>JAQHUG010000064.1:2701915-2712994 GCA_028555095.1 Dicrostonyx torquatus
TACATGGGAAAGTATAAAAAGACAAGATCTCCTGAGTAAATTGGGAGCATAGGGACATTGGGGGAGGATTAAAGGGGGAAGGGGAGAGGCAGGGAGGGGAGCAGAGAAAAATGTAGAGCTCAATAAATATCGATAAAGGAAAAAAAAGAGTTCCAAGTCAGCCTAGTTAATAAACAGGACCCCAACATAAAAAACAAACAAAAAAAACCACACTTTTGTGCAGAATTCCTTTTGTTTGAGACAAGGGTCTTGCTATGAAACCCTGGTTGGCCTTGTACTTGCTATGTAGCCCAGAGTGTCCTCAAACTCACAGTAGTCCTTCTGCTTCAAGCATCCAAAGTGCTGGGATTATAAGCATGTGTCTCAACACACAGCTCTCAAAATTCCTTTCACAAATGACCCAACGTGTAATACTTCCATGTGCAGGGGAAGACACAACCATACACAAATCAGCCTGGATCACATAATGAGCTTTAGGCCACCAGCACTACATAGAAACGAGATAGCCCAGCATGCATGTATTTCAAGGAGATACTGGGAGGAAGGAGGAGGCTTCCAGGACAAGGACTGTGTTTTATCCCCTGCTCCATCCTGGACGTTCAGTTCCGGAAGTGTCCTGTAGGCCTGGCAGTGGTGGCACCCACCTTTAATCCCAGTACTCAGGAGGCAGAGGCAGGCGGATCTCTGTGAATTCTGAAGCCAGCCTGGTCTACAGAGCGAGTTCCAGGACAGCCAAGGATGTTGCACAGTGAAACCCTGTCTCGAAAACCAAAAACGAACAAAGAAGTGTCCTGTGAAGACAGGTGACATCAATGGGCTCCTGAGAGACTGTCAAGCAGGAGGTTGGTGTGTGATGAGGTGGAAGGTGGCCACGTTTCTCACAGAACAGTGTGTAAAGGACAAGCTTGGTTATGTGGAAAAAAATAAGAGCTATTTATGTGAATGTAGAAAAGGATCTTGGAGGGATACACCCAAAGGGTTGCTACCAGAAGCTTTCACCTGAGGAGAAGCTTTGGGAAGAAAGACGTGCTTACTTGACTCATTCTTCCTGGCCCTTCTGGGTGGGGGTGTGGCTCGGTGGTAAAGCACTTACCTAGCACGGGGAGACTTAGTGCCAACACCATGCGCATACACACACACACACATGCACACACATATATATGCACCCGCACACACACATGCAGCATGCACATGCACATGCACACACATGTGTGCACGCACATAGACACACATTCATGTATACACACACAGAGTTCATTCAAAGAAAATACTTATGACCTTTGTTTGCTTTTCATAGTAGAATTTGTTGTTGTTTGAGACAGAATCCAGTACAGAGTCAGCTGCCTTCAAACTTGCTATGTAGCCAGAGACAACCTTGAACTTCTGATCTTCCTGTTTCTACCTCCCAGACATGCCCCACCATGCCCAGTTTATTCCGTGCTGGGGTCGGAACCCATGACTCCATATGCTCAGCCAGCACTCTACAACTGAGCTACATCCCAGACCTGAATTATTTTTTGTCATTTAACAACATACAGTTATAAGACTATGCCAGGCAGTGGTGGTGCAGGCCTTTAATACCTGCACTCAGGAGGCCAAGACAAGTGGATCTCTCTGAGTTTGAGGCCAGCCTGGTCTAGTTCCAGGACAGGCTCCAAAACTACAGAGAAACGCTGTCTCTAATAAACAATATATATATTATATATATATATATATGTTATATATAATATATATATATGTATATTAAACAAAAGTCACGCCACATTTCTGTCTCAGCTTGGTGTTTAGAGTCTTTTAGAAGCAACTGTTCTGACCCTCTGCATGCCTCCCTCAGACCGCTAATGCCCATCTGATAACATCACTCAATGTCCACGCTAGCTCACGCATCTACACATCACATCGTCCTTCCCCTTATTCAATGACTGCTCCTGACTCGGTGTCCTCGTGGTACCAAGCACCCACATGCACAGAAAATAAGAGCCTAGAGTCCCATTTTCTCTCCCCTGCTCGGGACTCAGACAACATCTGGCCATATTAATTGAAAGAAAGAAGTGGAGGCAGGGTGAGAAGAGGGGAGGGAATGATAAAAAGAGAGAGCCAGACACAGGAGGAACTAAGGTAGGCATGGTAAATGTCACTTGCCCAAATCCCCTTGAGGGTAGCCACCCAGCTGGCCCAGGCTCTCTGTCACTTAACCCCCAGCACAGAGCTTTCTTCATACAGCCATGCCACACCAAGCAGCTTCCTGGCCCAGCTTGCCAAGGGCAGTCAGTGCTGATTCACCGATGACTGGGCTCCAATTATTTGCAGAACTGGAATGGCAGCCGAGCCACCAAAGCAGCTGACCAAGTACATATTGATTTGTCCTGGGCTCCTTGCTGCCATCTGAGCCAGCCACACAAGAAGATAAAGACGCCAAAGAACTCGCCCACGGCAATCCACCCTGCTTATGCCTCCCACAGCCAAGTCCACAGTCCTTTGAATAATCTGCCAACTCTGCCCTTTTCTGCCCAAGCCTGACCATCACTCACAGGGAAGTCATGGTTCATAGCACGAGATCTGGAGTCAGCCGTCCAGCGTTGGGCCCAAGGCTTACTGAGTCAACGGGTGTTTGCAAATTTGCTGTTGAGTGATGCCCCCAAGCTACCTCCTGAAAAGGCTGGATACATGCTATTGATGTATCCCACCAATGTGCATGGACCAGGCACATCCTGCCTCTCCCACCTTCCTAATCGGTTGGAATAAGCAAGCAAGAAAAGCAGTATTATTCTGCTTGCCTAGTCTTCTTCAGTATATTTTTCTATTTTTAAGCTATTTGTATTTTTTTCTATAAATTTTCTTTTTTTCCTTTTCTTTTCTTTCTTTTTTTTTTTTTTTTTTTGATTTTTTTAGAGACAGAGTTTCCCTGTGTAACAGTTCTAGTGCTGAGATTAAAGGCGTGCACCACCACGGCCTGGCCAGAATTTTCTACTTTCATTTCTATTTTCATTGTCAATTTCTAAACTGAGGTAATATTTTCTTATTTATTTTTGGTGATTTATTATATAATATAAATACCAACTGCTCTTATATATACATTAAAGTGTTGCTATCATTTATAGATTTGGTTTAGTGTTGTTTTTCTTCTTAGGGACCTCTGACCAAGCCTGAGATAATACCCAGGAGTCAATTGACTTCAGAGTAGCCCTGGCTGTCCTGCAACTAGCTATGTAGACCTGGCTGCCCTTTAATTCACAGAGATCCATCTGCCTCTGCCTCATAAGTGCTGGGAATAAAGGTACCATACCCAGCCAAGGAGCATAGGTTTTCACTTCCATGGTTTTGTTGTTTGTTGATTATTTATTCTTTGCTTATATGTATGTGTGTGAGTGAGAGCACACCACAGAACGCATGCACAGAACACACGTGGAGGCCAGAGGACAAATTTCAGGAGTCGGTTCTCTCCTTCCACCATGTGCCTGAGGGACTGAGGCCAGCTCTAGTGGTTTTTTTTCTTTTCTTTCTTTCTTTTTTTATTTTTTTTTGTTTTTTTCGAGACAGGGTTTCTCTGTAGCTTTGGAGCCTGTCCTGGAACTAGCTCTTGTAGACCAGGCTGGTCTCGAACTCACAGAGATCTGCCTGCCTCTGCCTCCCGAGTGCTGGGATTAAAGGCATGTGCCACCACTACCTGGCTTACATTGGTGGTTTTGTCTGCATGTATGTCTGTGTGAGGTGTTGGATCCCCTGGAACAGAAATTACAGACAGTTGTAAACTGCCATGTGGGTGCTGGGAATTGAATGCGGGTCCTCTGGAAGAGCAGTCGGTGCTCTTAACCACTGAGCCATCTCTCCAGCTCCTGTTTATTCTTAGTAAGGTCTCATTGTGTATTCCTGACTGGACAGGAACTCATTATGTAGACCAGGCTAGTCTCAAACTCACAGAAATCCTCCTACCTCTGCCTCACTAGCATTGGAATTAAAGGCATGCACCACCATGCCTTACTCCTGTTCTCTTTTTTTAATTTCTTTTTGTTTGCATTTTTTTTTTTTTGGTTTTTCGAGACAGGGTTTCTCTGTGGCTTTGGAGCCTGTCCTGGAACTAGCTCTTGTAGACCAGGCTGGTCTNCTCCCATGAGTTTGGGGTCCAGAGAGAGGCAAGGACTCTGCTTACCACTCTGCAATGGTGTGGTCCCGAGGCTGACTGATGTTAAAGCACAGAGTACATCTGTGGCCTAAGAGCCACAGAAGAGCCCCAGCGCTAGCCAGCTTCCCCATCTGTTGCTCATTAGGAGAAACAAGATTAAAGGGGAAATTGTCTGTGTTGGAATGATTGAAGGCCTACATGTCATCTTAGTATGACACATTCCCAAGGGATTTCCCCGAAGGGATTGAGTGTTAACACCACCACTGTTTTCCAGTAAAACCGACTTTGCTCCTGACCCCTGTGAGGATGTATAAACTGCCTCGATGATCCGACTCACTGACTGTATAGAGCAGCTAGCAGTTGCCAAAGCCAGGGAAAGTTCATTATCTTTTTCCGTGCAATTCAGCGTTCTGTCCATTGTCCACAATGCAACATGCAGACTCGTTCTTCTAGAGTCGTGTGGTTGTTGTTGCTGCATATTTTCTAGAAGCTGTTTCTACTTAAGAAGATGGGATAAACTGGGTGGTGGTGGCGCACGCCTTTAATTCCAGCACTCAGGAGGCAGAGGCAGGCGGATCTTTGTGAGTTCGAGACCAGCCTGGTCTACAAGAGCTAGTTCCAGCGCAGGCTCCAAAGCCGCAGAGAAACCCTGTCTCAAAAAAACCAAAAAAAAAAAAAAAAAAGTTTTTGACCTGATGTAGAAAAATGAGGCCTGATCCCTAGGGTGAGCCTGGGGTGTGATTACGCAGAGACCCATGGGGGTTTTCACAGAGCTGTCCATCTCTCCCTTCGGCCCTTGGGGTCTGCTTCACCTTCCACACCAGGCTTCAGCTCTAGAAGGCCATCCATCCCCTAAGGCCTACAAACAACCACAGGGCAAAGTGGCCCTGGCCACCCATGTTCCTGGCCAGGGAGGGCTGGTCCCACTCTTAGGATGCTGTTCTTTGTACATCCCCACCCCTGACTCACAACGGCCTTACTTCCTCAGCACCCCCCCCCGCCCCGCCTCTTTCCCCCTCCTCCAACCCCCCTGGCTTCCAGGACAGCAGGGCCTTTTGTTCTTTCATGTCATTTTCCCAGGTGTATTTCACTAGGTGCTTTGGGGTCAGGCTACAGAAAAGTGCACGCAGATGTGGGTCCCATAGTGACTGACCATGTCTGGTGACAGTGGTTGGGCAGCAGGGCCAGGAGCATGGGGACAAGAGAGGCTTGATGTGATGGAGTGTGGGTAGTCAAGGCCTGCTTCTCTGAGGACATAGAAGTCAGGTAGGGGAGGTAGCATTGATGGAGAGGAGACAGCTGGCTTATACTAAGAGAAAGTCCAGAATCTTCCAGAGAGATGGGCAAGGCTAGCAAGGAATACAGACCATAATGCCGCATTAACAATGCTGCATTTTTATCTGTGTAATGGGGAGCCACGGAAGGTATCAGGCGGAGGACAGTAAGCCCAAACCAGATCCATGTGGCCTTTAGGACTCAGAAGTTTATCCCCTTCACCCACCTTTCTTTCTAGCTGCTGCCAGGTCTCAAAACACCTCACGTATACACAGTTGCCTGGACCTGCCTTCTTTCTGTCCAAGGTATGACCTGGGTTCAGAAGCCAGCCCTGCCACTCCTTGGCCCTATAGCTTCAAGGAAATCATTAACCTGTTTCACCTTCAGTGTCCTCACCTGTAAAGGAAGAAAAGGACACCTTCTCTGCTTGGTTACATAAGGCACAGAGGGAAATAAGGCACAGAGGGAAATGGGCATTCCACAGAGATGCCCAGGAAGTGGAGTGGGGGTGGGGTGGGGATTAGGTTGGCTGAGATCTCTCTTGGTCAGCCTAGCCAAACACTAGGCCTCCTCCAAAGACACCTGCTCATCTTAGACTGGGTCTTCTGGATCTTTCCAAACTCCCACCCAGTGGCTAGATATGGGTTGCAGGCATGGAGCTTACATAACCTGGCAGGACCTTTCACCCAGTTATCAGAGCTGTGCTCACCATGGAGAAGCACTCCAGGGTCACTGCCCTGTCCTTAGACACTTGCACATATAGGCCCCTTCAACCTTCGCTGAGCTCTGCATATTTACTTAATTCTTAGTCATAGTCCGCAGACTGCAACTTTTTTGGCAGCGTGGTGGTGGCGTGTAGTGGTGAAATGCTGGGAAGATGATAACAGTGGGAGATAGAAGGAACATGGGAGCTGCAGGTATGAATCAGGGTACTGGCAACCTCTGTGCCTTCGACTCTGGAAGCTGGAGCCAGGTGTGGCATTCCTGCGCTTCCGTTTTCTCACTCTGTGGTCCTGCTAACCTGTGGATCTGACAGTACTCAAGAAACTTACACAGTCTATAGTGTAGAATATACCCTCTGCATTATATAACACATATAAAGGGCCTTGTGAATTACCTGGTAACAGGAAACACTCATCGGATGTCAGCTACTAACATACACATAATATATAACATAACATAATAATATTGTGTTACTTGAGACAGGACTTTACAGATGCCAGGCTGGCCTAAAACTTGATATATAGCCAGAGATGCCCTTGGACGGATGACCACACTCCTGTTCCAGATGTGTGCTGCTGCACCGGGTTGGCAGGACGCTGAGGATCCAGCCCCAGGCTTTGTGCACACCGGGCAAGCACTCTACCAACTAGTTACAGAGAGCCCAGCCCTCAGTGCTGTAGGATGTGCTATTTCTACTCATCTGACCCTCCCCAGGGTCAGTAGGGAATTTGCACTGTTGGGATTTCCCATCAATCTCAACTTCCTGATGGCCTGGGATCTGGGTACCCTAAATTTTAACATTCTGCTTATACTTAGGGTTCTGCTACCTCCCACATTTCAGCCCGCATTTGGGGAACCATGGAGGGCAGGACGGGGTTGGTCTTGTTCTAGGCCCTGTCCTCAGATCCAGAGACTCCAGACTCTGTACCCAGCCTCTCCTCAGCTAGCAAGGATCGCTTCAGCTTCAGGCTCTTCCTCTACCCCGAGTGAGCTTGGGCAAGTTGCTTCACCTCTCTACGCTTTCATTTTGAAGCTCTAAAATATGAATCATCCTAGTCTATTTTGAAGGTGTTTGTGAGAAGTGAATTAAAAAATTGAGGGCTGGAGAGATGTCTCAGAGGTTGGGAACACGGAGTACTCTTCCAGAGGGAACCAAGTTCAATTCCCAATACCCACATGGGAGATCACAGTTGGCTGTAGCTCCAGTTCCAGGGAATCAAACATCCTTCAGGCTTTCATGGACACAGCACACACATGGTGCACAGACATACCTGTAGGCAAAACACCCATATGTATAATAAGAAATAAAATGTAAAAAATGGAGTCCTCAGCCGGGCGGTGGTGGCGCACGCCTTTAATCCCAGCACTCGGGAGGCAGAGGCAGGCGGATCTCTGTGATATCTCTGAAGATAGGAAGGCTGATTGGTCCAGAGCTCTTGTGTAAAGATATCCCGTCCAGTCTTGTAAACACACAGAGACTTTGGTTTTGTTTTGTTTTGTTTTGTTTTGTTTTTTTCTTTTTGGTTTTTCAAGACAGGGTTTCTCTGTGTAGCCTTGACTGCCCTGGAACTCTCACTGTAGACCAGGCTGGCCTTGAACTCACAGAGATCCGCCTGCCTCTGCCTCCCGAGTGCTGGGATTAAAGGTGTGCACCACCACCATCCAGAAAAGGCCTTCGTTTTAAACTGTCAAGTTTTTGTCTCAGGTCAGGGGGTGAGGAAGAAGACTGTGGTCGGTCTTTCTCCCTATCCCTCTGCCTATCAGAGAATCTGCCTCTGACTTCCTTGTCCTGGGACACACATGCTGGGAGGAGAGGACAGACTCCTGGATATAGTCCTCTGACCTCCATACATGCACTATTGTTTGGCTGGAACCTCCCGCTCACTCCTGCTCCATCTGGAAAACCCATTTCTCTGTGCAAATCCACCCTCAGAAAATCTCAAACAAAGAAAAGGTGCCAAAAAGTCCAGTTCTGAATTCTTGGCGGCTGTGGTGGCTTCTCCCCTGAAGTTGCCAGAAGCCCAAGACCCCACCTAAAGCATACCATACTTGGGCACAAATTCAGCTTATGGAGGATACATCATCACCCCTTGTTTAGAGGATATTTAAGTTCCCTGCTTATATGTAACATAACACCTTAATGTTCAGGCACATGACTTCCCCTTGCCTCGATCTCTGGGGCCTGGAGAATTCACCTGGGAGTTGCTTTGCCCAAAATAAAGCTGTTCTTTTACTTTTTCAATTCAGCATGATCTGCTTACTGTGTCGGTGGAGAAACCTGCTATAGAGGTACAGATTTTACCTATGCACACGCAAAACTGATGAATTTTAAAATCGGAAACAATTAAAATACGGAACAAGGACTGGAGACGTGACTGTAGATAATGTTTTTGTTGCAAAAGTGTCAGACTGGAGTTCAATCCTCAGAATTCATGTAACGAGCCAAGTGTTGCCAGGCGGTGGTGGCGCACGCCTTTAATCCCAGCACTCGGGAGGCAGAGGCAGGCGGATCTCTGTGAGTTCGAGACCAGCCTGGTCTACAAGAGCTAGTTCCAGGACAGGCTCCAAAGCCACAGAGAAACCCTGTCTCGAAAAACCAAAAAAAAAAAAAAAAAAAGAAACCCTGTTTCGAAAAACCAAAAAAAAAAAAAAAAAAGAGCCAAGTGTTGTGCCACATAACCCTGGTGTGTTGGGGAGGCAGAGACAGGCAGATCCTGGAACTCCCTGACCCTGACTGACTAGCCTCACTTAACTGAGGAACCCCAGATCACAGAGACCCTGTTTCAAAAAACAAAGAGAATGACTCCTAAGGAATGACACCTAAGGTTGACTTCTGACCTTACACATAAACACTCATGGATTTAAGTGCACACAATCATGTGAACATGGAAACACGTGTACATACACACATACAAAATATGTTAACATAGGCAAAGGGGGCTGGAGAGATGGCTCAGTGGTTAAGAGTGTTTCCTGTTCTTCCAAAAGTCCTGAATTCAATTCCCGGCAACCACATGGTGGCTCACAACCATCTGTAATGAGGTCTGGTGCCTCTTCTAGCCTGCAGACATACACACAGACAGAATATTGTACACATAATAAATAAATATTTTTTTTAAAAAAAGAATAATGGGCTAATTTAAGTTACAAGAGTTAATAAGAAGCCTGATTTAAGTTACAAGAGTTAATAAGAAGCCTGAGCTAATGGCCCAATCAGTTTATCATTAATGTAGACGCTCTGTTTGATTTTCTCTGGGACCTAAAGACTGTGGGAACTGGGCAGGACAGAAACCAACTAGCAGACCCTCTTGTTACAAGCATCCTTCCAACTACATCCTATCACAAGGTTTATGAAATCAATTTAAAAGGCATGACAAGAAGTGAGAAGAGTCAGATGGGATAAGTTAATGCATCTAAGATAGGGTGCAAATGAAGTGGTCGACACCCACTGTGCGGTTCAGGGTTAACTCAAGGGTTTGGAACATTCACAGAAAGGACTGGTTCCTGACTCAGCTTCTGTGGTTTTAGTTTTTCGAGACAGGGTTTCTCTGTGGCTTTGGAGCCTGCGCTGGAACTAGCTCTTGTAGACCAGGCTGGTCTCGAACTCACAAAGATCCGCCTGCCTCTGCCTCCCGAGTGCTGGGATTAAAGGCGTGCGCCACCACCGCCCGGCCTCAGCTTCTGTGAAATAGTCCTGTAGCCCATGTTTGTCTGGTGTGTGTGTTCTTGTTTACCTGTTTTTGTTACCATTGTGAATGAGATGGGAGCATATTTGGCCACAAGCTATCAATTTAACCTCTTAGAGACCAGAGTATTAGTGGCTAAAATAAAGCATTCAGATGTTTCCTGTGACTTAATCCCAATCCCAATAAGAAGCATGGAATACAAAGTTTGGTTGAATTTCTTGGTTGCTAATACTTTGTGGATTCATGCATTATTGCTGTAAGAATCTAGTGTTATGCAGTTCATCTAGGGAGAACAACTTAAGCCCTGTATTGGGCTTCTCTTGGATGCTACACTATGGGGCTTTCTTCGCTGCTGAATTAATCTATATCTTCTCTGTTTCATAAACTGTAGCCACGAGTAAAACTACGTTGGTGTTTCTGAGAGTTAGTTTAGTGAATAATTGAGCACAGAGTGGTGGTAGTGATTTCTCACACATAAGCCACAGAGGGACTTCCTCAGACTTCTGCCACATATGTGTTCTGCCAGAGAGATAGAAGGACAAGTATATCTTGTCTTAGGTATGTATAACTTGCTAATTATTCAGATAGATCTTTTTTCTTTCTTTCTTTCTGTTTTTTTTTTCTTTGGTTCTGGAACTAGCTCTTGTAGACCAGGCTGGCCTCAAACTCACAGAGATCCTCCTGCCTCTGCCTCCCAAGTGCTGGGATTAAAGGCGTGCGCCACCACTGCCCAGCCAGAGAGATCATTCTAATTGTGCTTCTTGGCTAAGGACAGATCAGACAAAAATGTATAATCAATAGTGTGGAGTCTTGAAATAGAATGTTTGGTCCCTACTTACTGGAACTTTTTGAGAAGGATTAGGAGGTGTGGCCTTGATGGAGTAGATGTAGCTTTGTTGGAGGAGATGTGTCACTGAGGTGGGCTTTGAGGTTTCAGAAGCATATACCAGGCCTAGCATCTCTCTCCTCTCTCTCCTCTGCCTACTGCCTGCTGTTTAGGATACATAAAGCTCTCAGGTACTGCTCCAGTGTGGTCTCTGTCTGTGTT
The DNA here is from genome assembly GCA_028555095.1 of Dicrostonyx torquatus. NCBI lineage: Eukaryota > Metazoa > Chordata > Mammalia > Rodentia > Cricetidae > Dicrostonyx > Dicrostonyx torquatus. The sequence continues at coordinate 2,712,771 of JAQHUG010000064.1, forward strand.
CTACCATGAAAATTATGAACTAACCCTCTAAAACTGTATGCAAAACACCTATTAAATGCTTTCTTTTATAAAGGTTGATTTAGTTATGCTGTATTTACATATATCCAAAGTTCTTTTGGATCTTCTGAAGATGAATACTTTCCTGAGGAGAAAGGAACAGAACCCTGCTCCCCTCCCACTTGTCTGTCTTACCACCTGTAAGATTATTATCATTGTGGATGATT
>JAQHUG010000064.1:2736103-2746933 GCA_028555095.1 Dicrostonyx torquatus
GGTGACCTGGTGGAACACCATTAGGCAACAGAAAGGAACAGACCAGCTCGGAGGGGTGGCCCATCTCTGTAATCCCTAGCATTCATGAGACTAGAAAGGAAGATAGTCATGCATTCAAGACCATTTTACTGAATGAGATCCTGTTTCAAAAAAAAAACAAATTGCTTTCGAGATGATCCAGCTGTTAAGAGCACTGCCTGCTCTTTTACAGACTTGGGCTGTGTCTGACTTTGGCCCTTTGGGGAAAACATTTTTGGTTTTAGATTATTTTATTCCGTGCACATGAGTGTTTTGCTTACATGTATCTGTACACCACATGTATGCCTGATGCATGAGGCGGTCAGAACAGGCTGTCAGGTTCCCTGGAATTGAAGTTACAGGTGATTGTGAGCCACTGTGGGTGCGTGGAATTGAACTCAAGTTCTCACCAAGAGCAACAAGTGCTCTTATCTGCTGAGTCCCCTCTCGGGACCCGTTTTGCCAATTTTTACAACTGAGCTGTTTGTTTCGCTAAGTTGTAGCAGTCTTTATATATTAAGGCTACTAGTCTTCTGGCAGAGATAAGATTTTGCTGCTGTGTGATTTAAGAAACTATTCTCTTCCTTAATAATGGCTTTTAACCTGTTTTTTGTTCCATTTTATTGGCTTTTTTCTTCTCTAATAAATCAATGACTTTCATTTTTCTTATGTTTATTTTGAGTGTGTGTGTGTGTAAGCATGCCACAGCATGCGTATGTGGAATTGGAGAATGACTTTTCAGGAGTTCTTTTGCCACCACTTTCCACCATGTGGGTCCCGGGGATCAAACGCAGGTCGTCAGACTTGGTGGCACCTCCACGGCCTGGCTGGAGCCCATTGCCCCAGGGGAGAAGTCTGCGCCTATGCTGTGGACCTCCTGCTCCTCCTTTTTTTTGCTATGACCACTCACAGATATTTCACTTCAAAAGGTCATTTAATCTTTTGGGGCCTCAGTTTCCCCATTGTAAGGGTAAAGAGAACATGAAGGGTGAGTAGCAAGGTCAGATAAGGATATGGCTGTCACAGGGTTCTGCTGCTTCTTGGGCAGAGGAGATGGACAAATTTAGGAGTCCTCATGCACTCTGAGCACTGGAGGGGAAACTGAGGCCCGGAAGGGAAGGAGCCCCACATCCCATAGCTGATAGTGGTGGGAACCCTGACATCTTTCCTAAACTCTCTCTGTACCCAAAACAGTCTCTGCGATACAAGGGTTTGTAGACTCGGCCAGGTCTTCTTCCTGGGGGGAAGAGGAAAGAAGAGTGGGTTCCTGGCCCAGGCAGTACACTCTGTGGCTCTCCCTCCAGGTTCTTCAGCGTTCTCACGCCCCTCATAATTGCCAGCGACTGAGGTTTAGTGCAGTTATCCACTGCTGCCTACAGGACGGAGATCGACACATGGACAGCTGCCAGCTCTCACTAACTGTTAACAGTGCTTCCTGTACGCCCAGGATAGAGCCCTGTGTTCTACATGGGTCACTTGAAAAATGTGTCATTCATTTTATTGCCTGAAAAAGAAAAATACTGCCTGTTAAAATATAACAGCAGCACCCCAGTCGGGTGGTGGTGGCGCACACCTTTAATCCCACCACTCAGGAGGCAGACAGGTGGATCTCTGCAAATTCGAGGTCAGACTGGTCTACAAGAGCTAGTTTCCAGGACAAGCTCCAAAGTTACAGAGAAGCCCTGTCCCGAAAAACCAAAAATAAATAAATAGATAATATAACAGCACCCTTATCAGTTGGACAGTGGTACACACAGTGTAATCCAGCACTTGGGAGACAGGCAGAATGATCAGGAGTTAAAGGCCAGCTTTCCCTATGTAGCAACTTTGAAGGTAGATTGGACTACATGAGACTCTGTCCGGGGCGTGGGGGTGGCTGGGGTTGGGAGATGGCCCTTGCTTCTCTTACAGAGGACCTGGGTTCTGTTCCCAGCTGGCTCAGTGGTAAAGGCGCTTACCACACAAGCCTGGAAAACTGAGTTTGATCCCAGGAGATCACATGAAGGTATAAAGAGAGAAGTTCACAAAGCTGACCCCCCCACATGCAGTAACACACATGCCCTGTCCCATCATGCACACACTACACAATAATAGCACATCTAAAAGATTTTTTTGTTTTTGTTTTTCGAGACAGGGTTTCTCTGCGTAACAGCCATAGCTATCCTGGAACTCACTCTGTAGACCAGGCTGGCCTTGAACTTACAGAGATCCACCTGCCTCTGACTCCCAAGTGCTGGGATTAAAGATGTGTGCCACTACCTAGCTGATTTCTACTTTTGTGTTTTTGTTTGTTTTTACAAGACACGGTCTCACTATGTAGCTATCGCTGTCCTGAAAATCACTCTGTAGACCAGGCTGGCCTCCAACTCACAGAGGTCTGCCTGCTTCTGCCTCCCAAGCGCATAGATTAAAGGTGTGGGCCACTACGTCAAGCATTGTTTATTTATGTGTTTTTGTGTTTTGCCTGGCTGTATAAAAGTGCCCCAGGTTCATGCAGTACTTACAAAGGCCAGACGAGGGCTCTAGATCCTTTTGGAACTGGTCTTACTAACAGTCATAAACTGTCTTGTGAGTGTGGGGTTCACAAATGCCCAAACTTAATATGGAAATTATGATAAAAATGATTTATTCCTATTAAGTACATCTATATTAAGTGCAGTATTGGACCTCCTGAGATGACTTTTAGGGAAGAGCATTAGGTCTTCAACTCAGGGCCCCTTATGTGCTGTGTATTCTACCACTGGGCTGTGCTCCCAGGCCCTGACCTGCATGCAATCAGAATACGGATGATGTGGCTGTTCACTGAAGACTGTCTTCAATGTTCTTGCTATATGTGTGTGAGGGGGCCTTGCCCAAGGTGGCGCAGTCTTTACCTGAGCGCTATGACCTTAAGAAGTATTAGATTGTGTGCATGGGGGTCACCACGTAGAACAGAGACCCAAGCCAGGCAGTGGTGGTGCATGCCTTTAATTTCAGCACTCAGGAGGCAGAGGCAGGTGGATCTCTATGAGTTCGAGGCCAGTCTGGTCTACAAGAGCTAGTTCCAGGACAGAGCTGTTACACAGAGAAACCTTATCTTGGAAAAAGGGAAAAAAAAAAAAAAAACAGAGACCAAAGTGTCAGTCAACAACAGTACCAGGAACTTGATTCATGCTTGTCCCATGCACAGAATAGGAGACACCCCAAACCAGAGTGACTCCCCCAGACATCATACCAACTCAACTGCTTAATGACCTCAGTTGTACCTATTGTAACAGTGGAAGGTCCTGGCTCTGCTGTCACCCAATGGACCCAACAACTCAAAGGAGTGTGACAGAAGAGAGAGTATTGACACCCTGAGGGAGGTGAAGACAGACAGCCCTCATTCAAATTCCACCTCTGTTGGAGGGAGGCCCCTTGTTTGTTCCCAACTGCCTAGACCCGAAATAATCACACAGAAACTGTATTAATTAAATCACTGCTTGGCCCATTAGCTCTAGCTTCTTTAGCTTCTAATCGGCTAGCTCTTACATTTTACCTATTTCTAGTAATCTGTGTATCGCCATGTGGCTCTACCGGGTAAAATTCCATCTGGCTCCGGTGGGGCTACATGGCTTCTCTCTCCCAGCATTAAGCTTAGTTTTTCCTGCCTATCTAAGTTCTGCCCTACTATAGGTCCAAAGCAGTCCTTTATTAACCAATGGTATTCACAGCATACAGAGGGAATCCCATATCACACCTCATCAAGGGGTGCATATGTGAAGCTTATCTGAACCAAATAGAGCCTCCAACTTGACCATAGTTCTGTGGGCATAGGAATGTTCATTCATTCTCTTCAGAATCAACTCTCCTCACGTTGTTTTAATGCTGTCCTTAGAGCACCAAAGCTTCAGGAGTTCCTAGTTCCTAAACACAAAGTCACCTATGACGGTACAAACTACAGTCCCAGCAGCTGAGGTGTGGAAGTGGAAGTACCAGATCCTGTCCACCCTCAGCTACAAGTGAACTCAAGGCTAGCCTGGGCTACGTGAGACTGTGGTGGTTTCTTGTTTGTTTCCAGTTTAAATTTTTGTTTGTTTGCTTGTTTTTTGAAACAGGGTTTCTCTTTGTAGCTTTGGAGCCTGTCCTGGAACTCACACTGTAGACCAGGCTGGCCTCGAACTTATAGAGACCTGCCTGCCTCTGCCTCCTGAGTGCTGGGATTGAAAGCGTGCACCACCACCACCCAGCTTGCTCCTGTTTTTTCAAAAAGGAACTAAAACCTCCTGAGTAGGAGGTCTGTCAGGCAGTAGTCTCTGATTTTTCTCTTACCCAGCTAGGCTGTCTATAGATTAACTAGCGTGGGAGGCACAACACAAACATTGAAAAAAAAAAAGATTTGGAGGGACGATGACAGGCATCAGTGGTAGGAGGGACTGGTCACCGAGGGCTACATCTTAAGATGTTTTCTGTTAAGCAGGGCGGTGAGCCCCTGGAGTGGAGTTATGGATGGTTGCAAGCCACCACGTGGTACAAGGAAACTGAACCGGCGTCCTCTGCAAGAGCAGCCAGTGTCTTAATCACTGAGCCGTCTCTCTAGTCTTGCATACTTTTTCTAAAAAGATTTATTATTGTTTAATTTCCAGTGTATGGGTGTTTTGCCTGCAGGTATGTCTGTGTACCACCTACATGCAGTACCTTCAAAGGGTAGAAGAGGACATAGGATGGTCAGGAACTGGAGTTACAGGTGGTTGTGAGCCACTGCATAGGTGCTGGGAACCGAACTCCAATCCTCTGTAAGAACAGTAAGTGCTCTTCAGCACTGAGCCATCTCTCCAGTCTGAATACACATTCCTCTGTATGGACATATGAGCCCATATGTGTGTACACGAACATGTATCTGTGTACAGAAACATACATATGTGTACAGGTGCATGTATATGCATAGTCGGTTTTTTTCTTTGGGCTGCCAGCTGATAAAAAATGATATGGAGACTTATTCTTAATTATGAAAATTTGGACAATAATTTAGGCTTACTTCTAACTAGCTCTTATAACTTAAATTAACCCATTTCTATCCATTTACTTCCTTCCTCGTAGCTTTATTACCTCATGTCTGGACTGCCACCCTGCTTGCTCTGCGTTCCTTGGTGTCCTGTTCTTCTCAGTGTCCTTTGAGCCTGAAAATCCTGCCTTGTTTTTGGCTGTTCAGTTTTTTGTTAAACCAATCAGAGTGGCACATCTTCACAGTGTGCAAAAAGATTATTTCAGAACATACATATACACAACCATGTATTTGTGTACAGGTGCATGTATATGAGTCCACAACCATGTATATGTGTACAGGTGCATGTGGAGGCCAGAGGTTAACGTCAGGCGTCTTCCTCAACCATTGCCCACCTTAGTTTTTGAGAGAGGGTTTTCCTTTGAACCTGGAGCTTGTCAGTTCAGCTAGACTGGCAGACCAGGAAGCACTGGAACCCTGTCCAATGATAGGATTGCAGGTACGAACCACCACGCCCAGCTCTTACACGGGTGCCGGGGCTAGAACTCAGGTCCTCATGCTTGCTCAGTAAGTCACAGCTCCAGCCCACTATCCTCTCCTCATAAAGCCAGCAATGCTGCAGTGAGCGCTGAGCACCTACCTCATGTAACCCTCTTCATCTCACACAAGCCCCACCCACTTCAGCCCTACCAACACGGTTCAGGGGTAAGTGTTGTCATTACCAGGGATCTTGTCTGCAATGCCCGTGCGTGGGTTAGTAAAGGGCCCTGAGATGAACCACTCCTGAGATGGTTTCAGGGAACAGTGTCTAATTTACTGCATATGAGCAACCACTTGTAGAATGGGCACCTGTCAACCGTGATTGGTTAGCACATTACCTCAGACTGGACAGTGAGCGCTCACACACCAGGATCTCTATGGTGGAGCTTGGAGAAGGAGACACAGAGAGTGCAGACTCAGGAGCAGGCTTGACTTCTGGGAATATTCAGGAACATGGTGTGCCATGCTTTAGGAGTGCAGTGTGCCAGGTCATGCCGGCATTTTCTCCTACAGGTAAGTCTCCAGTGCGGGGACTTGGGGGAAACACCCTGACCACAGCAAGTTCTCTGATAAAGTAACATGTAAGCTCTGGGGAGAACACAAGAGGCAGAGGCCAGAAAATAGGAAAGGGGCCTGTGGCTGAAGGAGGAAATTTAGGGCTTTACTCGCATTGACAAGTAGCCAGAGTGGTTGGGATGTGATGTCATGTGAAGGCATGTACCGGATGATGGGACAGGAGCTAGAGAGGTGGGAAGGGGTTGATCTAGCAGCATTGTTCTCCAAAATACAGTGAGGGAGGGGCATTGCCGAGCTTCAAATTGAGAAAAACATTAAGATGTAAAAATTAACTCACTTTCCTGAAATCCTGGCTCTCAGGAGATTGAGAACAGAGGATCAGGAGTTCCCAGTCAGCTTGGGTGGTGTGGTGAGGGCTTGTTGCAGTAAATAAATACATCAAGTCGCCGGGCAATGGTGGCACACGCCTTTAATCCCAGCACTTGGGAGGCAGAGGCAGGCTGATCTCTGTGAGTTCAAGGCCAGCCTGGTCTACAAGAGCTAGTTCCAGGATAGGCTCCAAAGCTACAGAGAAATCCTGTCTCAAAAAACAAACAAACAAACAAAAACAAACAAACAAACAAAAAAATCAAGTCACAGAAAGTGTTGGGAAATGAGACTCAGGCCTGGTTTGCTCCAACATCTGAGCTCTCAATATTGTTGTGGGTTTTGTCTTGGTTTGGTTTCAAGACAGGGTTTCTCTGTGTAGCCCTGGCTGTCCTGGACCTAACTGTGTAGACAAGGCTGTCCCCTGAGCGCCACCACCGCCACTGCCCAGCTCTCAGTCCCCTCTGAGTGAAAGGCAGAGCAAGCTGCTCTGTTTTCAGTTCTGACCACCTCAAAGGATGGGGGTGGTGGCAGCTTGCTGTAAGTGGCACAGAAGGTCGGGCTCTTATCTAGATGTGAGATTCCCAGGCTCCCTACCTACATTCAGCTCCAGCAGGCCAGACCAGACCAGTCACAGCCCACTGTTCTGCGCCCTAGAGAAATCACCAGAGCTTGGAGTGCAAAGGGCTGTGTGTGTTCCAGGAAGCTGTGTAATCTGGGGCCAGGTTCTCAGTCTGTGCTGGTGGTGGCTGGTTTTAGCTACCTGAAGCTCTCCTGGGCCACACAGGCTCTAAGTGGATCTCAACTCATGAGACAGCAGGTGACACCTGCCCTAGTCTATTCTCTTCCCACCCTGCTGGGCACAGGTTAAAATCCAGCCCCTGTAACCCTTCGGTCCTGTTGAGCCCTCCACCAGTGCTGGTGCTCTGAGACCAAAGGGCTCTGGGCCACAGGGTCCAGGGATGATTCTGGAGTCCGTGGCCAGCCAGCCCAGCAGGCCTATGGCCCCCTCCCCTTGGCACAACCTCAGGACCAAAGATCTTGGGACAGATAGTTCACTACTCTAATTTGCCCCCCCCCGAAAAAGATCTCTAGAATGAAGCTGCTGAGTCACAAGAACCTGCAACCATTCAGGCAATTTATTCATTTGTTCATTTCTAGATAATATTTCACTTTGTCGCCTAGGCTGGCCTTGAGCTGACAGAACTCTCCCTGTATCTGCCTCTGGGCTTATGAGAGTGAAGGTGTGTACCACCATGACAGCTTTATTTTTAGAGGTCTCTCTGTGTATATCTGGCTGTGTAGATCTCAGAGCTCACTAAGTAGACCAGGCTAGCTTTGAATTTTCTGCGACCTGCCTATCCCTGTATTAGGAGTGCTGGGACCACAAGCACGCACTGCCACACCTAGCTAAATTTGTAAACAAACAAACAAACCCTTTGTGTTCGTGCACGTGTTTGGAAATGTGAACAACACGGAGGTCAGCACACAGTCTCAGGTGTCATTCCTCACCTTCCACTGCTGTGTGTGACAGGCTAGGTGGCTCCAGAGCTTCTGGTTTTCCCTGCTCCCTACTTCCCTTCTCACCTTTGGAATGCTGGGATTACTTATGCCATGAACAGCCCTGTGTGGTTTTACACGTGTTCCACGGATCCAAGCTCAGGCTCTCACTCTTGGACACGATCTGCAGCTGCTTGGGAATAAGGGTGGGGAAGTGGGGCTGGGGAGGGCTACACAGAGCGCTGAGAACCTGGGGGTTGGTGGAGTTTGCCTGAAAACTCATTCCCTCCATTATAGCCATGGTTTCCCAGACGTAATTCAGATTCATCAAAGGCTGCATGTATGGATTTTATCGTATGGCAGTTACACTTCAGTAAAACTGTAAAAATAAAAAAGTACAGACAACCGGGGCCCATCAAACCTGTCTAGTGACCCCAGCTTCTACATAAGGCCCTAGGCAATTCAGAAATTCCAAGGCATCACTCCTCAGCCTGTTAGCTATGATTGGGTGTTGGGTTGAGAGATGGATCAGTGGTTAAGGCTATTTGCTGCTCTTCTTGGTTCCCAGCACCCTTATCAGGCCATTCCCTACAACCTATCACTCCAGCGCCAGGGGATCTTAAGACCTCTCCTGGCTTCCACAGCACACAAGTGGCAAACACATGTACACATAAGTAACTTTTAAAATTAAATGACAACAACAATAACAATAAATAAGACTCCCAGGCATTTCAGTACACCCCCAAACTAGAGAAGCAAATCCCAGTAACAGCTACATCTGTGTCATTAAGACCTCTTCATGGAGTGGCACATGTTAGCACACCCCAGGAGGCAGAGGCGGGCAGATCCCTGTGAGTCTGAGTTCAGCCTGGTCTACAGAGTGAGTTACAGGACAGTCAGGGCTACACAGAGAATCCCTGTCTCAAAACCCAAAGAAATCTCACTGGCCTCTGAGGGTTCTGCACCATGTGTGTGTGTGCGCACACACACACACACACACACACACGCAATTTTAAAAAAATGCTTTTGTTATACTAGGAGAGGCTTAAGCAGGGACTGGCCTTGTTACCTATAGGGAGAGGGTGCTGCCATTTTATGGTGAGGAAATAGGTCTTGAGGAAAACTACAGCTTAGGGGAGGAACTTGGGATCTTTAGTGTTTATTGTAAATGCGACTGACTCTCTAGAATTACCCGGAAGTGCATCTGTCAGAATATTTCCAGAGAGCTTTAACTGAGAAGGCTGGAGGAAGTGGCGGCGACCTATGAGGTGGGGGCCAGGACTAAATAAAAAGGAAAAGGAGAAAACCAGCCAAACCCCAGCATTCCTCACTTGGCTTCCTGCTCTGTGGAGCTGTGAAGTGGCGGGAAGCCTTTGCTGCAAGCGCCCTCTCACACCACGCCTTGCCCTCCAGGATTGACTGCACTCTCAAAGTGTGAGCCAGAACAAGCTCTAACTGAATGTCTTAAGTGGCTCCTTGTTAGGTGTTTCTCACAGTGACAAGATAGTCACTCACTTCCAAGCGACAGGACTGACCCTAGTTACCACAAATCAAAAAGGGAGCGGTCAGAAAAACAAGAAAATCCTCCAGAGGTGTGTTGAGGGCCAAAGGTCAGGCCTGAGATGTTCGGGGAGCCCAGGCTGCCTGTTGGGGCACCGCAGCCTGGCTTCTCCCCAACTGTCCCTTTTCACTCTGCTGTTCACATCTTCTGTACTGTTGGTGTGTGACGTTCCAGAAGGTTCAGAGGCTGCAAAGACTGGGCAGTAGGCCTCTGGATCCAGGCTGAGTTTGGACCTTGAGTTCTTGTCCACTCAGCTGTGGCCACAAGGGGCAGCATCAGGAAGTTCACACGTGTTGAGGAGAGGGAAAGGAGTAAGAAGGGTGTGTAGCTTGGTTAATCATCAACACCCCGTGTCCCTCACGCATACCTGGTTCTGAGGTGGGAACCAGAAACATGCATAAACAGCCAGGATGGTCCTAACACAAGAGCTCTGAACTGCAAATCAGGACCAGGGAATACCCAGTGGGATTTTGTTTGGAATCCTGAATTCCTGGCCCTGGGAGTGAGACAGGGGGAGGCATTAGGACTCGTCCAGCTGCTGCTGACTGAGGAATACACCAACTACTAAGGAAACTCAGACTTTCTGTTACCCAGGCTGGCCTCAAACTCCTTGGCTCTAGTAATTTTCCCACCTCAGCCGCCCACATACCTGGAACTCCAGTGTGACTCCACAGGTGCCTGTGTGCTTGCTGCCCTCCCTCTGTCCCTGCCTTCTGCCCTCCTTCCTCCTCCCTCCCTCCTTCCTCTCTGTTTCATAGCAGTCCCCTTCATCAGCCAAATCACCTCATTAGCCACAAACCTACTTAACTGTTTTTAATTTTTTTTCTTTCCCCCGAGACAGGGTTTCTCTGTGCAGCCTTGGCTGTCCTGAAACTCACTCTTAGACCAGGCTGGCCTCGAACCCAGAGATCCACCTGCCTCTGCCTCTGAGTGCTGGGATTAAAGAGTGTGCCACCACACCTGGCTTAAATTGGCATGTACATCTGTTCACTACATGAGTGCAATGCCCACAGAAGCCAGAAGAAGACATAAAATCTCTGGGCCTAGAGTTCGAGTTGGTTGTGAGGTGTTATGTGGGTGCTGGGATTGGACCTGGATCATCTAGAGAGCAGCCAATATCCTAGAACACTAAACCACCTCTCCAGCTATTCCACCACCAATTCAAAACACACACGGCCTTCTGCATCCAAGACTGGCCACAAATACCATGATGGCCTTGAACTTCTGATCCTTTTGCCTTCACCTCCTGAACACTGGAATAAAGGTATGTGTGTAGGAGGGTCCGTCTTTATTTCTGTGCTTTGATTGGTTAAATAAAAAAGCTGCCTGGGCCATTTGATAGGGCAGGACTTAGATAGGCGGGGAA
>JAQHUG010000064.1:2761000-2782189 GCA_028555095.1 Dicrostonyx torquatus
ACCACTGAGCCATCTCTCCAGCCCCCGGATTGTTTTCTGAAGAAGCACCTTAGAAGGGCCTGGAAGCAGGGAGGCCAGTGAGGAGGCTGCTGTGTCCCAGGAAGAGAGAACCAGTGCATGGTGTCAAGGATACCCATGAGGTCTTATCAACTCTTTATTTTTAAATTTCTTAGTAAAATATATTAGTGTAGAGGAGGGAGACCTCTAGGTGGGGCACAGGACAACTTTGTGGGGGGTTTCTTCTACTATGTGAGTCCCAGGCATCAAACTCGGTCATCAGGCTTGACAGCATGTGTCTTAGTTGAGCCATCTTCCGAGACCATTGCCAGCTATTGGATTTGAGAGGTGACAGTTGTGAAGGATGAAGACTGTCACCCTGGTGATCAGCTCTGACAGCTGGGAATGATGATGCCCCTCCCAGAATTAGGCTATGAAGAAGAAGGTGACCTGGAGTCATAGACCTCTGGAAAAGGGAACCAAATAGGAACAGGAAACCCTACAAAAGGTTGACAGAGATAGTTGGGGCCATGGAAAGGGCAGCAGGGGACAGTGGCCTATGCTGCTTGGGGCTTAGAAAGTTATCTTAATAAAGTAAAGGTCAGCTGGGCATAGTGGCACACGCTTTTAATCCCAGCACTTGGGAAGCAGAGGCAGGTGGGTCTCTGAGTCTCCATCCCAGGACAGGCCAATTTCAGAGCTACACCTCCTTGGCAAACATCCATGCCAGGTTGATTTCACCATCTTCAACGAAATAGTTGGCTTTGACCCAGTCTGCGTTTCAGAGGGTGGACCCTGACCACCTTCTGAAAGCCCGCAGCAATGTCTAAAAGTCCCCAGGATCAAGAAATCTTTCCAGGGAGATTTCAAAGCAAGACAAGTTAGTCATCTTAAAAGTGTGCTTTCCAGCACCAGTAAGGCTATTCAAATTGCAAAATTCCTACAAGGGCCAGGTATGCTGGTACATGCCTTCAATCTCAGCATTCAGGAGGCAGAGACAGGGATCTCTGTGAGCTCAAGGGCAGTGTGATCTGCAGAGTGAGTTCCAGTCGACCAGAGCCAAGACTCCGACTTAAAAAAGAAAGAAAGAAATCTAGGTGTGGTGATTCGTGTCTTCAATTCCAGCACTCAGGAAAAGGTAGGTACATTTCTGCAAGTGTGAGGCCAGCCGGGGTTGTATAGTGAGGCCTTGGCTAAAAATAAAATAAAATAAATATGTAATAAAATATCCTTATGGGGCTGGAGAGATGGCTCAGTGGGTAAGAGCACCTATTGTTCTTGCAGAAGACCAGGGTTGGTTCCCTGCACCCGCATGTGGCTCACAACTCCAGTCCAGGGGACCCAATTCTCTCTTTTCCAAGGGTACTAGGTACACGCATTGTGCAATACATCCATGCAGCCGAAACACTCATACATATAAAACAAGTAAACCTACAAAATATTAAATTCGGAGTGAATAGATGATGCTGGTTTTAAAGCCATTTCTTAAAGGTAGCTTGCCACACAGCAAACGTCCACTGAAACAAGAACCACCTTTAAATGTGCTCCAGCTGCCAGGAACCCTGTAAAGTGGTCTACCAGCAACTAGCTAACTTCCAAGTCAGCCTTGTTCAGAGAAGGTGTTTCCATGAGGAAGTGGAGGCAGCGACTCTCCCTGGGCACAGCCCTGTAAAGGACAGGCTAGATCATGTAACCATGCAGGGGGACTGCAGACAACTACAGAGGTTCAGACAGGCAAACCTTCTGGGGTGGGGAAAGCTGCCCTTGCCCTTCCCAGACTTGGTATAGCCAACTAGCCAACCAGCCTTCCTGACCCTCCAAACACTTATGCAAACTGTGTTCTTGGTTGGTATGCCTCCACCATAGACCTCTTTAGTAGGCATGCTCAATCATCAAAGTCTTTTTTTCTTTCTTTNGGCTGGTCTCGAACTCACAGAGATCCGCCTGCCTCTGCCTCCCGAGTGCTGGGATTAAAGGCGTGTGCCACCACCGCCCAGCCTTGGGTCACAAATCTTTAGGAAGCCCCTTGCAGCAACCCTGCTGGGCCCAACAGGCTCCACAGGGTGAGGGGTCCCACCTCTTCCCCTCTCTGTAGCTGGCATTAAACATGCCTCCTTGGAGAAGGGGACAGTGTGTAGCCACCTCCTGTCTCCAGGGGATCTCTTCCTGGGACCACAAGCATGGCCCTAAGTATCCCTGTGTGTGCACGCCTGGAAGGGTGGCTTAGCTAAGACCTGGAGCTCTGCTGTAGCCACTGGTCATGAGTGGTCCAGTTATGGCAGTAAAATGGCAAATCGAATGGTGATGTGGGGAGAATGAGGGCCTAGCACTCAACAGCAAATCTGAAAGTGATACAGACAATGCCTGCCTGGCTGAGGTTTTTGTAAATGCCTCAGAGAGAAAGTGGAAAGACAGACAAGTCCTTCAGTCCTCTGAGACTATGTCCTGCTTGAGCACAGAATTAAAAGCACCCCACTTTCTGTCTCACCCCTCCCCTCCCACCTCTTACATTCAAGGACAATCCTTGCTTTGGATTCAGTCAGCCAGTCGGAGGCATTGAGAATGCACCAGGCACTGAGTAACAGAGCAGCGGAGGGGAGTACTGCTGAGCAGGGCTCTAATGTGCACTGTATTTCAGCAGGGAGGAAACAGGGTGGCCACAGAGCCTGGAGCCCTCCCAGAAGGGGTTCATCTATAGAATAAATACGACTGGCTAGAAGTGAGATCTCTAAAAAACTAATACTGAAATAAAGTCAAAATTAGCGGTTCACCTCAAGTGCACTGCAGCAGGAAACAGGAGTCCACAGGGTTTGCCTTCTAACTGACAGCACCTGAAGCCCACCTAGGTCAAAGTCCGGGGTGGGGCAAACTATATAACAGCTACCCAGAGGTGTCATGGAAGACAAGAGAGTGGCCAACCCATTCCCACCACACACAGCATTCCTGAGCCAGGCTGGCTGCATGCGTCTCGGGGCATTTCCAAGAGCTCGGCTGTGCCAGGGTGGTGGTGGCACACAGCAGTAAGGAACGTCCCCTGAGAATGGAGGCACGGTGGGAGAAAGAAAGGGCTGGGGTTTCCCAGTGGCGCTGGGAGACATTCCTCTGTGGGTGTTATTGCATTTCTGCCAGCGCCACTGGCAGGATGGCACTAGATGAGGTGACATACCTGAGGTGGGGCAGCCCATTGAAGATCCTGTGCTGTGACGCAGCCCCAGTGAGAACCAGTCTGTCTTTAAAACTGTCCTGGACAGAGTCTGGGCGATGTCTCAAGCCTTAGACCATGACAACATATGGCCCATAGCCAGCACACACCATCCCAGCTAAATCTCCCAGATTTCAACAAGGCAGCTCCACGGGGTCCTGGGAGCCCAGCAATTTCCTTTTCCCAGTCCCCTTCATTTCTCAGCCCCAAATATCTATCCAAGAGGGAGCTAGCCACATGGTCCACTTAAAGCCACTCACAGAAACCACTTACATCACAGCAGAGCACTGGCTTGACCTTTGACCTCACTGGAGGATGCTATCTGGCTGCCCATTCTGGGACACCTGTCCAGGGTCAGGGGCCGGGGCTGGGGTGGGTGTGTTACTCTGCAGGTAGCGTCGGAAATCTTTAATCATGGGCCGAAGAACCTGGATGAGGACACTCAAGGCCGCCTGGGTGCCCTCCATGGCCTGGGCCTGCCGCTCCTGGGCGCAGGCCTGCACCTCCTGGGAACGCCGGATCATCTGCAGCAGGTCATTCTGCTGCTCCAGGTGCTGGGCGATCTCCTTTATGTGGAGGTTGGTAACCCGCTGTTCCTGGATGAGCTTGGCCGAATTGAGGGCGATGCGGCTCTTAAGTGCCTGCGGTTTGACAGATGCATCTGCATGCTGAGTTATCATCTCCACAGGGGCCTCCGTTGGCAGGGACTGAGGAGGCTCAGCTGTGCAGTACTCTACCACTCCCTCCTCCAGGGTGTGAAAGGTGGCCTCAGTGGGGACTGCCGAGAGGAAAGAACAACAGCAGAAGCAGGTCATCGTTTGGAAGGAATGGTGCCGGCTCTGCAACAGGGTAGGAGGACACTAAACCCTGTGTGGCAGGGAGGCAAAGGGGAATTCAGGCCTCCCCTGGCTGTACTGACATAAAAACACAGTATCTGAGAGGTGCAGATACTGTGCCTCTTTGTTCCTAGAGGCTGGGATGGAACCCAGGACCTTGTATACGGAAGCATGTGCTCTACCCCCAAAATGCTCCTCCAATAAGATTTCAGGGTTGTACTCTGTTGGTAGCCAAAGAGAAGCCCCAGATCTGACAATAAAGCCAGCAAAATCCTAAGATACTTAAGTACTACTCTGTACTCATTAGCTCAAGGAATCTTCCAAGTGACAAGAGGTAGACACTGTTGTCTTCAGTTTCAGAGATGATGAAACAGAACCATTTTTCTGGGCCACTTTGAACTAAGTCCATCCCTTTTGTGTGACCAGTAAAAGAAGGAAGGGCCATAGCAGCTCACATGTTCAGAAAATGCCTCCCTGTCTCTTTAATCACCTTTGTCCTTAAGATACTTAAACATCCAGCCCGGGAGTGGTGGTACACATCTTTAATCCCAGTCTCAAAAATCAAAACAACAACAACCATAAAAACCAAAACCGAGAAACCAAAAAAACCCTAAACATCCTTGAAGATACTGTTTCAGAACGGTACCTGACTTGGACCAGCGCTTTTCTTCCTCTTCCCACTTCATATGGACTGGAGAACTATGTAGAGGAGAGCACACACCCACACACCATTGAGAGTCTGGTGGCTACAGTTCAAAGCCTATCATGGCCGAGCAGAGTTCACAGCTGTGGGCACATAGCCTTATCTCAAACACAAAACCTAACCAAAGTTAGCTCTGTTATCATTGACAAGAACCTCCAAAGGGACATTAGGTGCTTGGGCCTTCATGCATGTGGGAGATGCCAATCTTCTTTATCTTTTTAAAGACTATGTCTCTATATTCATATATATGGGTACACATGTGTGTGCACACGTGTGTTTGTGTTCATATGGAGGGGATCAGAAGACAACCTCAGGGATCATCCCTCCAGTGCTGCCTACATCTTTTCTTTTTTGAGAAAGGATACTTCACTGTCCTGGGCCTCTCCAAATAGGCTGACTGGCTGCTAGGGTTACAAGTGTGTACCTCCATCTCCTATTTTCCCTACCTTTGAATGCCATCAACCATATGTTCCCCTCACACTAGGAAATACCTTTCCTTTTGGGAGTTCTTGGGTTTTCTCATCTCATAGTTAAGCTATTCATACATACCTCATCTGCCATAGTAGAATACAATTGACCTATATATTTAATTTTTTGCAGTGCTAAGCAAGTATTCTACCATTCAGCTATCTCCCTAGTCTCCAAGGAATGTTAAATACTTTGGTATTTTTGGTTGATGAATGGATGAACAGATAGAAATCATGAGATTTCTGAGACGTGCCTGGTGAACATGTGTGTATTAAAAACACAGACTACCTTTGTGCAGAATGAATGCCTTACTTGGGCATAGAATTCCTAGCTAGTCATTCAACAAGTATATCCTGGCTACCTAGGTCCTAAGTCCCATGGGGCTACAGACACAGTCTCTTGTCTTCAAGACTATATAGGTCAGCAAGTGGGAGTCATGGACATCCAGCTACCTACATGCTGAAGAAGTCCCCAAAAGAACAAGATCATTTCTGTCTGGGGAGTTCTTGGAAGGCCTTATGGTCTTTCAAGATCACCATCTGACTTTTGACCCTTGGCAGCCAATTTGCCCCAGGCTGCCCCAGCACTTGCTGGCCCTTCCCATTATGCAGCAGAACTGAGCAGGAGAGGTCACTCACTCTGTGTCAGGGTGACCGTGGCTGCAGCTGCCGTGGCCGTGGGTCCGAGGGCCACGGGATGGATCTCTGTGGTACTGGGCAGGCTGATGATGGTGGCTTCACCCAGCAAGTTGCAGATGCGCTGTTGCATAGGGGTTAGCAGTACTGGAGCTATGGCTGTGCCACTGCCACCACTGCCACCGCCTGTCCCAGGTCCACCAGCTCCATCCTCTTCTGTGGGCCCTGGGGCCTCGCCACCTTCTACAGCAGCTCGGACTTGGGCCACTTTGCGGCGGACTTCAGTCTTAAGGTCGGACCACTTCTTCTTGACTTCGGGCAGCTCCCTACGGCAGGTGGCCACAGCGTTGACTCTTCTCAGGATGCCATGCCAGGCTGCACTCTTGGCAGCCAGAGGGACCCCAGCATTGAAGTGGTTCACCAGCAGGTGCTTCTTCAGCTCTAGTTCTTCCACGATGATCTCTACCTCCCGCTCTGAAAAGTTCATCTTCCTCTTCTTGGCTGGAACAGCCATGGCCTCTCCTAAGCTCACTTCTTAAAGAAATTATAATGCCCTTAACAACCTCAATTTCCCTTCTCTTCTTTTCCAGCCTCGCTCTCGCCCACCCCCCACCCCCAAAAAGGGGGACAGGCAGGGCTTGCTTGAGGCCAAGCACCAGGCCTTAAGTAATCCCCCTCGCTACGCAAAGTGCGTAGGGCCCAGCCCTGACCGGCCCGACCGCCGCCAGCCAGCTACGTAATGGCTTCCTGAATCTGCCTCTTCCGCTGGGGTGTGCGGAGATCCGCCCACTTCCCTTCTTCCCGCCCCTCAACACATCCCTGGGAAGCCCCGCCCTCCAGGCTGGCGTGCCTCAAATACCTCGCCGATCACTGGCTCTCCAGGCCTGCCATTCCTCTCAAGGAAACACCTATTTGCCAGAACTGGCTTGTTCATTGGTCTAAAGGCTTGTCTGTTGCTTCAGTGCGTCCTCCCACATGGCTTTTATTCACATCCATTGGGAAATCAGTCTGTCGTTCAATGCGACTATTACATTGTTAAATTCAGCTATTTTATTGGTGGTTTAGGAGACTACTAGAAACGAATCTTCCGATTTTGGTTCGTGTTTTCGGCCTTGAGGCGTCGGTCCATTTTCATTTTATTCAGTGTTGCTAAGGGTGTCTTCTAACTTCAGTCCACAGTTGCCCTCATACAAATCTCATTTCCACGGATAGCTACGATCTCTCCGTACACAACCGCTCCCCCAGCCTCCGCTGTCTAAGTAGCGCTTCTGAATGGGAACTGGACACAGGGGCTTCTGCTTGCCTATTTCCCAGCTTCAGCCAATCCCCGCCTCTCTCAGTTTGAATCGACTCAGAGCCAGCGTGGTGGCCCCGCCCTCTCATTGATACCAGAGCCGCCATCCAGGCCTGTGATTGGCCGGCAGTGTGCCAGGGTCCGCGCCTCCGCGGGTCGCGGGGCGGGGCTCCCGGAAGCGGCCCCTCCCTCCAGCCTGCCGGCTTCTCGGAGCCCGCGCTCGCCGTCTGGGGAAATTCGGCGTGCTTCTCCGCGCTCCGGTAGCCTGCCTGCCGCCCTCAGTCCCGCGTCCGGCGCCCCCGCCTCGCGCCCGATGGTGAGCAGTGTGTTGTGCCGCTGCGTGGCCTCCCCGCCGCCGGACGCCGCCGCCGCCGCTTCGTCGTCCGCCTCGTCGCCGGCTTCCGTAGGGGACCCGTGCGGCGGCGCCGTCTGTGGCGGCCCGGACCACCGACTGCGCCTGTGGAGCCTCTTCCAAACACTCGACGTCAACCGCGACGGCGGCCTCTGTGTCAATGACCTGGCTGTGGGGCTGCGGCGCCTGGGGCTGCACCGCACGGAGGGCGAGCTCCGGGTAAGCTTGCGTGAGCCGTCCGCGCGGGCAAGGAGGATCCGGGAGGTCCTGGGAGCGATCCTCGCCGCAAGGACGGGCTCCAGGGTCTTTGGCAACCCTCTGGAGCTTGGCAGGCTTGAGTGGGCGCTGCTGGAGCCAAGCGGGACCCCTGGAGTTGGGGGATAGTGTCCCTTGACTGACAGATGGAAAGGACACTCTCACTGTGTTGAGCGCGGGACTCCTCTAGTGGGTGCCCGGGACTTGAGAAAAGCTCGTCGTGGGTACAAGTGGCACCCATGGGTCCCTTTGATGGGCAGAAAGCCCCTTGCTCCTACTTTCCTTAGGGCCGAAGGACAAATCTCAAGAATGCCTTCCGGGCCTCAAGGCCAAGTTGGTGCAACCCTGCCCCACACCCAGGTTCCTCTGCATCCATTCTCATCATCACCCCACCCTCTTTTAATCCCTCTCGTTTCCATGCCACCAGGGCCCCTGGTTTGGTTGCTTGCAGAAACATGTGGGTGTTGTGTGTGTGTGGGGGGGGGGAATGGGAACTGGATTCTAGGCAGATCTATGTGGATGTGGGTGGTGACAACTGAACAGTTCTTCTGGCTTAGGCCCAGCCCCCACGGCTGTTCCAGAACACTGGGGTCATGAACCCTTTATGGAGTCGGAGTGTGGATACATTAAAGAGTCGGAAGGAAGATTCTTTTTTGTTTTTGTTTTTTTGTTTGTTTGAGACAGGGTTTCTTTGTGTAGCCCTGGCTGTCCTGGAACTTGATCTGTAAACCAGGCTGACCTCCAAACTGACAGAGATCTGCCTGTCTCTGCCTCCTGAATGCTGGGATAAAAGGCCTGGGCCATCACTGGAACGTTTTTTTCAAAAAGTGAATGTGTGATACATCTAAGAATATAGTTGGCTGGAGTGGGGTGGACCAAATCCAGGAGACAGAGGCGGAGAAATGGCCACAAGAAATAGAAGTGCTGCCGTTCCTGCACAAGAAGCCCTGAGCAGTGGCTTTTTCTTCCCTTTCGGTTTCGTGGTTGGGTTTCCGGTTTGACTTTAGCTGTGGCTGCCCATTACATTATTTGGCTAGTCTGGTATATAATATGCTTTGTTCTACTGAGCAGTTTGCCTAGTAACTTGTTTCTTTCCAAAGTTTGTGTTTGGTTCATTTGTATGTACAGAAATTAAGAATCTCATAGCCAAGTGTGAAGAAAACCTGCTAAGATGGTAGTGAATCATGACAGTTTGTTGCTTGGGTGGGCCCACGTCAGGTGTCATATCCAAGATAATGTTAGATCAATATCCAAGGTATTTAGCATACTTAGGGTCAGTAGGAAGCCCAAGTACAGCACTGTGTAATGTAGAATCCTTGGGTTAAGCCCAAGAGATTTAAAGATAAGGTTTCTCTATGTTACCATAAGAGCTTAGTTTCAGAGGCTGGAGAAATGGCTTGGTAGTTAAAAGCATTTGCTGCTCTTCCAGAGAGAGCTCCTGAATTCAATTCTCAGCACCCACAGGGTGGCTCACAACCATCTGTAACTGGATCTGATGCCCTCTTCCGTCATGCAGGCACACATGCAAATAGAGCACTCATATATAAATCTTGTAAGAAAGAAAACCAACTATAAAAAAGTTAGCTTTATACAGAATAGTGTTATGAGCTGGATATTTCCATCTCATTCATCTAATGAATAAATCATTTTTCTTTCTGTTTTGTTTGTTTTGACGCAGGGTCTTACTATGTAGTTCTAACTGTCTTGGAATTCACAATGTCAACTGGGCTGGCCTTGAACTCACAGGGATCTGACTGCCTCTGCCTTCCAAGTGCTGGGATTAAAGGTTATTTTTTGAAGATGGGATAGCTAAACTCAGAGGATCTGTGCCCGGGGCTGGGGGTGGCGGCAGTGAACCTTGCTATACAGTTGTATATGGTACCAGGCACACTTGGAAACAGCTGGCTTTGGGAGTGTGTTCCATGTTTATACCAAGCTTTGTGACTCTGCAGGAGTCACCATGTTCTGGCATTCATAGCATATCTGATATTGATTCTAATCCATGTTTTTGGCAGTGATTTTTGACTAAAGGCAAATAAGGAGAAAGTGGCCATTCTCCAGTGCTAAGAGAAAGCCTGTTTGTTAGAGACATTTTCTTGCTCTGGTAGCTCAGACTCAGAACTCACTATGTAACCCAGGCTGGCCTCAATGCACAGCCATCTTCCTACACGGTGTCCCTGTGTGTTTTCCCTGCCCCACCCCTCCATGCTGGATTATAGTTATGAGCCACCACCCAGGTAAAAGAAAACCTTTTGGTTAACCTAAAGGATCTTAGCTCCTTGAGGTTACTTTGACTCCACAATATTTGACTCTTTGACTGACCTAAGTTCTGGGACATGAATCTTTTTTCTTTAGAGGATTGAACATTGATTTATTAAAAAGTCAAAACTCCCAAGAGTGGGAAGGTCTCCAGGAGAGGAATACCCTAAAAGTTTTATTGTTACTGTTAACTCAGAGCTCTTCTAGCTTAAAAAAAAAAAATTAACGTGCCATACCAAATAATGTGTGTCATTGGGTATCTTCATATGTGCTTCATTAATACTTTGTTTTTATTCGACTCCCTCCCTCTCTTCCAGCTTTGAACAACTTAAATTGTTATACTGCTTTGAGAAAGATTAGAAATGATTCACTTTATTAGTTTATTGCTTTAGGGGAAACATTTAAGCATTAGAAAGAAAAATGTTCCTTTTTGTAAATAATTAGGCCATAGCAAGATACCGTACTTCTTGCACACCCCCCCCACTTCCTGTTGAATTCATTACTATTTGCTGCCTACAGGAAAAGGCAGCTCTGTTGTTTTTACAGAACTGGTAAGAGCCAAAGAACTTGGGGGGCCCCCTGGGTAGAAATGGGTGCCTGCTGTGGGATAAGCCTTGACAAACATGGTGCTATAGGAAGCTGCTTCCTGTGGCCCATGGAAAACTGGTCTGAGGTGGAGGTTTTCATAGGAATCAGCTATGAGCTCTTATCAGCAGATGCAGCAAACGGGGGTCATGTGACTCCACAAAGCCTCTTGCTAGCTTATAACAGCTTGATGTGAAGTTTTTTTTAAAAAAATAAACCAGCAAGTTTTGCCGTCTGCCTTTGTTCCAGAAGAGACTGAGACAGAAAAATTACTTAAAATGGAAATGGGCAGAGAAATTCATGGCAGCCAGCCAGGGAAATTTTCTTTATAAGGGGCATGTGAAGAAGAAGCCTGTCTTGGGACAAAAGGAAGAGAAGGGTTTATTAAAGAAAGAACTAAAAGATGACATCACCGGCAGTGACTTAGGGAGATGACAGTACTTATAGCATTGACTATTTTGGGCATTTTCATGTGACCAAACAAAATTTATGACTTAAAACAAGTTTAAAACATAGGTTAGGACTTGGCAGCTAAGTAAAGGAAGAAAGCAATTTGTTTTACCTGTAAACAGCTATGCTTTTCTCTAGATAAGACTTGTGGGCTCTCACAGGGGCAAGTGTTTCATCCAGAGCATTCTAGATGCTGTGTTGTTTGCTGTTCTAGAGACTTGTGTGCACAGTGAGCCCTAAAAAAACAAACATGACAGTAACATGATTTTACATCATTTTACAAGGGAAGAAAGAACCAGTCCAAAATGATGTTGCTTTTAGTGGTAACATGGCTTCAGGTTAGGAGAATGGCTGGGTAGGAAGATCGCTTGAGTCCAAGAGTTTAACGCCAGCTTGCCAAATATTGCAAGATGCACTCCTCCCATCTTTAATGAAGTGAGATCCATACTGGCCTTGGGGGAGTACTTGAGAAAGATGAGGCTTCCCCAGTGTTGGGAGGGCAAACACAGAGTCCTGTGCAACTGAAACAAGTGATGTGCCACTGAGCCACATCTCTAGCCCAGATACCCACTCAGAAACAACCACGGTGCTTCCACAATACAGCTTTCAAGGTTATCCGAAGCGTCCCATCAGAGAGCAAAAGCCCATCTTGCCCTGTCTCTTTCCCTGACCTGAGTACCTACAGGGTGTAATCTCTGTTGACTTGAAATTATCAAATGAAAGATTGTTACTCTTGAGCTAGTATCATTTAACTAGACAGAATCTCTAAACTTCCTACCTTCTTCATATTGGCCCAAACTAGATAGATTTAGATAAGATAGTCTTGCCTAAAGGAGAAAGGACTTCTGTTTTGATGTAGGATCTCACTGAATCAAGGCTAGGCTTGAACTTGCTGTGTTACTGAGACTAACTTTAGAACTTCTGATCCTTGAGTGCTGGGATCACAGGTATGTGACACCGTGCCTGGTCCAGGACTTTGTGCATGTTAGGATGTAGGAGGAGAGAGCCACTTGTTGATTCCCGGCCGTTTAGCCCCGAAATAATCACACAAAAACTATATTAATTAAATCACTCTTTGGTTCATTAGCCCTAGCTTCTTACTGGCTAACTCTTACATATTAATTTAACCCATTTCTATTAATCTGTGTATGGCCACGTGGGTGTGACTTACCAGCTAAAGTTCTGGCATCTGTCTCTGTCAGGGCTACATGGTGTCTCCCTTCTTTCTCCCAGCATTCAGTTTGGGTTTTCCCACCTACCTCTATTCTACCCTATCAGGCCAAGCCAGTTTTCTTTATTCATTAATGGCAATCACAGCATACAGAGGGAAACCCCACATCACTAGGGAAGAACTCCACCAATTGAGGTACATTCTCAGTCTCCTCCTACCCCCTTTGGATGAAGACAGGATCTCTTGTAGCCCTCACTAGCTTGGAACTTGCATCTATTCTCCTGACTCAGCCTTAGAGTGTTAGGGTTACAGGTGTGAACTTTATGCCCAGCTATGGAAGAGCCTTTCCCTTAGGAGGGGGACAAATAACATTGGGAATAATGTAATGGCCCATTAGGAAAACCTTAGACTGAGTATATTTATTAAATTCATTGTGCTATATTGTTGCCAACTTAGTTATTGGCTCAAATTCATGATCATGGGACCAATTTGAAAAGTGTGTACATATTTGAAACTGGGTATAGTGGCACTGGGGAGGCTAATGGAAAGGGGTTGGGAGTTCAAGGCTAGCCTGAGGTGCATAGTGAGTCCTTGCCTCCAAAATAATACTCCAAAGCTGATACTTGGAAAGATGGATGAAAATAATGAGTAGTCTGTCTGGAGTGAAGCTTCACAGATGCACCCCTTTGTTCAGAGAGTCACTAATTGCTGAACTCTCTCAGAAACCACATGGGAGTGAAGCAAACAGATCCTCTGCTGGAATTCATTTGTAATGGGGTAAAATCAGTGGACAAAACTATTGGTCTACCAAATGCATAGAATTTACCCATTTCCTGTTAGAATTGGGTTTTCTTGTCTTTTTTTTTCACATATATAACTTTATTTTATGCGCACTGGTGTGAAGATATTATCCCCTGGAACTGGGATAGTTATGAGCTGCCATGTGGGTGCTGGGAATTGAACCCAGGTCCTCTAGGAGGAACAGCCAGCACTCTTAACCACTGAGCCATCTCTCCAACCCTCTTTTTCTTTTTCGGTTTTTTGAGACAGTGTTTCTCTGTAGCTTTGGAGCCTATCCTGGAACTAGCTCTTGTAGACCAGGCTGGTCTCGAACTCAGAGATCTGCCTACCTCTGCCTCTGCTGTGATTAAAGGCGTGCACTACCACCCTCCTGGCTAATCTTTTTTTTTTCTTCTTTTCTTTTCTTTTCCTTCCTTCCTTCCTTTCTTTTTTTTGTTTAAAGATGTGGTTACTTTCTGTAGCCCTGGCTGCTGGAATTTACTGTGTAAACCAGACTGACCTTGAACTCTTAGAGGTCTACTTATTTCTGCTTCCCAGA
Source organism: Dicrostonyx torquatus (assembly GCA_028555095.1). Lineage (NCBI taxonomy): Eukaryota > Metazoa > Chordata > Mammalia > Rodentia > Cricetidae > Dicrostonyx > Dicrostonyx torquatus. Next base: position 2,774,547 of record JAQHUG010000064.1, read on the forward strand.
ATGCTAGGATTAAAGGTGTATGTCCCTACATCTGGCCTAGAACTTTGAGATTTGAGTCACTGATCACCAAAGTTATGCAGTTCCTGTTCAACTTTCCACTTTATGTAGGATCCTCTTGTGGCATCATTCAAGGAAGGTCATCTAACCTGTAACCTGGATCATGTTAGTTCTTTATTATCTGAGATGTCAGCTATTCATGTGCTGAAAAGTGCCTTCAAGAACAGAAGAGCAGTCATGCAGGAGCCCTTTAGGTAGCCAGAAACTAATATATGGAAATGTCAAAATGAAACCCATTATTTTATACACTGACTAAAAATATTTAGTAAAATTTTGAAAACCATGAGTCATGGTGGTGTACACCTGTAATCCCAGAGTTTAGGAGGCTGAGACAGGAAGTTTTCAAATTTGAAACCAGCCTGGGGTGCCTAGTGTGAGACATTGTTGACCTCTGCCCCCAATACACGTACAAAAATTGGGAAACTTGCTGTTTTATCTTCCCATGATGTCTGCTGATCCTGCTAAAAGCTGTAGGTGTTCACATGCACATCTCATGTAATGTACCTTGCATGTATTTTATGGTTTCCTGGGAGTTGATAGAGTATGGTATTTGCTAAGACTCAGCCAAGGCAAAGAAGCCAGTGGAGAGAAGACCATGCATTTTATGGTCTGGGTATATAATCCCAAATAGTGTTACCCATAGAGACAGAAAGTAGATTAGTGGTGTTCTAATCCGGAAGGAGAAGTAGGAATGTGGTAAGGAGGGATGGTAGGGTTTCTTCTTGAATGCTAAAATGTTGTCAGATGAAAAGTGACTGTGAACACACCTACAGAGATACTGAAAACTACTTTTTTTCAAAAGGTTCTCTTGTATCTCAGGCTGGCCTTGAATTTAGTTTGTTGGCAGTGATGACCACAACCTCCTGAACTTCCTGCCTGCCCTGTGCTAGGGCGCAGAAGTAGGCCACCACACCCAGTTTATTCAGTGCTGGGATTAAACTCAGAGCTGTGTTTCATTGGTAAATACAAACAAGCCAAATCTCTAGCTCCCAATTGTGCCCTTTAAATAGTCAATCTCTGTGGTATATGATCTGGACTCAGATGTTTCTATAGCTTGTTTGCTAGCTGCAGGAGCATGACCAGGAGGTCCACCTTTCCCAAGAATCTCTTTATGAGTATGGCAGTTTGAATCTCTCATTTCAGATGCTGATTGTATGGCTCTATATATATATATATATATATATATATATATATATATATATATATATATATATATATATATATATATATATATATATATATATATATATATATATATATATATATATATATATATAGTGTGTGTATTTTCTAGATTTTGCCCACTTTTAATGTAAAAAGTTTTTTTCTTTTAGATTTCTCTTTTCTAGTTGCTTTCTGTTGCTGTGAAAACACTGAGTAAAACAAACTTGGGGAAAGAAAGGATTTATTTGGTTTATGCTTTTATGGTACAGTTCATCATTGAGGGAAGTCAAGTTGGGAATCTAGAGGCAAGAACTGAAGCAGAGACCACAGAGGCTTACTGACCTTCTTCCTCTGGCTTTCTCAGCTGCCTTTTTATATAGCCCAGGCCCATCTGCCTAGGGATGGCACTGCCCATGGTAAGCTGTTCTTGCCTATATAAATTAGCAATTAAGAAAACCCCATGGGCCAATCAGATGGAGACAATTCCTCAGCTGAGGGTACCTCTTTCCAGGTGACTCTATTTTGTGTCAGAAGTTCCAGTATAAAAAAAAAAAAAGTTCCAGTATTCCAAACAACAGTCAGGTTTTTCCCTTCACCCAGACTTGCCATGCTCCCGTTTCACTCTGGCCACCAGGAAGCTTGCAGAGTCATGCTGTGACACCTGTTGCTTCCATGGTCAGAAGTTCAGGAGATCAAAGGTATGTCCCGCCTTACCCCAGCAAGTTTCATGTTCTTAAACAGCACCTTTGTTCTTGCCCTACCTGAAGTGTTCTACTCTTGGAACATTTTTACTGCTGCGTGACATGGTGGCAGGGCTGTCATTTGCAGCATGGCAACAAGCCTCCAATATTTTTTGAGACAGGGTTTCTCTGTGTAGTTCTGGCCACTGGAATTCATTCTGTAGACCAGGTTGGCCTCAAAATCAGAGATCCACCCGCCTCAGCCTCTGAAGTATTAGTATTAAAGGTGTGTGCCACCACTACCTGACTAGCCTCCAATTTTTTTATGCTAAGAATTATAATATTTTGCCGGGTGGTGGTGGCACACGCCTTTAATCCCAGCACTCGGGAGGCAGAGGCAGGCGGATGTAATCTTTTTCAGATTTATTTTTATTTTATGTATATATGTTTGTTTGCTTGCTTGCGTGTGTGTGTGTGTATGTGCATGCACCATGTGCCTGTCTGGAGTCAGTGGAGGCCAGAAGAGGGTATCAGATTAGGTTCTACTAATCTGCCCAGACTGACTTTGAGAGTTTACTCTGTAGCCTAGGCAATTGTCCTCTGCCTTCCCAGTAGCAGCGACTGTAGGTGTGATCCACCATACTGGGTCTGATACATACCAGGTGACTTTCCTCCTGTTGATTGTTTAAAAACATAATGCCTCAAATTGGTTAGATGTGCTTCTGCCTCCAGCCTGTGTCTGTGAAGAGTGAAAGGCTATCGTAGTAAGGGGTGTGACCGTGGAGAGCAAACTCATCCACAAGCTAAAGCAGGTGTGGATTCTGAGAAGCCTGGGCTTGTGAACCTTGGGAAGATTAAAATGAAGACATTCTGAAGGACTAGATTATTGTTTATAAATGTGGGTGTTCAGTCCAGATGTTTCCTGGGACACAGATGCTCACAGCACTGACCTACAAGCATTTTGTTCTCATTAGTCTTGAGTAGTGTTGCCTCAATTTCAGAGATGACTTTGAGGTTGAGAAGGCAAGCTTCAATAGAGTTTATTTAAAACCTTTGAAGGTTTTACCAGCCAGTGCTATTTTACAGTCTTGAGTCTGAGGCCTAGAAGTTGGGCCAAGTCAATACCAGAACCCACTATTTTAGTTCAGCACACAGTCTCCTTCCTCCTCTGGGATAGGAATTTACCCTTAAAGCTTTTACAGTATTGCACTAGGTGTACATTCCGGCAACCCCAGCACTCAGGAAGAGGCAGAACTGCAAGTTCAAGGCCACTATGTATGAAAACAAATGAATAGCTTTACAATGTCCTCTTTCAGCTTATGAGATTGGAACATCAGTGCATAATCCATTTCAGCATGTTAAGGCCCTTGGTCATGTTGAGGAAGCCCCTCAAAAGGTAAATGTTGCTCCAATGTGTGGAATAGAAAAGACCTGAACAGTAAAGACAAGACACAAACAACAATAACAACAACAAAAAACTCCAAAAGGCATTGTTCTAAAGATGCATTTCCCTTTAAAGCAAATAAATAGCAAATAAGGCAGCAGGAACTGCTGAGACCTGGATTTCCAGGAAGCAGGAGGTGAGTCAGGGCCCATTCTCCACTGGGGCTGTGGAGGGAGGCAGCTGCTGTCCCTGTTGTACCTGCTGCTCCCTGGGCTCTCATTATTCCAGCCACCCTGGGCCCACCTTCCTCCAGCTCCTCTCCACCCCTGGAGTGAAAACTCTTACTAAAACCCAAATTTTTCCTCTCTAGAAAATTCTAAAGCCACTGAAATGTCAGTGCCGAAAACAATAGAGGAAGTTAGTTTGGGGTTTTGTGCCTTGCTGGGGATCAAACCCTGGGTCCTCTATATCCAGGCAAGTGTTTTTACACTGAGCCACACTCCTAGCCAGAGAGAGTAGTTTAGGTCACCAAGAACTGAGGAAACTGCTAAACCTTCCTCTTCAGTTGCGTGGCACAGTGAATCATCCTGTTAAACTAGTGGCAGTGGCCACCTTAGCCAATTCCATTGGCCTTTGCCCATCCACATGCTGAAACACTGTTTTTGCTTTTAGTTAGTGTCATGTATATTTATTTGTAGGTAGGTAGTTAGATTTTTACTTTATTTTATTTTGAGATGATATTACTACGTGGCCCAGGCTGGCCAGAACTCAGGAGCCTTCTGTCTCCACCCCCACCGAGCATTGGGATTATAGTTGTTCACAGCCATCTGTACTGGCCAGTAATGTTATCTTCAGGTGGACTTTGAACCCATAGGATGTCAGATATGGAGCACATTCAGGTGTGTAAATTCAGCCTCCACACTCTGCTTACCAAGGAAGTTAAGTGGCTTGTCCAGGGCTCTGCAGAGGCATTGGAGGAAGATATTTCAGTAGCACCCTATAGAACACACTGGGATGCAGCTCACTTTTTTTCATTTTTCTTTCATGTTGTAGGTGTATTTTGTTTACTAGAGTTTCTTCATCTCCAACCTATAAGGAAAGGAAAATAGGGCCAGAGAAGTAGATAGTTTCATAATTAAATATATTTCTGAATGGTTCAAGAGCTGGCCTGGTTCAAGCAAGTCATTCTTTGTTAGAATTCTCCCAACTATCCTTGACAGTTCTGCTGCCTGTAGAAGGCAGTCTGAGTGGTTTCCTCTTCCTGCTATTTGGTTCTTTATTCCTGAGACAGACTCTTCACGCTTTACCCTGTCTGGCTGTGAATACATCCCTGTCTGCCTTTGTCTCCCAACATGCTTTTGGTCTTGGGAAGTTAAGGTGGTACCGCATCACTGATCTGTTTTGTTTGACTCTGCTGGGTTGTCTCGGCTGGCTGGGAATTCCTGAGCTCATATAATCTTCCTCCCTCTGGTTTCCATGTGTTGGAGCTACAGGTAGCCCTACCTGATCTCACCTGATCCCAAGCTTTGATCCTTAAGTCAGTTTTGAGAAACCAAAACCACTGTTTTTGGCAGCTCTGGGGATCAAATCCCAGAGCCTTGTACAAACTGGGCATACACTGTACCTCTGAGGCTACAGGTTTGCCTCTCGACTCAGAGAAAGTGTGGATGGGAAGGTTTTGATTGTTTTAGGCACCTGGGATTTTACATGCTGGCCTCAGTTCGTATCTGTGTTCTCTCAGGAACTTGATAGATAATCTAAACAGAATGAGAACCGTGGTCTTGAGAACATTGATCACGGCATGTTTCAGTAAAGACTGGCTTCATTCTTGTCCTAATTTTGTACACTTTTCCTTTTAGAGACAAGAAAAAGACATCTTTGTTAAAAAGGCATTCACCTTGAACGATGGGGACCGGCTTTCACCAGCAGGAACAAGCCATTCAGGAGACTGATGCTCTTGTTCTCTGCCACAGTCAGGGGTTTTCTATGTTTCCTTCCTAGATGCAGATTAGGGGATTCCATGCTTTTCATCACTACCACCTTTACTACCTGAGCAGTGCCAGGGTACAAGGACTGCTTTAATTGAGGGCTGAGTCACTGGCAGGAGGGTCTGGTCTGTTCACCCTGCCTTACATCCCGAAACTCTGGCTCCCATAGGGTAGCTTAGTGAGGAACTCAATTGAATTAGCTGGTTGATTCGTTTCAGCCTAGACACCCTTACCTGCTACAATTGTGCCTCTGAAATAGTAAATTGTGACCACGTGACTTTGAACTCCTGTGTCTCTCTTTTCACATTTGTATCTTTTGTTTGTTGGTTTCGGTTCTGGTTTTGGTAAAAAGCCTTAGAACAGTGATTCTCTACCTGTGGGTTTTGACCCCTTGGTGGGGTGCTGGGTGACCCCTTCACAGAAGTCATGTATCCAATATCCTGCATATGAGATATTTATATTACAATTCATAACAGTAGTAGAATTACAGTTATGAAGTAGCAATGAAAATAATTTTATGCTTGGAGGGTCATCATAAGGAACTGTATTAAAGGGTCAGACATTTGAAGGTTGAGAACCACTGCCTTAGAGCCTCAGGTTTGACCCATTTAGCTGGTGGACAGGGGCCTCCCTGTGACCTCATTGGCATATCAGTCCTCATTATGAAATCAGTCAGCCAAATCAACCTGACTTTCTGTCAAATATAGTTTGGCTTCATTTTTTCATTAAAAAGCAGGTATTCCCTCTGACAGCACCTGTTCTGAATGTTATGCAAAGTAATGCAGAGATGAGTAGCAGGTAGTTAAATAGGTAGACAGGCGTGGAGGTTGAGGTGGACATTGTAGGCACAGGAGCAGGCACTCCTGTAGGCTCTGTTATGAGGCTTCCATGGCCCTCTGTAGTGTTCCTATGTGCTTTGCGAGGGCATTCTACCCTGGACATTCTAACCTCTGGTCATTTGGAACAAGCCATTTATTTAACTGCTTGCCACCAGGTCCATTCCTTAGAATCTTTTCCTCAGCAGGCTCAGGTTCTTGAAGTGTGGCTACTACCGCACTGCTGCAGATAGGCACCCTCACCTTAACTGAGCGCCGACATGTATGGGCTGCAGGTTTCGGAAGCTGTCTGTGCCAGCCCTGCGTTAGAGTTGGATGGGTGAAGTAGAATTAGAGATGTGACAGTTGACAGGTGACCCAAAAGAAACCAGTGATCTCCCCAATGCTCTTAGGTGCCGCAGCATGAGAGATGGGAAAGGAGGCAACAAAGATCGAAGAGTTTTAACAAAATATTGGTGAAGCGCACATAAAGCATAGCAGGTGCAGGTGATGGGAACACGTGTGATGAAATACCCTTCAGCTTGAATCTGGGTGTGGTTGTTTGAGACAGACTGGACCTCAGAGGGCTTTCTTTGATAGGTGCCGTCTTGTTTGAAGCCAGACCCTCTTGAGTGTTCTTCCTTAAACCTGGATTGTGAGGGCTCCCTCTGCAGCTGTCTCCTCTTTGGTACCCTGCCTCTGAATACTCAAACTGCTCTGATAGCAGCCTTATCCGTTTAATGTTGGGAGATTAGATTGCCCAGCTCCATTCAAGCTCTTCCTCTGCGTGAGAGCCTGGAAACTCCAGGCAGGAAGCTGTGGCAGTGCAGCAGTTGCCTCCTCTCTACATGTTTCTCGGTAGCGCTGGCCTTTGTGCGCGCTCAATGGCTTGAAAACATTGTTTCATATAGCCGTAGTTTTTTCTTGTTGTAGGCAGGAAGGTGTGAATCACTTCCTGATAATCCTGACTGGAAGCTCTGGTGTTTGTAATTCAGCTCTGTGATATGGAGAAGTTTGATTAAAAGCCAATACCTACTACATGAGGGAATTTTGTAGGTGGGAACCCCAAACAGGTGTAGAAGTTTATTTGAGACACACAGTTTACTAGGGGCAAAATACACACAGGTTACTGTACCGGACAGAACTCCTCCGAAGAAGTAGGCAGGCTGGCGATCTGCAGAGAGAAAGCTTTCCACGTGGGCCTATTTTTTTATACCTTTTGGGACTGGTGGTCCAGCCCCGTTAATTAATTAACAGCTAATTGGGAGAGCGGAATAATTAACTAATGGTGGGGCGTGGTTATAAGCCGAATAGGCCAAGACCACTCCCCTTCATCTCCCCGTTTTGTCTAAATAAGATCAATCTAGCTCTAAAATAACTATGTGGGAACAGACATTGAACATAAAATTACAGACAATAAAAATATCAATCCACTATCCCTCCCCCATCTCTTAAATATAGGGAAGGCATAATTAACCCCTACATAAAGTCTCAAAGTCTGAGGGCAAAATTTTTCGGGATAAGGGACGTTGTTCTCCAAAGCTACTTCTTGCTG
>JAQHUG010000064.1:2785068-2809302 GCA_028555095.1 Dicrostonyx torquatus
GGACATGTAAAATGAAATAAACTTTTTCTCCCCAGGTTGCTTAGGTCATGGTGTTTTATCACACCAATAGAAACCCTAACTTAGACAGTCTTAGAGTTAGAAGGAATTGGAGATGTTTGTAACTCATTGGTAGGGATTGCCTAGTGTTTATAAGGCCTTGGATTCAGTCTCCAGTATGCTTTAGAAAAAAAAAATCCTTAGCCCAGGAAGGAGTAGTGGTACACACCATTAATCCCAGCACTCAGCAAGCTGAAGCAGGTGGACCTCTGAGTTCAAGGCCAGCCTGGACAACAGAGTGAATTCCAGGACAGCCAGGGCTACACAGAAACTCTGCCCTGAAAAAAAAAAAATCCTTCACACCAGCAGACCCAGGCTGCTCTAGTCCTTGGCATTTTATAGTGGGCAGCAGTCAGCAAAGAGACTGGATCCTCAGAGTGCTGAGAAAGGGACTGAATGCTCAGCCCTAAACAGGACAGCTGTAGTAACCTCCACCACCAAAGCCGGTGCTCAGGGGACATCTTAGAAGAGGAGGTAGAAAGAATGCAAGGGCTGGAGGATGGGGTGGAGCGTTGTGAGCAGAGCTTCTGCACACACCTGACAATGAGGGTCAGGAGGTTACCTGCCACAGATCAAACAAGATCAAGCTAGCCAAGATCCTGGTAAAGATAGTCTTAAGGCCCCACCCCAGTTGAGGTACTACTGGCAGGTCACTTTTATAGGTTTCTCATGCTCCAGTTGGATGACCCCAGACTTGTGCATCTGTGGGCAGCACTAACTGGAGTTATTTTGGTTATTTACCAAAAGGGGCATATGGGAAACTGGGGAAGTGAGTAGATTATTTCTTTGGATACATTTAAGGAATTCTCAAAAATAAAGGAAAATTTATAAGCAAAGTTATATAACAAAGATAATATGTGTACGTGAATGTGTTTATTTGTGGGTTTGTGTGTATGAGTATTTCTCACATCTACAGAATAAGCTAAAACTGAAACTGTAATGCTTTTGAAAGCTGGTATCCAACTAGGTGTTTTTGTTTTCGAGACAGGGTTTCTCTGTAGCTTTGGAGCCTCTCCTGGAACTAGCTCTTGTAGACCAGGTTGGCCTCGAACTCAAAGATCTGCCTGCCTCTGCCTCCCCAGTGCTGGAATTAAAGGCATGCACCACCACCTCCCAGCTCTACTAGGTTTCTTTCCTGGGGGTTGTAATAGTGGGAGAAGCTGGAGGTTCCCCATCCTCTCCCAAGAATTCAATGAACTTTTGGGGGGCTTACATCTGATTTTTATGTGTGTAAATATGTTTAGGTATATATTTGTGGGCACACACGTGGAGATCAGAGGACAGTTTGAGGGAGTAGGTTCTGGGCTCCCCCTGTGGATTCAACATCATACTAAGATCAGCAAGCTTTGGCAAGTGCCTTTACCAACAGGGCCATCCCCAGCCTTGAGCTTGTATCTTTAAAACAGAATGATTATGAACATTTTGAATCATCTTTGTGAGGGATGATAGTTGGTTACTTGTATTTTTCTGCTGTGAAACTAAAAACAGCTAAAGATTAATTATGATCATTTGCCCAGCTAAGTGGACAGATGTGAGTCCAGGTCCTGGTTCGAGGGTGGGGGAGGGGTAGAGGAGTTCGCGTTCTGATGTGATCTCAGGAAACAATTACCCTAGTAGTCTTGCTTTCTGCTAGGCTTGGGTTGGAGAAAATTGAATAATGGAAGGAGAGAGTGGTGCTAAGTGACTTAGGAGCTGTTGCCAAGGATCCTAGATCACGTTGAATGTGGTGAGTGGCATTCGGGAAGGTACCCTGGGGAGAGCGGGAAGTTGTCCCCAAAGATCAGCTTGCTCAGATTCTGCAAAATGAACCTGGTCTGTACCTCCCAGCAGACTAGCTGGGCTGCAGGCAGGAAATACTCCGCCTGTGATTGGAGGGTTGGTGGTCGGGATAATGAACCCGGTAGTGTCGGCAGAGGTGATTGGCCAGGCCCTGCTGCAGTGAGAATGCAGACTAGATGCTCTGTCCCTGAGCTTGCGGAATGAGCGAGGACGGCTGAATGACTGGGAGCCCCAAGTTGTTTCCGTCTCAAGAGAGGTCTGTCTGGATATCATTTTTTGCATTATAAAAAGAAAAAAGAGCCAAGCCTTTGATCGTCCGTCACCTGACGAAGTGAGTTTTGACTGAAGTAGCCCAGCTGCTCTCCTTATTGCTAGCAGCCGGGGAGGAGGCTCCCTAAGTGAGCTACTTCTCAGGCTAGGCACGAGCGAATTTGAAAAAGCAGGAAACAGCCCCTGCTTGTAGAGCTTCAGCCTGGGAACTCCCAGCTAGTATTCCAGACAGCTGTGTAGCTAGAGACCCTTGGTATTGTGGTCACATCCCTAAGAAGTGAACAGTCATCAGCAGTGGCATTTGGAGGAAGCCGGCATGCTACAGATGCTGTGGCATTTTCTGTCTAGATTTTTCCCTAGAGCTGGGTGCCAAGATTCCAGAGAGGGCATCGATCATGGAGTCAAAGGCACTCAGGCCCCTGCTCGGGGAGACCAGATGTCCACCTTTTTGGGGAAACAAAACGGAAGGGCTGAGGCCACGGAAAAGAGACCCACCATCTTGCTGGTGGTCGGACCTGCAGAACAGTTTCCTAAGGTAACAGCACCTTCAAGAGGACCTTCTAGTTTAGGGCTGGGCTGGTATCATTTTCCCGGAAGGGGAAAAATGAGTGTGGGAGGGAGAACTAAAAAGAAAAAGAAAAAAAGTTTAGCATTGGAGAAATGTTGGGTGATGAAGAAGGCCACAAAATTTGGTCCAAAATGTCTGTCATTACTGTAAACTGGTTGTTGAGGAAAGGTTTACTTCAGTAGATTAGTCTCTGGGTTTGTCTGTTTCACTGAACAAGCCATTTGAAAGTAAGGGATGAACTAAAGTATAGTGTCTTCATTTATCTAGAGTATGAGAGGACAGTTGAAAGAGATGATTCCTTGAAAGGGGACAGGTTTTTGTTTGATTGTTTTTTTCAAGACACAGTCTCACTATGTAGCCCTGGAACTCATTGTGTAGACCAGGCTGGCCCCAGCTCATAGAAATTTGCCTGTCTCTGCCTCTTAAATGCTGGTGCCAGGTTAAACGGGGCAGATCTTGTCAGCTTTATAGAGGTCACATTCCCCTTGCCAGGTGGGTCATGATTTGTTTACCTGAGGTCCCAGAGGAAGGTCAAGTTTGGGGATGGATCCTAGGAGAGGCTGGTGACTCTTGAGTTGACCACAGCCACCAGGGCCAACCAAGTGTCAGGGCCTTTCACACTTGTGTGCAGTCCTCACAGGAGCCAAGGTAAGTGACAGCACTCCCCAGCCGGAGGCTGGAGAGGTGAAGTACAGAAAAGCTCAGTAAACTGCCCAGATTACTTAAGGAGAAGAGAGCTGAGACTTGACCCCAGTCTTTTTGAAACCTTGTTTACTTCCCTTCAGAGAACTGTCCAACTGGCCGAGCGCTCACTTAGAACAGGCTGGGCTGTCTGCAGCAGGTGCAGCCTTACTCAAGCCCTGAGTTGTTCCAAAGTCATCTTTTCAGTCAGGGCAAGGAGAAATCTCCCCTGTGTTTGACATATGATAGATGCACCCAAAATGTCCCATTGAATCCCCCTGCTTGCCTAGCTTGCACTTTACTGTGACAAGTTTCGCAAGACTTGACCTTGATAAGGGATTGTGATGAGCTCCCTGTTGTCAGGGTCTCAGAGTGACTGTGTTCTGCCTGAGGCAGGCATTTGAGCTTACTGGACTGCAAGAGGATGCCACTTTCTCTCTCAGACCAGGAGCAGTGGTATTTCATTTGTGAGAAACTCATGCTGAGCCCTGCTCATTGTCTGCCCTGAATTATCTGGCTACCTTTTAAAAAGATCACTTTTAGGGGAGGGTCTTTGAGGCAGGGTTTCTCTGTAGTTCTGAAACCTGTCCTGGAACTCGCTCTGTAGATCATGCTGGGAAAAGATCACTTTTTAAACTTTAATAATAACTGCTCTACTTCCTAGCTTCCTATGGGTACTCTTTATCAGGTTTGCCTCTAGGGGGTTGCCTTGGGTGGGACTTTCTAGCCTGGCCTGCAGAGACCCACACCATTTACTGACTCTGTTCCTGGGAGGGAAAATGTGTTGGTGGGCTTCATGGGAAGGGTAGAGCAGCTGGCATGGTTCAAAAAAAGAGAGAGCACCTCCGAAGAGCACAGACTCTGAAAGTCGGTGTTGAGGACTGGCAGCAGTCAGCGTTCACACTGCGCAAAGTGCACGTGAGCTGGATCAGCCTCTGCCTTTCTCAGCAGGAAGCCCCCAGCAAGCTTGGGAAATGGCTGGAGAACCTTCAGTTCTCAGGCTTCTCGTTGTCCACTGCACTACTGTTTCATTCTCACCCCCACCCCCACCCCCACCCCCAAGTAAATGTGTCTGTGAGTCGGGTTCCTGCAGGCTCTTATTATAGGAACTACTCCAGTTTCCCCTTTATCTTTGTCTCACAGTTAATCCAAAAGTTGGGAAAGAAAGCCATTTGTCTGGAGTGGGAGGTGCGCTTGCACAGGGGAGCTTAAGATCCTGAGGGGCCACCAGGATTGTGCTCATTGTGTGTGTAATTACCGAGTGTAGGCAGGTTTCATTGGAAACCTGCTACACTGGGCTGTCATGGCAACCCAATCATAAAATGACAGAGCAGCCAATGAGATTTGAGAGCCTTGAGGGTGGGGCTTGCCAGGCTCCTTCACATAATGCTCTGGCTTGGTCTGAGTCATTGCAGAGAAGCAGGAGTTACTTTCCGACTCAGTGCTACACTCCCAGAAGCATCATACCTGCCTTTAGTGTGTTTCAGCCCTCACCAGAAGTAGGCACGATATAGAGTGGCAGGATGGAAAGGCTGGCCATGGTCCTGGTAGATGCACAGGAAAGGAACTGCTCCTTTACCTATTGGGTGAAACCTGGTGCCACTGACTTCTAGGGGTTCTAGTGCTGCTGCCATTGTTTTTGTACATTAGTCATAGGAATGGGCATCTGAGGACAGGAAACAGATTTTGGGTCACTGAACTAGATAGAGTAAGGAAGGAGAGCAGAGCATTGCACGCTGCGCTGTGATCAGGTCCCTAGAGCCATGAGCTGCCTTGGAATGACAGGAGTGAGACTTGAGTCTGCCGTCGCTATGCCTCATGTGTGGCTTCATTTGCAGTGTGATATGTTCCTCATGGGGGTCTAAGTATGAGGTTTCAGGCCTTCCCTGGAAACTGAACTTTAAAATCTCCCTCCTTTGGAATTGGCTTCGGGCACTGCTGTGACTGTTCTAAGAGAATTCTGGCCCTGGCTGTGAGCCTGAGTCCTGTGACCGGTAGACTTGGGGACTTGGGCAAGCCAGGTCAGTCTGCAGGGTGTTTGCTCCTGGAGAGAGGACTGAGAGATGGCTGCAGAGACTCCTTGTGGCCTGCAGTCTGAAGTCACAGCACACAGCAGTTGCCTCAGACATCAGACACCTGGAGGTTGACTCTTTCTGGAATAGTCCATTTCTGTGTTGAAGATGGAGTTCTGGATTAAGAGATGGGTGTTTAGTTAAGCAAGAACCTTGTGAAGACTCTGCTTTGCTCTACTTTCTTTCAGGGAATAAGGTATGGACACAAGGACAAAGTCTGCTTGTGTAGCCCAGGCTGGTCTCCAAGTCAGTCTCCTGGGCCTAGAGATTCAGATAAGCGCCACCATGCAAGGCCTCTACTGAACACAATCTGTGCTCAAAAGAAAAATGTTCCAAAGTTTCTTAAACTAATGGTGGTGGTTCGTGTCTGTAATTCTAATACTTGGAAGATCAAGGCAGAAGATTCTAAGCTCAAAGGCAGCCTGGGTTACATAGAGAAACTGTCTCAAAACCAAAAACAACTTAAGTTGGGCCTGTGGCTGTGTTTCAGTTGTAGAGCACTTGCCTAGTATTCAAGGCCCTAGGTTCAATTCCCATCACCACAGAAAATGAAACAAAACTAACAATGGAATAGAATTGATGTATCACTATAAAATAGTATGCTGACAATCACTTGAGCATTTCAGAGAACATTCCTTGCTTCTCTAAAATTATTGGTCTGTGTAGGATAATGGACCTTTGTTATAGTCAAGGAAATCTTTTTATTAATTTTTACTGTGTGTGTGTGTGTGTGTGTGTGTGTGTGTGTGTGTGTAGGTAGGTAGGTAGGTAGGTAGGTATGGAAGTTTCTACTATGTGTATGTCCCTGCACCATGTGCATGCCCTTGGAGGCCACAAAAGGGTATTAGATCCCCTGGAACTACAGTTACAGATGGCTGTGAGCCACCGTGTGAATGTTGGGAATTGAACCCAGGTCCTCTGGAAGAGCAGCAAGTGCTCTTAACTGCTGAGCCGTCTCTCCAGCCTCCCCCCCACCCCCAGCCTTTTTTGTTTTTTGTTTTATTTGAGATGGTAGCCCTGGCTGTCATGGAACTTGCAGAGATCCACCTGCCTCTGCCTCTCCCAAGTGCTGGGATTAAAGGTGTGCACCACCACTGCCTTTTTTAAAAATTACATTTGTGCGTGTGTGTGAGTGAAGGTTGGAGGACAACTGGCAAGCTCTCTCCACCATGCTTCCCAGGAATCAAACTAAGTGGTAGGTTTGGTGACAAGGAGCTTTTCCTGCTGAACCATCTCATCAGCCTTTACCTAAAATCTTCTGGCAAAGCCCTTTTTGTGGGTCAAGCAAGAGGTGAAGGCCAGGCATGCAGGGTCTGAAGCTGTAGCCTTCTCTTGTTAGGACCCCAGCAGTAGACTTAAGGTGTATTAAAATAGCTCCAAAGCAGAACATTCTGGATTGGACAGTTTCAGAGGTGGCTGAAACTGAGCAGGAACCTGCCTGAATTTGCCTTCTCCTCAGATCCAAGCACACGCCAAGGCCTGGATTTACAGACTTAAGTCTCAGGAAACCTGGAATGCCCTCTGAATTGTTATTTCTGTTTTACTGTTATACACAATAATACAACAGTGATCTAGAATCTTCTTAGCAGTTTTAGTCTGTGTAGATCAGGCTGGCTTTGAACTTACAGAGACCCTTCTGAGGGCTGGGATTAAAGGCATATATCTTCACAGATGCTTTTTTTTTTTTTTTTTGTTTTTTTCGAGACAGGGTTTCTCTGTGGCTTTGGAGCCTGCACTGGAACTAGCTCTTGTAGACCAGGCTGGTCTCGAACTCACAAAGATCCACCTGCCTCTCTTCACAGATTCTTAATAAAAAACTTCGGAGTTAATCCTTCACTTTGCTGATTCTCAAATGGTAACTCCTCATTATAATCCATCCCAGGAGTGACAAGGCTTAGTCTATATTAGGAAGGTATGAAGGAATAAGGGGTGTGCCACAGAAGGAATGGGTGGAGCTGATTTTGTCCTGTCATAGTGCCGGGATCCTGCCCTCAGCATCTCTCGTGTTGGGAAGGAAGAAGTGGAAAGAGAACGAGGCTGGCATGTAAAGAATGAGGTATGTGGGGGCTGGAGAGCCAGCTCAGCGGTTAAGGGCATGTGCTGCTTTTGCAGAGGACCTGAGCTCCCAGCACCCTCGCCAGGCTTCACGATACCACATGTAAACCTAGCTCCAGGGAATCTGGTTCCTCTGGCCTCTGAGGGCGCCTGCTTGCATATGACTTGTGCACGGAACAACACACATGCACACAAACGCAGTTAAAAATAATACAATTTAGAAATAAAATTTAAAAATCAGATCCTTCAAGGACCAGAGATCTTTTGTCTTAAAGTGTGAATCTAGAGCTGGGCTGCCAGTGGACGTGGTGATAATGGGAATGCCCACAGCCATGTGACAAATATTTTCAGTGAGAAAGCATAGGTGAGAGGGTCTAGTTTAATTCCAGTCTCCCCTCTCTTCTTGCTGGTGAGTAAGCCTTGTGCTAGCCATTTTATTAGCTTTTGAGATTAGGTTGGCTTTGAACTCTGAACAGTGCTCCTGCTTCAGCCTCCTGAATTGCCATGCCCAGTCAGATTTGTGCTACTGTGAAAACAGTTTAGGGAGGAAGGACTTGTTTTGGTTCTGTTTTAAGTCCATAATGATGGCCAGGAGGCAGAGAGAGGAGAGAGCGAGCCTACAGCTGCCGGCTTTCTGGTTTCACCCTTTCCTCCATCTGGAGCCCCATCCTGCTCTTGGGGAGGACCTCTCCGCTTAGCTGGTCTCCTCTGAAATTACCTGGACACACCCAGAGGTGTGCGTTACTAATCTCTCAGGCACTTCCCAATGAAGCCATATGAACCCAGAGCCTTCAAGTGTGGTCCACAAGCATTCTACCCCTGAGCCTCTATCCCACCCCGTTTTTGAGACAAGGTCTAATATGAAGCTTAGGGCCTCAAACTGGAGATTCTCCTTTAGCTCCCAAAATGCTGGAACTGTAGTTTGAGCCTCTGTGCCTAACTCATTTAATCGTAGTTAATTTTAAAAGGCTTCAGGATGGCACAGTAGAGTTCTTAAAGCGCTGATCAGCAAGGTTCTGAGTGCTCTGAGTGGACATGGGCTTTGAGGACCATGAGTCTCACCCTTGGCTAACCAGTGATTGATGGATGCGAAGCGGTTCCCAGGTTCTGTATGCCTGTGGATTGTGGGCTCTGTGTTCCAGGACAGTTGGGGATGTGGCTCTCAGATTCCTCTCTCACAGTAAGTAGCCTGGGTTAGTTTTAAATGGGCACTGGTTCAGCCTCTATTTCCACTGAATTTTCATTTGGAAATTATTTACTAAGAGGGGAAAGCTGCATAGTGTGACGCATTTGGAGACCTTGTATGAAAACAGACTGTTGGCTGTTTGTCAGGAGTTGACAGGCAGGGGTGAAGGTTTGTTTGGGTATGGAACTGCACCCTACCTAGGCACTTAGGCAGTGCCGGCTGCCTGGGTTCCAAGAGTTAACTGCTGCAAGCAGTGACGTTAGTCCTGATCTTTGTTCCTCTGCTCTTGAGCAACCTGATACTGTCTGCTGCTGGGGCCTGTGCTCATTGGCTGCTGACTGCACTACAGTGGGCGGATTTTTTTTTTTTTCAATTAAGTAAAAGGGCAGGACTTAAGCAGCCAGTGACAGCTGAGGCAAGACATACCTTGTGCCATTTCCCTGGGAACTCCAGGATTTCCCACTTGACTCCCAGTGGAGGCTGAACACCTGGTCTCACCAGCATGCTCTGCCTGTGCCTGTATGTGCCGGTCATTGGGGAGGCCCAGACTGAATTCCAGTACTTTGAGTCCAAGGGGCTTCCCGCAGAGCTGAAGTCCATCTTCAAACTCAGTGTCTTTATCCCCTCGCAAGAGTTCTCCACCTATCGCCAGTGGAAGCAGGTCTGTACACTGAGCCAGGGTGGTCTGGGCAGCAGCAGGGACTGGCTTTGAGTGAAGGGGTAACTGGGCCTAGGCATGACTTCCCTGCCTAGAGGAAAGAATGTCTGGAATGTAGGTGTTTCCTCAGCCCTCTGTGGCTGCAGCCAGTAGTTAGGTCACTGTCATGGGAATGCCTGGTTTTCATGTGATTTCCAAGAAAGGCTGGGCTGGGAGAGAAGGCACTTGTAGGAGATGGAATCTCTGGATAGGGGTCATTTTCATTGGCTGTGGTGGAGTCTCCTAAAATGTACTGGGTGACAGTGAGGATGGGGGCTGTCTTACTGCTTGGGCAGCTTCTACAGCTCTGGGGCCAAGGCTAGAAACAAACTGGAGGAAGAGAAGCTAGGATTAGAGGGCAACATTCCCTCCTGGACTTTTAAATGCTTAGATAAACCAAGAAACAGGATGGCAGCAGTGATCCTGGCCCTTGTATGATGGGAAACTGAAGCATGGGTTAGGGGTTTACTGTGACTCACTAAATTCCATGCTGTCCCCCATGTTGATGTGTTGATTTGTGGATCGCAGAGATACAAAGCAGGCATGAGTGGGTTTAAAGGGGAAGGGAGGAAGTCTGTCTGTCCATCCTCCCCCTGCCTTGTTTTTTGTAAGACAAGGTCTCTATGTAACCCTAGCTGACCTGGTTGGTACTCATAAAGATCTGTCTTTTTCCCTCACAGCTGGCATTTCTTTCTTTCTTCAGCAGGGTCTTAGTGTACAGCTCAGAATCCCTCAGACTCTCAGCAGGCCTTCTATCTCAGCCTCTCTAGTGCTAGGGTTATAGGTGTGCACCACCATGCCCACAGCTATAGAGCAAGCTCTATGAGGATGTTTTTAAGGGTACAGTTAGCACAGTCGTGGGTGGCCTGTGTCACAGGGCATCACCCAAGGATAGATTACTTTGGTGGCAGGCTACCTGGGAATCAGAGAGAGAGAGTTCTATGTGCCTGCTCCCTAAATGGCATATACTTCCTCCTTCTTCCTTGAAATCTGGGGTGGTGGCCCTGACCTAGAAGTTAACATAATCCCAGCTAGCAGATAAGACCCGTGCTCTATCTGTTCCGCATGCCGACCTACCCCTCACACTGTTGGGTCCTAGGGATCTGTGTCTGCCCCCAGGATCAGTGGCTGGAGTGCTAAGTAAGAGGGAAGAGCCGCGATGACCACTGTTGGGAGTGTGAGCCAGCCAGTGAGTGATCCATCAGTTTTAAACTCTAGCTGGCTCAGAACACTTGGACTTAGCGTGTTGATTTTTGACAAGTGAATGGTTTTGTCCACAGGAGAACCAAGGAATATTTTCCTTAGGAGATTCTCTTGTTTTAGATTAAAAGTACTTCCTCCAAATAAATAAATAATGTAATTTAAAAGGCCCCTCCCTGGTGACAGGGTCTCACTCTAGTTCTGGGTGGGCTGGAACTCCCTGTGTTTTGAGGTTCACCTGCCTCTGCCTCCGGAGTGCTGGGAATAAGGTACACACCACCACTCTTGGCTAAATGTAATTAAAAAACAAAGTGCTGCTGAGTTGGACTGACCCATATTTTCCCACAAATTCTCAAGCTGTTAAGATTAACTTTTAGGGTGACAATAAGATCTGAAGGTGGTTCAGAATGCATGTGACAGCCCTGGCCATGGCCGCCTCTGAATACCATCTAAGTGCTGTTTCTTGCTTTGTAACATGTGGGAAAGGATAGGCTGTGCCTCCTCGAGCAAGCTGCTGGGAAGGCCTCAGTAAAGCCTTTCCATAGCCCATGCCCCGTCGCCCCGTCGTAGGGGGAGAAGCGCCCAGCTGCTTCGCATACAGTTGCTGCTGCAGCTGCCAAGCAAAGCTCACCTAAGACAGGTGCTGCCACAGGATCAGGGTCACTTAAAGCATTAGGTCACCGAACTAGTAAAGCTGCCCTGGCCTTCAGCACCTGGTGGGAATTTAGGGTTGGTTATATCTGATGTCCCTAAGACAGGGACTGAACTTGAAGTGCCTTCGTGAGCCCAAGAATAGTTGCCCTTGGCCTCCAGAATGTTCCCTGGCAACGTTTCTGCCAAGTAGGCATTGTCTGCTCCTTCACCCTAGTCACCAAATTGTTACTGGGTTAGTGCCACCACGGGATGGAGCAAGTAGCAGAGTTCCTAAGGAAATCTGGATTCCAGCGCTATCCCCACATCTCAGCAAAGATCATGGGACTGAAGTCTAGTTCCAGGGACAGCCCTGCAAGGGAGCCAAGCCACTGACCCTGGCTGTGGAACAAACTGGACTTGGGAATGCTTGGCAAGAAGAAGCACCTCGCTGCTCTGCTGGCCTCTCTGGATCTTCCTGAGGGCAAGCCCTTGCGTGGCTTCTAGGTAGCCTTTGGGAACCTAAGCAATGGCTCTGCTGTGTGGGTAAAACTGGCATGGTAGGGTTCCCGTAGGCTGGCATATCCTTAGAGATAGGACATCGTGGGTCCTTGTGGAGAGCAGTTATTTCCCCATTGTAAAAAGAGACTAGTGAGCCAAATCTCAAGTTCTTACTTTGGTTTTCTAGAAAATTGTGCAAGCAGGTGACAAGGACCTTGATGGGCAATTAGACTTTGAAGAGTTTGTACATTACCTCCAAGATCATGAGAAAAAACTGAGGCTGGTGTTCAAGAGTCTGGACAAAAAGAACGATGGTGAGTTTGGCTTGTAGCTCCTCTGCTGGGAATGCCTCTGGCTTACCAAATGCCTGACCCTGCTCATAGCCCTTGTTGTCATAGGACGAATCGATGCTCAAGAGATCATGCAGTCCCTGCGGGATCTGGGTGTCAAGATCTCTGAACAGCAGGCGGAGAAGATTCTTAAGAGGTAAATGTGGGTGAGCTCTGTTCTCTGGAATATTTTAGTGGTTTTTGGACTAATCCACATACTGTTCATGTTGACCTGCTGCCCTGAAACTAGTCCTGTGGTTTGGAAGGATGAATTAAAAAGCCCTTTCCCAAAGCAGTCTTCTCCCAGGGTTTGCAGCCCTATTCTAAGACTCATAATCTGGAATTAGCCCATTTGCCAGTGACCCTTAAAATGACAAGATGAGTTATGGGCATTTCAGGTTGGCGAGAAGTATCCCTGGAACACTTTCTCTGCCTGACAAAGAGGGGCTTGCACCATGTATGGGCCTTGATTTGGGTTCTGCTAGTGCCTTGTTCTTCACTCTGTAGCCACATATGCTGGCCAGAAAGATGGCTCCTTCATGGTCAGAGGGCTTCCGGAAAGCTCAGCAAATAGAACAGTTTGTACCCGGCTATGCTGAGAAACAGCAGGCCACAGGGACTGCAGCCCCTGGAGCCCACTTCTGCTCCTCACTGAAGGTTGTGTTCGCATGCTGTGCTGTCCCCTAGTGTCCTTGGGTGTACGCTTGCTTTACTAACCTGCTCAAAGCATTTATTTGTGTTGTTTCTCTCTCCTCTGCATCCTCCCTTGTCTGTCTGTCAGAATACGAACGGGCCACTTCTGGGGCCCTGTCACCTAGTAAGTATTTGTCACCCCATGGCTGCCTCCCTCCCTGATCAGAATGGGGTTCTTGTGGGCCATCATATCTCCATTTTGTGGAAAATGGGGAATTGAGCCACCTTGGCCTTTTTCATGGGCACATAGGCGCCTTTGGTTTCCTTGGTGGCCACGGCACCTACCTTCATCCCATCTAGGTAGTGGGCACACAGGTGCAGATGGGGTGTGACACGTGGGAATGACCATGCTTCTGCCTTGCAGCATGGACAAGAACGGCACGATGACCATTGACTGGAATGAGTGGAGGGACTACCACCTGCTGCACCCCGTGGAGAACATCCCTGAGATCATCCTGTACTGGAAGCACTCAACGGTGAGGGCACACCCCCTGTCTACTTGGGCAGTCGCCTTAATGTGCATCTGTCATCCCTTCCCCACGCAGGCCTGAGCCAGTGAGATGTAGTTCCCCCCACCCCCACTTAGTCAGCCATATGTTCGTCTTCTTTCTGACCAGCCTGAACAGCGTGACTGTCCCCTGGCCCTTTACTGGGCATGCCTTCCTATCCCCACATGCCTCTGTCCTTCACAGTTCGTTCCAAATATCTCTCTTCCCAGTGCCGCCACTTCTCGCAGAAGCATACAGTCTGTCCTCCTTGGGATGGTGGCAGAAAACTTGCTACAGATGCCTCCGCCTTCCCTTGGTTTCTTTTTTAGTATCATTTTCTCTCTATGACAAAAATAGCATGTCCTAGCTGAGACAGAGAAGCATCGTGAGTTAAAGGCCAGACTGGGCTACAGAGTTAGACTCTGGCTTTTTGGTTTTTGTTTTTAATAAGCATGCCCTATAGGGGCCTACATAACTGTTTCTCACTCTCTCAGCATGGTTCCACGTTCAGAAATGCAGATGTGGTTTCACAGTTAGAAATGTCATTCTGACTTAACCTCTCCTGCTCAAGACTTCTGCTGTCCTTGGCTGGGCTGCCCCTGCTTTATCCACCCTGCTTCTACAGTGGCAGATCAGGGCTTCTTGGGTGAAAGGAAATGGCAGATTCTAGGGCTCAGAACAGCTGGCCTGTCTCTGACCTGAGCCCAGAGGTCAGCAGAGCTGACTGGGACCAGTTCCAGAGAGAAGGTATTACACAGGCAGCAAGAACTCTGCTTGCTGAGGCCTTGTATAACATTCTGTCCTGCCAGCAATCCAGTTCCACATCAGGTTGCAAGGTTTCTGTTCATCTTTCCTGATCCTAGTGGTCCATCCCTACAGTCCTTGTAAGAGCCACCTTTAAAAGGGCAACCCAGCAGCTTTGTGATGCTCTCTCCTCTAATCATTACCTGCTCCTGTCTAGATGACTTACAAGGTCAAGAGCTGTAGCCACTGTCAGAGCAAAGGGAAAGAGTTTCAGTGAGTTTTCAATGCCTTCCATCCTCACCATTTGTGTGGCCACTTGAAAGGGTGGAAGGCAGTGACTGTCTCCAGATGACTGGCAGCTTGGCCACGGTGTTCTGAGTAAAGTTGACTTTGTCTCTGCTTGTCTTCCCCATAGATCTTCGATGTTGGCGAGAATCTGACAGTCCCCGATGAGTTCACAGTGGAAGAAAGGCAGACAGGGATGTGGTGGAGGCACCTGGTGGCCGGAGGTGGGGCAGGGGCAGTTTCCAGAACCTGCACTGCTCCCCTGGACAGACTGAAGGTGCTCATGCAGGTGAGCAGATTTCTACCTGTGGTTCATTGGTGGCTCAACTTCCTCTCCCTCCCTCATCTGGGGCCCTGCTTTAAAAACCCAAACCTCTCACCCCAGCTAATGGAGTTAATGTTTTGCAGGCACCAGTAGATCCAGGCCTAGGTGACCTTTGCATTTAGCTAGTCTAACTTTATCTGAGGAACATAAGCTGTGCATCACCTTACATGGGCTTGTTACCTGAAGTGTGGCGGGACCCGGGTTCCTTAAGCACGTCGCAGAATGAATAGGGTACATCATGGGAGGCAGGATGAGCTGATCCTTTCATGACCCAGAGGCCATCGGGAAGCAGTGCTTCTACCTTGCCTAGGCATGCAACTCCACGTCCACAGGGCAGAGATAAGCCTGTCTGATGTCAGGGAAGCATTGTGAAATGACCCACATGTCATGGACTTTGGTGTCTGTCCGAACAGTGACCAGTTACCCCATTTTGTGCTAGGAGACCTGGCCTGCCCGAAAACAGCACATCCCCAGAAGCCCCCTGAACAGACTGAACGTGCTCATGTAGATGAGTAGGAAATCAATTTTTACCCATGGTTATTGGTAGCTCAGCCTCCCCTCGCTCCCTCAGCTTGGGCCCTGCTTTAAAAGCCCAAACTTCCCACCCCAGCTAATGGAGTTGGAGTTAGTGCTTTGTGGGCACTGCCCTATCCCCTTGGCATAAGTAAGTGGGATCTCACCCTATCTTCCAGAAATAGACAGAGGCGAAAGACTTTGAGCTTTAGGCTTAATCTAGCTTGGACTGGCCCTTCTTCCCAGCTCTGTGGCCTTAAGAAGCCATTTCTCTTTCCAGAGCCTCTGAGAAAACAGAAATTTGAACAGTTCCCTCCCACTTTTGTTTTTAACAGAATTCCAGGGATGTATATGTAGAGATTAAGAGCTGTCCTGTCTGGGTTGATGGGGCATACTTCCAATGCTAGTACTTGGGAAGATTGAAAACTTAAGGCCAGCCTGTCAGTATAAGAGCCTGTCAGTAATAATAATAATAATAAAGCAAAAACATCTGACCACGCCTGCTGAATCATCAGGATGCTAAGTTATTCTTCAAATTACTCAGTGGGAAGAGCCTTCCTGGTGTTCTGAAAGCACCAGGCTCCTCCCAGAGTGAACAGAGTCCTCAATCCTGCTTTGTTGCTGTGACCTCTTCTCTCCCCTCAGGTCCATGCCTCCCGCAGCAACAATATGTGCATCATAGGCGGATTCACACAGATGATTCGAGAAGGGGGGGCCAAGTCTCTCTGGCGGGGCAATGGCATCAATGTCCTCAAAATTGCCCCTGAGTCAGCCATCAAATTCATGGCATATGAGCAGGTGAGGACCTGGGAGAGGGTTGCTGGAGGCCTAGGGTAGGGGCCGGGGGGACACCAACTCTCCTACCACTTCCTTCCATTTGGGGACAGCATAAAGTAGCTTCAGAGTCACAGGTTTCATCCGAAGCTGATTGGCTGTGAGAGGAAGGGCAGGGCCAGGAGAGGTGCTGTGGGCCCAGGGGCATCCCTTTGTTCTTCTTGTTTTAGATGAAGCGCCTTGTTGGCAGTGATCAGGAGACGCTGAGGATCCATGAAAGGCTTGTGGCAGGCTCTTTGGCTGGGGCCATTGCCCAGAGTAGTATCTATCCAATGGAGGTAAGGGCCACCTGGGTCCTGGAGTGGGCAGTACCCAAGGGGCACAGAGAGGAATGGACTGCAGTCATGGTTGCTGTCACTCTCATTGCAGGTTCTGAAGACACGAATGGCCCTGCGGAAGACAGGCCAGTACTCGGGCATGCTGGACTGCGCCAGGAGGATCCTGGCTAAAGAGGGTGTAGCTGCCTTCTACAAAGGCTACGTCCCCAACATGCTGGGGATCATCCCCTATGCTGGCATTGACCTAGCTGTCTACGAGGTGAGGCCCTATTGGGCATAGACCCTGGGTCCAGAGAGTGAAGCTCAGCACCTGCCTGGTACCCCACCCTCCCTGCTAGAGATGCTTAGATCAGAGATAGCAGTCCACTGTCCACTGCAGTGGTCCTGCACCTCTTACACGGCGGGTACAAACTCTGTCCCAGGTCTACCTTTTAGGGTCCAGAGGTTCAGCAGGCAGATCCCAGAACATAGTGACCTTTGGGCGCTCACAGATCTCAGACTCCAGACTGCAAAGGCCAGGTGCTCTGCATGGGAACATAGTGCTTCCTCTACCCTCATCCTTCTCCCTGCCCTAGCCAAGAAGCCCAAGTAACAGCGGATGCAAAAGGCCAGCTAGTCAGGAGTTCAGCAAGGCCCAGGCCAAGCGAATCAGTTTACATTGGCCTCTCAGATCTCATGTGATAGGAAACAGCTTTCCTGTGGATTCAGTGACTGCCCCACCCCAGCACGTCTCTCCCACACTGGCTCTTTAAGGCTCACCTCTGGTCCTGTTTGCCTTTAGACACTGAAAAATACCTGGCTACAGCGCTATGCAGTGAACAGTGCAGATCCCGGTGTGTTCGTTCTCCTGGCCTGTGGCACTATCTCTAGTACCTGTGGCCAGCTGGCCAGCTACCCACTGGCCTTGGTCAGGACTCGGATGCAGGCACAAGGTAAGGTCCTGTGCTGACTTCCATGTCCCTAGTAGTTGGGATGGCTGGCAGGCGGCATCTAACTCATGGCTTCTCTCCCGTAGCCTCCATTGAGGGTGCGCCTGAGGTAACTATGAGCAGCCTCTTCAGACAGATTCTGCGGACTGAAGGGGCCTTTGGGCTATACCGGGGACTGGCCCCCAACTTCATGAAGGTGATTCCAGCTGTGAGCATCAGCTACGTGGTATACGAGAACCTGAAGATCACCCTGGGTGTGCAGTCTCGGTGACGGGAGGGTGGCGGACTTGGTGATCCTGGGCTGCAGCCCAGGGTGTATAGCCATCTCATTCTGTGAATGTGCCAACACTAAGCTGACTTACCCAAGCTGTGAAACCCAGGATGCCACAGGAGAGGGGCAGGGGCTGGCAAGCTCTGGGCTGATCCTGCTGACCTGGCAGGCCCTTGTGTCCCTTCCAAGGAAGACCTGTGGACATTCCTTGGGGTCCAGAGGTCAGTAGGCTTCTGCACCTAGAGACAGGACGTTTTTTGCAATGCCTGCCAGATAGTGAGCTTGGAGACCAGCTTAGTTCTTCCATCGCGTTCACGCAGCCAGACCTCAGCCACACCCTCCCTCTGGTCCAAAGAGCATTCCTGTGTCCCCTCATATCTTTCCTATGGATGTGCTATGGTAGGAAGTGGACCTCTCCCCACTTCTTCTTGTCCCTCTCCCCTCAGTGCGGCTTCTCCAAACCTGTTTCCCAAGCTGCAGCATTCATGTGGACCTGTGGTACAGGAAGCTGAAGGAGTACCCCTTCATGTCCTTGCCTCTTGTGAGCTCACTAGCAAAGCTATCCAGATGTGCCTGGGTGTTCAGGCACTGGCTGCCCGACACGGTGGTGCATGGCTTTGCTGAAAGCTAATCTAGGACCTGGATCCCAGAGGATCTGTGCTACCTGCATGGGCCTAATATCCTCTGAGCTGTTCCTAAACCCTGCCAGGACTGGCACCAGATTGTGACCAAATTGTTCCAGTCTGTGGTATGAGGTATGAGGGTGGGGCAGGGTGTCTGTCCCCTGTGTGCTGTCCTGATGAGAAGGAAAAGATGCTGAAGGCCTTAATTATGTCTTAACTGGATAAAGGCTTTGGTTCGGAAGGACAAGCTGGACAGTGCGCATGTACAGCACTTACAGAGAGAGCCGGAGGGAAGTGGTTTGGCTGCTTTAAAGTCTGTTTTGAGGTCCTGTGGGCCGAGTGGGACCAGCCTCACATTCCACACGGCATAGCACACTGCTTGGAGCCTATTTATTTTGTATTTATTTGAACAGAGTTATGTCCTAACTATTTTTATAGATTTGTTTAATTAATAGTCTGTCATTGTCAAGTACATTTTTTATTCATATTTATGTTCATGGTTGATTGTACCTGCCCATCACCACCTGGTGGGGGTGGGGAGATGAGATGGAAAAGTGGCCACAGAGTGACTTTACCTGCTGCCTACACTGACAGCGTGTCTGTCCAAAGAAATTCCTCTCCCAGCTGGAAACAGAAGGAAAGACACAAGGGAGGACCCTTACTGTGGAGAGCATCCCCTGGCAGGCACATAGGGTAGTAGGAAAGGTGGCAGTTTAACGTCCTTTCCTGGATTGGGAGGATGTCTTTATTTTACCCTTCTGGAATGGCAAGGCAGTGGGGCGTTTCACTGGTGTGGGTAAGGACTAAAGGACTGCGTGGCCTGCCCTCCTCAGCCTGTGACCTGGGCTCCCTCCTGGCCCACAGCTGCCCTTGCTCAATGAGTGGCCAGCTCCACTTGGCAATTAAACCTCCATTGTCCCAGAACAGCCTGGTGAGGAGAGAATCCAAACAAGGATGCAGAGATCAATGCAAAAAGCACCGTCTGCATAGTCTTTGTAACTGGAGTTGTCAAAGGCAAGCAGCCTTCTAATAAAGTTGCTTCAAATGTGACAGTGGAGCCAGGATTTTCTGTCTGGGCTTGGGTGTTGGGGGCATTTACATTTTCCTTATTCAATGCCTACATGCTTACACCTCAGCTGTGGAAAACACTTCGTCTTTAGTGGGTTTTGGGTTGTTCCATTGGGAGCTTATTCTTCACGTGGTCTCCCGGCACCACAGGCTGCTTTTGCCCAGGCCTCCCGGGTGCAGAGGTCGTCAGCTCCTGTCTCTCATCAGAGCCTTGTTAGAGGACGATTCTGTGAGTCCCTGCAGCCACAAGCTCATCCTCTCTGCTGGAACAGCTGTCGGGCATTGAAGTGTCGCGTGTCAAAGGCCAGGTCCTGGCTTTCCTCCCAGATCTGCTTCTCTGTCTTTGTGACCCCAGCAAAGGGTGACCCTATTCTTTTAATGACTTTAAGTCAAACACCTTTGGGTTGTCAGCAGCACCCTACTTCCTTCCTGTCTTCTCGCTCTAGTCCGTCAGAGAATCCCATCTACCTTCAGGTGCATGTAGGATCCCGGTGCTCTCCTGCTGCCTGATCACTTCTCACGTTGGTTCTTGCCAAAGCTCTCAAGTCTGTCTCCCTCTTCCTCCGTTTTTTTCTCAGTGACCTACATGCCTGAGTGATTCACAGACGTAAAACCTTAAACTCTGGTCCCTGTCACCCAAAACTTTCCATCAAAGTGACAAGCCACAGGCTCGGAGGAACCAGTGTATTAAATCCTGTAACTCAAGATATGGATCAAACTTAAAAACGACACTTAGGGACTGAAGAGATGGCTCAGGTGGTAGGCTCAGCAGGCAGACTTGCCAGCTGTCAGGCCTGATGACCTGCTTTCAATCGCTAGCACCCACTTGGTGGAGGGAACCGACTCCCACAAGTTGTCCTCTGGCCTCCACATTCACACCCACACACATAAACCCAAAAACAAATTAATAAAAATGGTTACAGCCTAGAGAGATGACTCGGGGGCAAAGAGCACAAACCAGCGTTTGTGTCAGGCAGCACTGCTCCCAAAGGGCCAGACTCACCAGTGGTATACACCCACAAACTCATTTTACATGAATTAAGAAAAATTTTAGTTAAAAAAAGTCACTTAGCTGGGCATGGTGGTTCATGGCCTTTAGTTCCAGCACTTAGGAGGCAGAGGCAGGCAGATCTCTGAGCTCAAGGCCAGTGAGAAAAACCTATCTCAGAAGGGGGAAAAAGACACCCACAGGCTGATAAGCTGGCTCATTAGGAAAGACACTTGCTCCCAAACTCAAGGACCTGAGCCCCACGTGGTTGGAGAGAACCAATTTCCTTAGGTTGTCCTGTGACCTTCACAGTAGATTGTGGTGCACATATGCACCCACATAAATACAACTTTTTTACAAATGATGCGTCACAAAGAAGGGGGCACAATAAAGGGCCCTGTGCTGTGAGTCATCAGGAAAGACAGGTGCCAGCATGCACACAAGCGTTAGAATGACTTTGAAGGAACCACATGCACGCTTGCTCAAAATGTGGAGCAGCCCGCTCAGATGCTTCCAGTGTCAGGAAAGGTGGACCAGCAGATCTATCCCCAGGTATGTACCTGTTTCCCGCTGAGTGTAAACAAACCTGGGTAGCTTGTGCTGGCATGGTGCACACCTTTAATCAGCACTCAGGAAGCAGAGGCAGGTGGGTCTCAGAGTTTGAGGCCAGCCTGGTCTACAGAGCGAGCTCCAGGACAGCCAGGGCTGTGTAGTGAGACCTTGTCTCAAAAACAAAATTAGGATGTGGTGGTGTAGTCCTGCTATCCCAGCACCAGGGAGTGTGTGCGTGTGTGTGTGTGTGTGTGTGTGTGTGTGTTGAAGACCAGTTTGTAGCAAAACTATCAAAATTCAAAAATATAGGGCTGGAGAGATGGCTCAGCAATTACAACACTGGCTGCTCTTCCACAAAACCAGTTCAATTTCCAGCATCCTCATGGCAGCTCACTATCATGTGGGTTCAGGACATCCAACATCCTGTTCTGGCCTTCAGAGGTACCAGACATGCAAGATGAACAGGTGGGCAAAACACTCATACACATATAAAATTTAAAAGATAGTTAAAAAAAAAAACAATTTGGGTAGGCATAGTGGCACATGCCTTTAATTTCAACACTCAAGAAGCAGAGGCAGGTGGATCTCTGTGAGTTCAAGACCAGTCTGTGAGTTCCAGGATAGCCAGGCTATGCAGAGAAAGCCTATCTGGAAAAATCAAAAACAAGGGACTTGAGAGACAGCTCTTTGGCTAAAAGCACTAACTGCATAGGCAAGGTGCCAAGAAGCCATGCTTGTTTTCAGTGTTTCCTCACTCAGCCAGTGCTGAGCCTGTGGGCTAAGGAGAAGACCCAAAAAGGGTCTTGACTCCAAGGCTCCACGCTGTTGGTGTACTGCCTAATTGTTTGTTTGTTTGTTTGTTTGTTTGTTTGTTTTGTTTTGTGTGAGATGGTCTTGGGTGTCACACAGAGCTGGCCTTGAACTCATAGTCCATCTTCCTTCCTCCTCTTCCCAGCTGCTGGGGTCGTAGGCATATACCATATCACCAGTTTCCTTTTTCTATAACAAAAGCCTCTGAATTACTTTCTTTCTTTTTTTTTTTTTGGTTTTGAGACAGTTTCTCTGTAGCTTTGTCCTGGAACTCACTCTACTTCAAGCTGGCCTTGAACTCACAATGATCCACTTGTCTTTGCCTCCTGAGTGCTGGGGTTAAAGGCTCGTGCCACCACTGCCTGGATTCCTCTGAAATACAGTTTCAGCCCCCATAAAAACCTAACTGGGCGGTCTCGAAAACACCAAAAACAAAAACAAAAAAACAAAAAAAAACCCTAACTGGACCTCTTCCTAGTCCCCCTGTAGCCAGCCCCACTGGCTATGCAGTTCCCCAGCACACACACAGCCTGGAGCCCTGTGATCAGCCTTCAGCACCTGAATTTCCCGATGGGTGTGGTTTGCATTTTGTCTCTAGACTCTGCAGTCACCTGCCTGGGAGGAGGGAACCTTACAGTTGTCTCTCTGGTGCCCAGTCCTCCTCCAATATCCTTGATGGCCCAGAGCACCAAGTGGCCAGGCCACGTTCCTATGGGGATGGCGGAAACAGCTCAGGGAGTCCAGCACACACATGTTGTGGGTGTGCCCAGGTATGGAACTGGGATGTACCACCAGTACATAGTGTCCTTCAACTTTGTGTCCTCCTAGAACCTCAGGATGTCACCTTGTTTAGGAGTAGGATCTTTGCATATGGAGTCATTAGGATGAAACTGTCATTGCAGTTTGGGGACCTTTCCCCACAGAAACCATAGCAACCAGTCAAGTGAGGGGAGTTCAGGCAAGAGTTTCATGGGACTTGACTCCTGAGGAGGAAGGGAGGAGCAGATCTTATGGCTGCTGTAGGTGGGTTAGCAGCCTGGTGCCTAGCTCCTCATCTGGTCAGAAGGACTCCAGGGGCTCAAGCTGCCCCCACTTCAGCAAGCCAAGGGCTCTGGAGTTCACTTGCCTCTGTCCTCTGTGGTGGTTCCCAGTGTGTCAAGTCTATTCGAGATTAGGAGGGAGCCCCAAATCCAGCGATTAGCGATTATCCTTACAAGAATAAAAAAGTGGTACCATGTAATCCCAGCCGAGTCAAGGTAAGCCAAGATATATATAGACCCTGCTTTAAATTTCATTGCAACATCTCTTGTGTGTGGTGTGTGTGTAGTGTGGGGGAATGGGGGTGTGTTTATGTGTATACGGGAGGTCAAAGGGCAATTTGTGAGAGCCTGGTCTGTCTTTTCATACGAGGGTCCTGGGGATTACACACAGGTTCTCAGGATTAAGAGCTCCTTTTCCTGCTAAGCCACCTTGATGACCTTGATACTCCCTAAAGAGGGAGGAGTTGGGACAGAGGTACTCTACTCTACCTGAAGAGGGTAGGTTAGGGGGCATTATCTGCTAAGAAATACCAAGGATCCTGCTGGCAGCCACCATTGGAGTCCAGTGTGAGAATTAATGTCTGTGGGTTTTGCCATCCAAGGTTCTTGGAATTGGCTGGGACACCAATACACCACTTATTTCAGGAATTTGTTACCAGGGTGACAGGTGAATCATCTCCTTACCTTTGGGTCCTGACTGATTGGCTTAGTCCCTCCTCCCCCCAGCCTGTTCTCCCACCTGCTCATGCCTTGTCCTCCAAGCCTTCCAGCAACTGAATCGCTTTCAGGCACTGAGGTGGACACCATGCAGAGCTCACCAGGAATATCAACTTCCCTAGGGACATCAGCATTCTCAGCCCCTCTGTCCTATGTATTTGGGTTTGACCTTCCTGAGACCTCTGCTACTTGCCTTAGAATTAGCCTGTTTCCTGCCTAAGCCAGCCTTGTCTCCCTGCCCTGTTGTCTGGCACATGTCACCTCACTATTATCATTCCACCCACTCCGTGCTGGGGGCTTTGTTTCCTGCCGCTGTCCATGCCTAGAGCCCAGAACAGTTGACACTCACGTGTGGTTTGAATTATATCGCCCCTGGATGGCCTTTGAATTGGCTTAGACAGAAAAGTAGGGCACTGTGGTATGGTCTCGGGCAAGGTTTGCATTGCTAGGTATCTTTCTCCATTAGATGGACGTGGGACCTTTCTCACATGCGTGTCTTAGTTCAAACAAAGGAGAAACTGACCTTATTTGCCATAGTGGCCTGTGTTCTGTTTTCCCTAATCCAGATTTCACCAGTCTGAGCGGAATGGAATGTAGGGGAAAGGTGGAAGGGAGACGCCTTCACGCTGGCACAGCTGCCCAGGTGGACCTTGGTCTTTGCACCTAAGGACCAGCCAGCCCAGTGTGGCCCCAGTTGGTCCGGGCTAGCTGAGTAGAACTGCGGGAGGTGGAACAGGAGTGAACTTGAAGCCAGAGATAGCTGGTGATCTTCCACCTTCTGCAGGGGCCGTCCAACTGGGCCCGCTGGATAGAGTCCACGAGCACAGCATCAGACAGGAGAGCAGCCCAGTGAACGAACTCTTCTGTCCTTTTAG
Source organism: Dicrostonyx torquatus (assembly GCA_028555095.1). Classification (NCBI taxonomy): domain Eukaryota; kingdom Metazoa; phylum Chordata; class Mammalia; order Rodentia; family Cricetidae; genus Dicrostonyx; species Dicrostonyx torquatus. The sequence continues at coordinate 2,809,127 of JAQHUG010000064.1, forward strand.
GTCATTGTGAGCCCACCCTATGGTCCTGGAAGGGTCTTTCTCTCTCACAACTCTTGCTGAAGCTGATGGGAGAGGAAGCGGATCTCATCAGCCTATGGGGTGCTGGACTCTCCCTAACTTCACAAATGGGGGACACAGGCTGGGCAGTGGTGGTGCACGCCTTTAATCCCAGCACT
>JAQHUG010000064.1:2816201-2828757 GCA_028555095.1 Dicrostonyx torquatus
TTATTCCCTTTGATGTCCCAAACTGATGCCTGAACCCACAGAGGACCCAGCTTAGGTCTACTCTCTCTTAGGTCCCAGACTTGTGCCTGGTGCCTCCACGATCTCTGGTTCCTATCTATTCCCTCAGAGGACCCAGGTTCACGCGTGCCCAGGCTGGCAGAAGTCCTGGCTCTGGCCTAGTTCCTGGGAGGTCCTAGAATTTTGCCCGGACCCACTAGGCTTAGGTAGGCTTAGGTCTATTCCCTTGAAGGTCCTGGATTCATGTCTGGACCCTCAGCCGTCTCTGGTTCTGGCCTCACTCGTTCAGTGGTTACTCCCTCGTACCTGTTCTGGTGGAGATCTATGGCTCTGGATCTGGTCACTGGGTCAATCCTGATCTGCTCATGACCCAAGACTGGGTTTGCTTCTTGGCTTCTGCTCTCAATATATTTTTAAATGGAAATTTAACAAACAAAAGCAGGAAGCTAGAATGTTCCCTGTTGGTTCCCTCCCTAGCTAGCATGGAGGAGACATCTTGGTCTCAGGGTTCTCCAGTCCTACTTCCTACGCCCTTGACTCAATACTGGGAGCCATAGGGATGCTGCTCTGGGTTAGACAGCTGACCTCACAGATTACACACATCACTCCTTCAATACCAAGCATGTATTACCTTCCAAACTCCTCTGGACCCAGCCTCACCAACCCACAGATGGTCACTGATGCCAGTTCACAGGAGGGATGAGGCTTGCCCAAGGTCACAGCCAAGAGTGGACAGGAGCCCAAACTCCAGCCTCTGCCTCTGCCAAGACCATAGGTGAAGCTGCAAAATGGTGCACCTCTGTAATGCCAACATTTAGGAAGCTGGAGGAGGTTACAAGTTCAAGGTCAGCTTCCAGTTCAGCCTGAGCTACAGTCCTCAGGAGACTTAGTGTGACCTGACATGACAAAGATCAAGCAGTGGTTCCTGTGTTAGCTCAGAGACTCCATGAAATGTGATTTTTCTCACTCACTCATCTCCAGACTCTAAATGCTAAATCTCAGATGGGCTGCTTGGATAATGGTCACCTAACTAAAGCTGGAATTGGCCACAATGTGGCAGCCACAATGTGTAGCCACATCTTCTACAAACTTTGGAGGTTCTCTAGGTGTTATTGGCAATAAATGTTTCCCAATAACAAACTTTGGAGGCTCTCTAGTGCCTCCTGGTGGCTATGGGAAGCACATTGAAAGAAGTATTGTAGGAAGAAAGCTGGGCCCTTGGGAAAAAAAAAAAAAAAGAAAGCTAGGCCTAGGAGTTGTTTGTGGCAGCTTCAGTCATTCTCCAGGGTAGTCACAGGAAGCCAGCTAGGCTAGCACAGTCCTTGGAGTTCCCATCACCTGCTCAGTCAGTGTAGACTTTTCCCTATCTATAGCATCCCCTAAAAAAAATATCCTAAGGGCTGGAGAGATGGCTCAGTGGTTAAGAGCATTGCCTGCTCTTCCAAAGGTCCTGAGTTCAATTCCCGGCAACCACAAGGTGGCTCACAACCACCTGTAATGGGGTCTGGTGCTCTCTTCTGGCATGCAGACATACACACAGACAGAATATTGTATACATAATAAATAAATACTTTAAAAAAATATCCTAAATTCTCAGGATCACTCCAGAGTCCCCAGTGCCTCTGCCAGCCCTGTTGTGCTTTCTGTGGAATGCAGAGATAGAAGAAAGCATGAACAACATGCCTATGTCTGACAGCTGAGACACAATCTGCCTGTCCCTCCCACCTCTTAAGTCAGATGACCTTCAGGGGTTGCTAAGGCTAGATACAACCGATGGGCAGTGCAGACCAGTGAGAGCACAGGCTACAGGTGTGGGATTCTCTGGGCTATGGTATCCTAGTGAGAAGGTGGACATCTCACAGTATGGGTAGATCAGTAGCTTCCTTTGGGGAAACAGAGAATGAGAAGTGAACCAGTTCCCTTGGGAGATACCAAGGAACAACAGAGGAGAGTCCTGGGAAGAGAACATAGGAGGTTGGAAGCAGGGATACAAGGATAGAGAGATGAAGGCACAGAGAAATAGATGCTGGGATGGAGAGATAAAGGCATGAAGAAGAGGGATGCAGGGTTATGGGGATGGAGGGATGAAGGCATAGATGGTTGGGAACTGTGGATCCCAAGATCCTGAATTTCCTGTAACCCCCTTGCCTGCCAGAGTAAACAACTTGTTATGCTTACAGCTGCTTTAAGCAAACAACTTGTTTTCCTGTGTTTGCAGCTGCTCTGAGCATGAGACAGGGGAATGGTTTCTGATGGCTTGCAGTGGTCACTGGTCAAGGAGAGCCTATATAAGCTGCCCTGTAACACAGTAAAGTGGGCATTCTTGGCGTTCTCGTTGACCCACGTCTCTGTCTCTGTATGTGTGTGTTTCAATCTCCAGGTCCCTTGCCCTACTCGCAAACCATCCCGGTAAGCTGCAGGCGTAGTACCATAGTACACGTATTACAGGCTCTACAGGACATAGTACACGTAGTAGTACGGACGTTACAGTAGATGATGGGTTGGAGGATGGAGAGCTGCAGCAATGGGAAGACAGAGGACAGAGGGATGAAAGACCTTCACATTCCTGTCACTCACTGCAATATTTGCTAAGTTTCTGTTTGCTGTAGGTGCTCAGGGGTTCACAAGGTATAATCTGGACCAAGGTCCCTCAGACTTCAGGTGTAACTGGAAAGAGCTGTGGCTCTGCCGTCTCCACTACATTCGGAGATGACCTCCATGTCATCTTGTACCAGGAACACCGCCTCAAGCCCAAGTCCTCACTTCCTCCCATAGCCCCAAATGCTAAGACCTGATACCCCAAAGGGCAAATGCTAGTAAGTGGGCCATGGCATATCTGAATGGGTACCCTGCATAGAGGAGCCAGTGTGCACATATTAACAAGTTCCTAGGTTAGAGGGCACAGAGGCAGAACAGCCTGGAAGCTCTTCCACACAGCTGTGCGAGCCAGCGCCCCACCTCACGTACTTACCTACATAATGCTGTTAAGAGCATGGACTGGGCCGGGCGGTGGTGGCGCACGCCTTTAATCCCAGCACTCGGGAGGCAGAGACAGGCGGATCTCTGTGAGTTCAAGACTAGCCTGGTCTACAAGAGCTAGTTCTAGGACAGGCTCCAAAGCTACAGAGAAATCCTGTCTCAAAAAACAAACAAACAAAAAAAAAAACATGGACTGGAGGGGACTACAGATAAGAGGCCCCAGGTTCCTAGCACCCACGCTGGGTGTTCACAACCATCTGCAGCTTTACTCCCAGTGGGCCCATTGCCTTCTTCTGGCCTCTGCAAGCACTAGGCATGCACATGGTGCAGACAGCATGCAAGCAAAACATTCACATTAAAAAAATACAGTGGCTGGGTGGTAATGGCACACACCTTTAATCCCAGCACTTGGGAGGCAGAGGCAGGAAGATTTCTGTGAGTTTGAGGCCAGTCTGGTGTACAGAGTGAATTTCAGGACAGCCCGACTTGAAGACTTGTCTCAAAAAAAAAAAAAACAAAAAAACAAAAGCAAACAAATGATGTGGGATTCCCCTCAGTATGCTGTGATTATCATTAATGAATAAAGAAAACTGGCTTGGCCTCATAGGGTAGAACAGAGCTGGGGGAGGGGGGAACTAAACTGAATGCTGGGAGGAAAAAGGCAGAGTACAGAGAAGCCATGAAGCTGCTTCCAGAGACAGACATGCCAAAACTTTGTTGGTAAGCCACTACCACATGGTGATACGCAGATTAATGGAGATGGGTTAAATTCATATGTAAGAATTAGCCAATAAGAAACTAGAGTTAATGGGCAAGCAGTGATTTAATTAATACAGTTTCTGTGTGATTATTTTGGGGCTTAGTCGGGAACCAACAAGTGGCCTTCACACAACAAATAAAACAAAAATTATAACAAGCAAAAACCTATAGACTCTGTCCCAGCCTCTTCTAGCTTGGCATCCTGATGTGCACCTGACCTGCTCCAGTCCTCCATGACAACTTCGTTGGGTTTTGGTTTTATTTTGAGGCTGTCTCATATAATCCAGGCTCATCTCAAGCTCGCTGTACTTAAGGAGACTTTGAACTGACCTTGCCATTGCCCACCAGGATTACTGGTGTGTATTGCCACCCCCTGCCTATGTGGTAACACGGATGGAACCCAGGGATCTCTATGTGTTGAGTAAGTATTCTACCAACAGAGCTGCATCTCCACACCCATCCTTTCTTTTCTTGGAGTTGCCTGAGGCCTCACCATGCAGTCCAGGCTATACTCTTGGTGCTCCATCCTCAACCTTTCGTTTGCTGGGATTACAGGTGTGTGCTACCAAACCCAATTTGCCCACAACTTTCTTAGAAGTAGGACTACGAATCTGCCCACCTGATAGCTGGGGGCTTGGAGAGAAGTGTCACCGCCCTAAGCTCTCCCTGTTCAAGATTCTGGTGACATTCAAGGGGTACCACTAGCGTAGCAGAAGCACCAGGGTTAATGCAACCTGCTCTGGCTTTCCTTGACTGACAGCCCCTGCAGCCCCTCCCACACAGAACAGATCTCAGAACAGTGGCTGCCTGAGCTGAGCAGCAGACATCTCCTTTATTGGAAATACAATAGTCCCAGGGATACCTGGAAAGAACTGGAACTAGGAAACAGGCTTTCCCTAATGTAGACTGCCCTCCCCTAGTCCAGGGTGGGAGCCAGTCTGATCCTTGCTAACAAAGAGTCAAGAAGCCCTGGGAGAATTAAAAAGGAATCCCTGCTGGGAGAGCAGGCCTCTGGAACTGGGGCTGGAAGGCAGTCCTCTGCAACCCCTGAGCTCATTACCCTCAGAACAGCTGTGAGCCTGGGCCTTGTCTCCAGCAGCAAGGTCCCTAGCAATGTCCAATAGAGGGCCAGGGGGCTGGGTGGACCAGAGACAAAATGACTCTGCCCCCTACAGCATGGCCAGGGGCTGGTCAGGAGGCCTTGACCCCTCAGCAGCTTGTCTCTGCAGCTGGAGGACACTCAGTGCATTGATGGGGCTTCCTCAATGGCCCGCTCCATCCGCAGGTACCAAGGCTGGATGCGTGAGTGTCGCATCAGGTCATCGAAGGCCTCCAGACCCTCCATCACTCGCAGGACACCATACACTGCCTAGGGAGCAAGAACAGTCATCGCACTAGGCCCACAGAGGCATCCAAATGGCCCGTCTGCTGCCAGCTGTGTAAGATGTGAGGCACTATCTCAGCACCTGGTCAGACCCAGGCTATCTGGTTACAGGACTGCTCAAGGACAGGGCTGAAAGCCTGGGCAGCGAGACTGCCGGGTAGAAGCCTGGAGCCATGCATGCCACAACCAAACCAGGAAACTAGATGGAAAGCTGAGGCCCTGCCACTGCCTCTCTGGCCCCTGGATCCTGCCCAGCCTGAAATGAACCCTTTCCTGAGCCTTTCAGGTAGGAGAACCACAGAGAGTTCTGTTTGGTTTTCCCCCTAACAATACACATGGGAAAACAGACATAATTACTCTGGGGAGAAGGAAACTGCAAAACGCAGGCCTTGCCTGGGCTTCCCTCCTGAGATCCCATTCCAAGGGCAGGCCACTCTATCTACCATCATCATACTCACCAGGTCAGCAAGATTAGGCTTCTGACCCCCCATGAATGGCCGGTCTTTGCCCACAGCGGTCACCCACTTGTTGGCTGCCTCATAGAGGTCTGCACGTACATCATCCTGCAGGTGATGCCTGGGGAGAGACAGGGAGGCCGGTCAGGGAACTCCTGCCCCAGTCTACATGAACACAGCTTCCAGGAACGCTGGGTGTCTGGGGTAGTCCTAGGTGAGGGATGGTATCTACATCACTGAGCACCTGCCCCCAGTGAGTGATGGTGTGTGGCTCATGACGAGGAAGGGACCCTGACAAGGAGGCAGAAGTAAAGGGCAGAGGACTTCTGCCCCCAAAGCCTGAGATAGGGACTCATCACACATGCTGCATCCCAGGCCTGGCTTGTCTTCTCTAGGCCTCAGTTTCCCTCTCCCCTCCTCAAGGGTTTGATGGATGCTACACAGATGGCCATGCTCAAACTGGGGGACAGCAGAACCCTATTCCCTCATGTGAATATACTTGCACGAACCATCACCTGCTCTTAAGACGCTTGCTGATGAGGTACATGGCAGCTGCACCCAAATACTTGGCCATGGTGGCCTCCACAGCCCCAAACTTTCCCTCACGGACAATGTAGTCGAAGGAAGCCAGGGCTTCGGTGGGCGTTCGGTAGACATTGGGGGAGATGAGATGCACCAGCCAGTCGTCTGCCCACTGCCGCCACTTCATCTCCTCTCTGCAGACACAGGACACGGAGGGTGTTGCAACAGTGTGGCCCCAGCACTCATCTCCCGCAAGACTCCCCAGAGCAGTGGTTCTCAACACTCCTGATACTGTGGCGACCCCAACCCTAAAATTACTTCATTGCTACTTCCTATCTGTAGTTTTCCTACTATTATGAATCATAATACAAATACAGGTATTTGTATTATGTAGGATGTTTGAGCCCCAAAAGAGTCAATCCACTGTCCGAGAGCATCTGGCTTAACCTGGTTCTTACCACCCCACCCCTCCTGCACCACAGTGCCACTCACGTCCTGGCTTCCTTCCCGCTGTACATCCGCTGAGCCTCCTTCTCATCCAGCATGAGCCAGTACTTGTTGCAGAACTCAGTCACCTCCTTGCCCTGGTCATTCATGGCCTTCATGGGTGGGTAATAGGTGATGACCTCTTCCAGGGACTGCCTTCAAGGGAAGGCCAGAGCTTCAGCCTGACTCAGTCTTTATGGCCCCTTGGCCTACCAACCCAGACCATCCCAGCCTGACTCAGCCACTCAGTGACTCAGCCCTGGGATAGAGCCATGACTCAGTCTAGGAAGGGTCACCTTCTTGAAGCAAATGGGATTAGGTTAGACACGAGGAATGCTTTCCTGATAGAAAGAGTAAGGCGGGCATTGGTCTATTCTACAAGTATCTACAGCAGCCCCACTCTTAGATAAGGCCCTGCTGGGCGTCCCAGGAGCGCCTTACCCTGAAACCAGGTGTGTCTTGAGGGCGCTGATGATGACGGAGGAGTCGTTCAGCTGTTGCTGGAAGAGAAAAAACAACTGTCTTGTGTAGTTGTGAACCCAGGGCCTCAGTCTTGAAGAGCAATAGCTGTGTTACTGAGCCACACCCCTTGCCCCGAGACAGCTTTTGATCAGAGGCTCTGGCTGGCAGTTAGTTGGCAGGATCAGGCCCCTCAAACAGCATTGTCAAAAACAAACAACAACAAAATAACAGGAGTGCCCAAGGTATCTGGTCCTTGAAACCGGGCCCTGCTGAGAGTCATCACAGCTCACCCCAAAACCCTGGCCCTGCGCTCACTGCTTCTCACCCTCGGGTCCTCTTTCTGAGTAAGGGTGACCAGATATGGCTATTGGGGACATATGACTGGGAGAACCTTGGCATTAGATTCTAACCCACGGCTTCTTGGCACCAAGGGCAGGACAGAATCAGAGGCTACATACAGGGTACCAAGTCTAGTGGCAGGATTTTATCCTTACCATCCCTACAGCCCAGGGTCTGGGCTCCTGGAGACTAAACAAGAAGACAGCCCAATGCCTCACATGGTCTCAAGCTCATATCCGTAATTCCAGCACATGGAAAGACAGCTAGTTCTAGGCCAGTCAGCACTAAAGAATAGGACCTTGTCTCAAAAACAAAAAACCACCACCAACAAAACCCTCAAGAACTCCTGCGCACACACACACACACACACACACACACACACTAAATAAGTAAATTAAAAAATTAATTTAAAGAAAAAATCTGGGGGATAGGATCTCACTACATAGCCCAGGGTGGCCGGGACTCACAGAGATCTGCCACTTCTGCCACCTGAGAAGCAGAGAGTCAAGGTGTGTACCACCAAGCCTGGTGAGGGTTTGGTTGTTTCTCTCTCTCTCTCCTTCTCGTTTATAGACAGGGTTTTTCTGTGTAGCTGCCCTGGTTGTCCTGGAACTAGTGTAGACCAAAATGGCCTCCAAATCAGAGATCTACCTGCTTCTACTTCCTGAGTGTGGGGATTAAGGGTGTGTGCCACCACGCCCAGCTGCCATGTTTTTTTGTTTGTTTGTTTTTGTGTCCGCAGCTTGCAGGAATTGTTTTTCCCTTTGAGTTCTGGGGACCAAACCCAGGTTGTCAGGTTTGGCAGCCAGCACCTTTACCCAAAGCCATCTCAACCACCCTTAAGTAAAAAGTTTAACAGGAGCTGGAGAGATAACTCGGCAGTTCAGAGCACAGAGGTCCTGAGTTCAACTCCCAGCAACCACATGATGGCTCACAACCATCTGTGATGAGATCTGGTGTCCTCTTCTGGCCTGTAGGCATACATGCAGAGAGAACACTATACATTATAAATTTAACAAAATAAACGCCGGATGGTGGTGGTGCATGCCTTTAATTTCAGCACTAGGGAGGCAGAGACAGGCGGATCTTTATGAGTTAGAGACCAACCAGCCTGGTCTACAAGAGCTAGATCCAGAACAGGCTCCAAAGCTATAGAGAAACTCTGTCTTGAAAAACTACACACACACACACAAAAAAAAAAACAAAAACAAAAACAAATAAACAAGCTGGGTACAGTGACACAGCACTAGGGAGGCACAGGCAGGTGGAGCTCTGTGAGTTCAAGACCACTCTGGTCTACACAGATCAGATAGTTCCAGGATAGTTAGAGCTATAGTGAGATCCTGTCCCTCCCCCAAACCAAAACAAATGTACAAATAGACAACCCTACAACCTTGCGTGGTAGCATGTCTATAATCCTAACACTCAAAAGAAAGAGTTTTGGGCCAACTCAGGCTATATAACAAGATTCTATCCAAAACAAAAAAGGCTAGTCTATAGAGGTTAAAGTCACGCAGACACAGGCAACTGAGCTGGCTATCTTATATCAACTTGACACAAGTTAGAGTTACATGAAAGGAGGGAAACTCAGTTGAGAAAAGGCCTCCGTAAGACCCAGCTGTAATGCCAGGCAGGTGGTGGTGGCACATGCCTTTAATCCCAGCACACAGGAGGCAGAGGCAGGTGGATCTCTGTGAGTTCATAGGCCAACCAGTTCTACAGCATTAGATCCAGTACAAGCTCCAAAAAACTACAGAGAAACCCTACCTCAAAAAAACCAAAAAAGATCCAGCTGTAAGGCATTTTCTTAATTAGTGACTGATGGTGGAGGGCCCAGTCCATTGTGGGCAGGGCCATCCCTAGGCTGGTGGTCCTGGGTTCTACAAGAAAACAGGCTGAGCAAGCCATGAGGAACAAGCTAAAAAGCAGCATCCTTTATGGCCTCTGCATCAGCTCCTGCCTCGAGGTTCCTGCCCTGTTTGAGTTCCTGCCCTGATTGCATCTGATGATATGGAACAGTGAGTGACATAACCTTTCCTCTCCAACTTGCTTTTTGGTCATGGTGTTTCATCACTGCAATAGAAACCAAGTGGAAGAGCCGCACTTCAGACCCAGACCACACCAGCTGCAAACCAGTTTGTGCAGTATCTGTAAATGCAGCCCTACCCGGTCCCCCAAGACCTAGCTAACAGGAAAAGAAAAGGCTCTATGCTGCCTTGAGTTTTGTTGTTGCCACTACATCCTGCTACATTACCCGGACCAGCCTCAAGGGCTCAGGGATCCATCAGAGCAGCCGCCACTACAGGCATGCACCACCCTGCCCACAATTACGGACTCTTTTTATCTTTACCCCAGCTCTATTCCCTATGCTCAGTGGAGACCAGGAAGTTCTTTTAGATTTAGAGAGACTCCTAGACAGCCTGGGACAGAAAAGAGGCATGGGATCCCCAAGGCTCACCGAGCTGTCTCCTTCCTGGGCCACCAGGATGGGCACCTTCCTGTAGGAGGAGAACTTGATCTCAGTCCTTCTGACAGGGTTCACCTCCACTACCTGATAGGGCAGGGAGTGGAAGTCGAGGAAGGCACGGACTTTGCTGCAGAAGGGACATGTCTTGTACTGGTACAGGGTCAGCTGCAGGTGGCTGGACGGGGACAGCTGGGGGAGAGAAAAAAAAAGACAGGTTAACACCTGGAGTCCCAGAGCTCTGCACCCCCCAAGCAAACCTTTCTCCACAGAGTCACCTTATAAGGTGACCCTGAAAATACACAAAAGAGGAAAAGCAGAGAGAATGGACAGGGTGGGCAAGGAGCTCAGGGAGTGATGGCACAGCTCAGTGCCCGGCTGGTATACCACAGGGCCAGGACTGAACCCCCACTCCTCCAGCCCTCTCTAAGTAAGGGGCAGAGCTGACCAAGCAGCTACACTGGCCTGAGGTGAGGTCTACCTCGGATCTACAGAAGAGGGAGACTATATGCAACTCCTCCACAGTGAAGCCTTCAGTTGCAGCCCACCCGCCTCAATTTCAAATGGAAATCGGATGGCCAGAAAAGAGAGCTGCGAGCCAACATGGACTCCACTCCCTTTCCAGTTCCACCGTCCAGGAATAGGCCATGGGAGGTAGGGTGGAGACTGTGCTCGAAATGTCCACCGCAGCCAGGGACACACCTCCAGTTCTGGGTCTGGAGTCCGGTTCACTCATTCCAGAAAGACTACTCGCGGCACTGCGCACTCAATTAAAACACAGTAGAGACCACATGAGAGACATACAGCTCTAGGTAATGGGTATCAGTACCAATCTCCTCGGACTCCCGCGGCCAAGACATTCGCCCAAGGTCACGAGCGGGCGAGAGGCCACTCCTGACCCTGAGGCTTCTCAAGAGTCCCGAGTTAGCCGGGCGGTGGTGGTGCACGCCTTTAATCCCAGCACTCAGAAGGCAGAGGCAGGCGGATCTCTGTGAGCTCAAGGCCAGCCTGGTCTACAAGAGCTAGTTCCAGCGCAGGCTCCAAAAAAAATAAAAAGAGTTCCGAGTTCGGGGCTGACCCCGGCTCCCCGACCGTAGCCCGTGCCAGCCAAGCCTTACCTGTGCGGCCGAGCGCTCGGCGCGGAGGTCCTGGGAGCGCAGGTGCCAACGCACGGTGTGGTACAGCCCCAGCGCGCCGCCCAGGGCCAACGCCGCCGTCCCCAGCAACCGCGGGCTCCCCTTGCGGACCGCGGGGCCCGGGCTCCCTGCCGCCGCCCTGGTGAAGCCGGCCCACCTCTGCGCCGAGATTGGCGGCCAGGGTCGTGTGCGCGACCCCTCCGCCAGGGCGCACCTGCTCAAGCCAAGAACCCACCCACCGCACGCCGCCCGGGCCATGGTCGCTCTGCCGGCTCTGCGGGCGGGCGCGCGAAACCAAAACGACTAAGGCTCTAGGGTGCCTTAAAGGGACAGGACTCCCGGCCGGGAGTGTTGCGGAGGGTGACGATGACGCCGAGCAGGGACTAGAGGCTGTGCGGGGACTGGGAGCGCACGCCCGTCTGAGGGGCAGAAGCACACCCCAAGAGCTTTAGAAGTGGCTCGACATTTCTGTCTCTGGGGAGTGCAGCGGTGACATGTGATTTGCGGTCGGTTGTTTCCACACCGTGCATCTATTCGAAAGAGACTCACGGAAAACGCCGGTCTGTAGGAGGAGGCGGCCAGATGTTGTTTGAATCTCGGATTTTTTTCTGCCCTCCCGCAATGCTATACCCTTCTGCTATGATCCGAACCATAAACTTTTCTCAGTCCCGGCGGGGTCCTTGGAAACCACGTGCCTCGGAAATGGCCCAAGCTGTGGTGCTGGCTCGCTCACCCGAAGGCCTCCAAGCGTTGACTGGGACCAAGTGAAGGTCTCAGAACGCCCCAGGCCCCTGCCGAGCTCGCTGGTCCTAACTAAGCACCACACCTCCACCGCCCACCGCCAGGGCTTCCCCGCGGGCAGCCCGGACGTGGCCCCGCCCCGAGGCCGAAAGAAGGCAGGGCTCCAAAGTGGGTGCGGCATCTGAAGGCGGAGTTCGTTGGTAGGCGGAGTAATGGAGATGCAAGGGCTCCTGGGCCGTCTTGAGTTTGACCCTTCTCCTGGACCTTGGAAGCGCCGGAGCCTAAAATATCCAGCCGGACCAGGCGAACGAAAAAGGCCCAGTGGCTCCAACGTGCTTTGCTTTTCTGTGACTACCTAGCTGAGAAGAGAATAATGGCCTTAAAAGGCACCGAGTTCCCCGACTCAAACCCTGCCTCTGTCTGGGCAGGAGTTGTGCTGAAGCAGTCCCAGGCAGGACCAGACAGAAGGACATCATGGAACAAATCTCTGAAAACTGCTCTAGAGAACTGTGGCTACCCCTTTTGTTGGGGAAAATGAGGTAGCTTCAAGGAGAGTTGCCCATGTTGCATTTATTCTAGCAACTGCTTTAGACCCTGAAGGGCAATTTGGGGAAGCTGGAAGGGAGTTTGGTGGTTTAATTGAACAGTAGGGACCAACACCATCTGCCTCTACTGCTGCTACTGTCTTGATGTGACTTGTTTACAAAGCAAATCGCAAAAAAAAAACAAAAACAAAAAAAAAACAAAAAACACCTTGCCGGGCGGTGGTGGTGCACGCCTTTAATCCCAGCACTCGGGAGGCAGAGGCAGG
>JAQHUG010000064.1:2831732-2905407 GCA_028555095.1 Dicrostonyx torquatus
TAAGGAAAAATAAAGAAAGAATCCAAGTTATAAAGACTACTTACTGCATGCTTCCATTTCACTAAAGATCTATATATCTTTATTTTGTGTAGATGTGTAGTTTTGCCAGCATGAAGGCTGTGTACCATGTTCATGCAGTACCTGCAGAGGCTAGAAGCAATCTGATCCACTGAAACTGAGTCACTGACAGTCGCTAGCCATCCTGCTGGTGCTAGGAATCCAACCTGGATCCTCTGCAAAAGTACAAGTGTTCTCAACTGCCGAGCCACCTCTCCAGCTCCTATTTTTGTTTTTAATCATACATATGTGTGTGCCTGACTGTGTTTACGTGTACCACGCGCCTGCAGGTGCCTGAGGAGGCCAGAAGAGCCCGTCAGATCTCTCGGAACGAACTTAGACAGTTGCGAGCTGCTGTGTGGGTGCTGGGAACCAAATCCAGTCCTTTGCAAGGGTAGCCAGTGATCTTAACCACTGAGCCGACTCTCCAGCTTTTGCTTATTTTGATTTTGGACAGGGTCTCACTTTGTAGCCCAGGGCGGCCTGGATCTGTCCATCTGGTTCAGCTTCCTAAGACCTGACTTGCAGGCCTTCTGAAGCTTTTCATATATACACAGTTAAGATCAAAACTGTCCCTATGGATTGTGAGTCCCATGGATCCTTTGGAGTCTGCTGCTCCCTGGGTTGGTGTGCCTAGGGGACAAAGGGGCCCTCAAAGTGCAGTCTGCTGTTCAGCATGAACTGCTTTTCAAATGGATCCTCGTCAAGGTCCACTGGCTGCAGGAGATGGACACTCCAATCTAACCAAGGGCCACTGTGTGATTCTGGCCTACACCTCTTAGGCATAAGAGAACTATAGAGGCAGGTAGGGAAGACCTCCTCCAGACCACCCTGGGAGCGACTAGTTTACAGCTAGCAAAGGAAAAGGAAGGACCCTTGGTGCTCCAAATAGCAAGCCAAACCCTCTGGGGGTCTCCTGTGCTCAGCACAGGACTTGTACTTGAGAAGGGGCCAACCTGTGACCTTGGAGCTGTAGGCTAGAGTCAGAGAGATGCCAGAAAAATTCCAAGGCCACCCTGGGGAGTTTGCACCTAGTCCCTGGTTCCCCTTGTGCTCTCTGCCTCAGACTGTTGTGAACAGCCTCCAGGCCTCATCCTGGTTGCTCTGAGCTCTGCAGTCACACCTTCCCTGCCATGATGGACACAATGAGCCTTCCCTTTCTCAAACGGTAATAGAAATGGAATGTAACTGGTCTAGGGAGATTGGAAAAGGCTATACCTAGAGAAGATGATGATGGGGACCCAGGCAATGAAGCTGGAAGATGCTAGCAACTTGGAGTAACGAAAGGGAAAAAGCCCTGGCCACACCTTGAGTCTGCACAGAGTAAATTTAATCTTTTTAAAAGTATTTATATATGGGACTGGAGAGATGGCTCAGCGTTTAAGAGCACTGGGTGCTCTTCCAGAGGTTTGTTCCTGTGTTCAATTTCAAGCAATCAAGTGGTGGCTCACAAGCATCTATAATGAGATCTGGTGCCCTCTTCTGGTGTGCAGACGTACATGCAGACAGAACACTGTACACGTAATAAATAAATCTTAAAATTTTTAACATTTACTTATTTATTTGGTTTGTGTGTGTGTGTAACTTTTGGGACTTAGTTCTCTCCTCTACCACGAAGGTAACTTGGGATATGAGGCTTGGTGGGAAGCAGTGAACCACCTTGCCAGCAGCCTCTTTCTTTTTTAAGATAGGGTCTTACACTATGACCCACACCGTGTTGGAATTTACTGTATACCCCAGGTTGACCTCCAATTCATGGCCATCTTCATGCCTCAGCCTGCCAAATGCTGAGATTAAAAGTGTGAACTACTAACACTTGGTTACAGAGTGGACTATTATTTTGTGTTTGTTTGGGTACGAATGTGTATGTGTTGGTGGAGGTATCTGTGTGAAAATGTCAACAGGGACAACCTGGGGGGAGTCCTCACTTACCGTCTTGTTTGAGATGTTCTCTTCTTTGTTGTATATGCCAGGCTAGCTGGCCCATGAGCATCTGAGGTTTCTCCTCCCTCCAATGCGCATCTCACCACAGCAACAGTGAGACTGCAGGCTTCTGATACCACACCTGACTCTTCTGTGGCTTCTAGGGATTCAAGTTTGGATCTTCATAATTACACAGATGGCGCTTTACTCCCTGAACCATCTCCCTAGCCACCGTGCACAATGCTTTTCTGATTTCGGACTTCTGGATTTTGGAAGATGTGATTCTAAGACACCAAACGTGGTAACTTGTTGCAATTTGATGATTTGGGAAACTCTCACCCTTTCCCAATCACAGAAGCCATTGGCAGAAAATATACTGTTTTGAAAAGTTTGCTCTTGAGAGAAGACTAAGTGTGGCTATATTGGATCCATGGATGGAGAGAAATGTGGGCCAACACGGGAGGCCATAAGAAGTGAGGAGGAAGTGGACTTAATCTACAGGACCCAGAGTAGCATGGAACGGGGAAACCCAGTGGTGTCTGGAGGGTGACCTAGGGATGAAGTAGAAACCAAGGAGCCGTGTGCTGCCTCTGGCTGACTAAGCCTGAGCTCCTCTAGAAGACCACCTGGGACTGTAGTCTCCCATCCCAAGACCTGAGGGACCCTGGGTCCTATGTCTTCGGTCTGTCCATCATACAAACACAGAAAATTACACCCTAAAACCCGAAGCGGATGGTAGTCACTCTGGCCTGAGCCCTGTCCCCAGGAATTCACTTGTCACTCCACTCCCCTGGTACGAAAGGACTCCAGGAAGGGCAGTAGCCAGGCCAAGGTCAAGATCTCAGTGGCCATTGTCAGCATGGCTCTCACCTGTTCCTGGTGCCACCTTCCCTGGTCATTGCCCATCCCTACTGGCTGAGGTCAGCCCCATCCCCTTGTAAAGCAGACAACACAGACTCTGTGGAGTCTGCCCCATCCTTACTGCCTGTCACAGTCTCACCCATCCCTCTTACTTGGGGGCAAGGCTCAGCCACAGGACAAATGGGGTGGTACAGAATGGTGTTGCTTGTCTCAGAGAACCCAAGGGTCTCCCAGGAAGGGTGCCCTGGTTCTGGAGTTAGAGGCACGCTTGCAGACACCTAGTCTAACCATGCCAGCACCCAGGTGGTGCACTTTCCTGACCTGTCCTGGGCTCTCTGGGCACAAGAAAAAGCAGCCTTTTAGGAGGAGCAGCATGTCCTCTGAGTGTGTCCATCAGAGGCCCAGTTCAGCTAATGCCTGGGAAGCAGGGAACCGGAGCATGGGGCCGCGGAATCTCTGCCGTGGGCTTGTCCCTTCCTTGTGCAACTTGGGGTGCCAGGGGCAGGTGTCTTGTCTAGTACTGGCATCATACCAGGCAGAACACCCTGCTCAGTTGAGCCCAGTAGCCACCCACTGCCTCCTGGATAGCTGTTGCCTGCCGCAGACCCTACCCAGAGCTGTGGTCTCCAGTCCCCTGCATGTTGGCCCTCTCACCTACATAGGCATCCATGCTCTGGAACAAAAAAACAGGGTTACAGAGGAGTGAGGCCTCACCTCTCCCCAAGGTTCTATGGGCAGTTGATGGTTGCTGAATTCTTTTTCTTTTTTGACAGGGTCTTGCTATATAGACTAGGCTAGCCTCGAACTCACTGAGTTTAGTTTGCTTCTGTCTCCCAAGTACTGGGTTTAAAGGTGTGCATTATAGCCGGGCGGTGGTGGCGCACGCCTTTAATCCCAGCACTCGGGAGGCAGAGGCAGGCGGATCTCTGTGAGTTCGAAACCAGCCTGGTCTACAAGAGCTAGTTCCAGGACAGGCTCCAAAGCCACAGAGAAACCCTGTCTCGAAAAACCATAAATAAATAAATAAATAAATAAATAAATAAATAAATAAATAAATAAATAAAGGTGTGCATTATTACACCCAGTTTAAGAGATATTTATAGGCCAGGTGGTGGTGGCACATGCCTTTAATCCCAGCACTCAGGCAGCAGAAGCAGGCAGATCTCTGTGAGTTCAAGGCCAGCCTGGTCTACAGAGTGAGTTCTAAGCTAAGGATAGAGCCCTGGGCACACTAGGCAAGTGCTCAGCCACTGAGCAGGATCCCTAAGCCCTCTCTAAGCTCTCTTACCTCAGGTCTTCTCCCAGGCAGCCCTGGCTTCTGAGAAGCTGACTTGGTAGTCTTGCACTCTTCAAGCTGGTCTGCAGTCAGGGCTGGAGGGCAGGGCTGTGTTAGCTCTAGCCCCTCATGGACACCATGGTATTCAGTTTCTGAACACATCAAGTGGATTAGACCCACTAATGGTGGGGTTTTGGAGTGTAAAACTTTAAGACAATTCTGAGGACAATTCTGAGCCCTCTCAGTCTCAGCAGTAGTGCTCCCCCACTCCCTGGGAACCAAGGATCTAACAACTACACATGCACGGACTGAAATGTTGGGAACTTTCCATCATCTCCCTGAGTCCTTGTGAATGTTCTCCAAATAAAACTCAGTTATTGAACAGGGGCAAGATAACCCTTAGGTGTTGACTCAGTTCCTGGTGTTTTGACTCAGTCCCTGGGAAAGGGGCAAAGTGACCCTCAGATGTTTCCTCTTACCTCATCTGATCTGGCAACCGCCCTCCAGCCAGTTATTGGTAAGAGCCCTTTTGAACAAGCCAATCATAATAGTTAAAGAACAACTCCCAGGGGCTGGAGAGATGGCTCAGTGGTTAAGAGCACTGACTACTCTTCCAGAGGTCCTGAGTTCAATTCCCAGCAACCACATGGTGGCTCACAGCCATCTATAGTGAGACCTGGTGCCCCCTTTTGGAATGCGGGCACAGTTGGAAGGAATGCTGTACATATAATAAATAAATCTTTTTTTAAAAAAATAAAAAACAGACACCCCCCCCCCTTGTTTTTGTGCCTTTTTCCTTTAAAAGTAGCCTGTACCAGCTATTCGGGGTCTTTCTGGCTTCTTGAATGCTGAAAAACCCTGTCATGACAGAATTAATAAAATCCTCATGCTTTTACATCAACTGTGGTATGAGAGATGGTCTCCTTCAGCGACTCCTCCTCCGTGATTGGATTCTAGAATCCAACAGGAGCAGCTAGAGTTCTCTGGGCCTATGACCACAGAAAACCCAAGTGTAAACCACGTGTGTCGGTTCACACCTGTAATCTCAGCACTTGGTGGGCTGGGCCGGGAATGGGTCACAAACTTGAAGCTAGTCTGGGCTACCTACTAAAATTATTGTCAGCCTAAATTACACTTTGAGACCTGGTATCAAACTAAATAATTAAAAAAGTCAGATGGTGTGGCTGGTGGTGCTTGCCAACACTCCAGATAGAGGCAGAGGTGGGAGGAAGCCAACAAGAAAGACCGACTGGGTGAGAGATGGAGGCTACATAGGGCACTCAAGGCCATCCTGGGCTATATGAGATCCTGCTTCAGAGAAAGGGGGGTCTGGGAGACCTAGCAGAGTCCTGGGGGAATTGCACACAGCAGAAACCAACAGACAGGTTGTGTGTCTTGTACCTGGAGCGGTCAGCCTTTGAAACTGGCCCAGGGTCCTGAGCTAGGCCATCTCCCCTTCACTCTTAATTCTGATCTAGAACTCTGCCTCAGTTCATACCAGGGTTCCACTGGTCAGGCAGCCCCCTGATTTTCAGAGTCTAGAATACTCTTCCTGTGTAACTCCTCTGAGATTCTGGGATCTGTCTTTCCAGACTGAAAATTCTTGGGGGCTCTGTCCACACCCGTTTTTCTGACACCCAGTTGTCACCAAAGACTCTAGGGTACCTTTTTTTTTTACATATATATTATAATATATATATATATATATGTATGTATTAGTTTGTTTGTTTTAAGACAAATGTCTTGGAATGTAGCCTTGGCATGCCTCAAACTCCTTTGTAGACTAGGCTGGCTCAGCCTGGAACTCATAGAAGTCCCCCTGCCTCTGCCCCCAATGTTGGACTTAAAGGCATGAGTCATCACACTTTTTTTTTTTTTTTTGAGACAGGGTTTCTCTGTAGCTTTTTGGAGCCTATCCTGGAACTAGCTCTTGTAGACCAGGCTGGCCTTGAACTCACAAAGATCTGCCCACCTCTGCCTCCAGAGTGTTGGGATTAAAGGCGTGCACCACCACTGCCTGCTTTTTTTTTTGGGGGGGGGCAATTGGCTTTCAAGGATACCTTTTAAACTAAAGTGTTTAGTAAATTGGAAAGTTTTGTGTGTGTGTGTGTGTGTGTGTGTGTGTGTTGTTGGGGATAGAACCTGGGCCTCTCCCATGCTAGGCAAACCCTCACCACTGAGCTGCCCTCCCCAGCTCATAGATACCTTTTAAGGTCACAGAAGCTAGAAGGGGTGGATCCCCTAGGGCTGAGAGTGAAGGGACTGGAAGGGTGGGGAGGCCAAGGCACCTCAAGAGCAACAGGATCTGATGGCCACATAATCCCCGCAGCTTGGCTCAGCTTTGCTTCCTCCCTTTCACCATCCAGGGACTTGAGGGGACAGATCTAGTGGTGCAGTCTCTCTGACATGGGGTTAGGGGTCAGGCCACATCCTACTTCTCAGTTTAGGATTCCTTCCTAGGGCCGTCCCTTCCCCAAAGGCTAAAGGTTGGAGGTGGAGGCCAGGAATAGCAAGCGGGTGATCAGTGAGCCCTTTCAGTCCTGTGCAGGGCCAGGGGACTTCAGCCTCAGATTAGATGTCCAGATGCAGCTCTTAAGTGAGCCATCTTGGGGTAGGGGTGGGGGACAGTACAGCCCCTGAGGTTCATCACTGCTTTCCATGGAAGCTGGCCAGGCCTCTAATGAGGACATGGCTTCGCTCAGGACTAGGCCTCAATCAACTCGGGAGAGGCTAAGACCCCAGACACCAGGCCACTAGGTTCCATTACTCAGAGGGATCTTTCCAATGACCTCTCAAGGACAATCGTGCCTTCTCATCCAAAGTAACTGGAATATGTAGGGCTGTGTGGAACCATTCCTTCCTCCCATACCTACTTTCCCAAGTTTACCTCCTGCGATCTCCTTATCCTCTGAGGTGAGCTGGCACTGTGATTGCAGCCCTCCATCTGGAATGCGGCCACATCTAAGGACTGTGTGGCACAGGAGAGGGGCTGCCCCTGAGAGTTCAGCTGCTGCTCTGTCTGATCCCATAAATGGTGGTGGGGTCATGGGAAAGTGAAGGATTTCAAGGTATTGGACACTCCCAGACCTGTCTTCTGGACACTTCACACTGTGGGCCAAGACCAAGTGTGAGCCTGGCAAGCTCAGAACAGGTCGTCCCATTCTTCTCTGTCTAGAGCGCTCACTCTCAGCTGCCCCACTCTTCCCCAAACAAGGAAACTGCATAGGATCTGGCAGCGTGGGTGTTTCTGGTTTTAGCAGGTGTGCGCGCAGGGAGAGGCCTTCACCACACACACCATCCTGAATTTCTGATGTGCTGGAGCTCCTAGGGGCCGTGGGGCTGGGAGACTGCCCAGATCTGAGCTGTTGACCCAGTCAGGGCCAGCTAGACAAAGGGGTACAGACAGTGCCCTCATGCCTGCCAGACTCCAGAGCTCTGCCAGTGTCCCCCCTGTCCCCCTCCCCTGCAGCCCTTCCTGTCACTCAACCTTGCACAACCCTGACCTGGGGAAGAAAGGGACAGAAATCTTGCCAAGTATTTCAACAGGACATGCTGGCAATTGCCTCACGCTTCCTGGACTTGGTAAAGGATGGATTTCCCCAGCGCCTATCCCCCCCCCAATAACAAGGGGCTGGCAGCCTGGTGGCCCATAAAGAGTGCCCCTGGGGGGTCCTCCTCAATCTCTTCCTCCTCCTACCTACTGGACCCAGTAACTGCTGAAACCATGGCCCTGGGTGTCCTGTGTCTGGGCCTTACCCTGCTTGGGGTTCTGCAGAGCCGGGCCCAGGACTCAACTCAGAAATTGATCCCCGCCCCATCTCTGCTCAAGGTTCCCCTGCAGCCAGGCTTCCAGAAGGATAAGGTAGGGACCTGGAAGGGCAGCTGCAGGAGGGAGCAGGGGAAATGGGGAGCAGATGGGAAGAGAAGCCAAAGACTTCACGGACAACCTTGGGTAGGATGGATAAAGCTCATGATCACCCCACACGCCAGTGGAAGCCACACCTCGTTCTGCTCTGACACTCAGTCTGACGGAACTTCACCAGTCTATACCTTCTCTTCTGTAATCTCCATTGTCTGTGTAAGGTGGGTGATCTCTTTAGTTAGCTCTGCACCGAGAGGAAGCAGAAGGCCAATAGCCCCTTGCCCAGGACCACCCCATCCTCCAACTCAGGCCAACTCCACCTGGGGTCTGCTACTCTCCAGCCTGCCTGAAGGCACCAGCAGGACCAGTGCAGGAGGAGCAGCCATGTGAGGCCACCCCTGGCTCCATCTGTCATTAACTCCTTGCAGTTTCAGGGGAGGTGGTATGTTGTGGGCCTGGCAGGCAATGCGGTCCAGAAAGAAGACGAAGGCCGTTTTACCATGTACAGCACCATCTATGAGCTGCAAGAGGACAACAAGAGCTACAATGTCACGTCCATCCTGCTCAGGTGAAGCCCTGTCACCCCATGTCACAGCCAAAGACTTGGTCCATTTCTTGCTCTTTCCTTCCCTTCATTGCTATCTTCTATCAGATGAGGATGGACATACAATCTATAGAAAGCAATAGAAAGCAAGAGGGAGAGAGCTAGCGAGACAGCTCTGTCCCTAGAGTGCGTGCAAAGTAAGCTTGAGATTCTGAGTTCAATCCCCCCTGAGTCAATGTAAAGAAGCTGGATGTGACATCTTAGACCGCTGTGTGTGTGTGTGTGTGTGTGTGTGTATGTGTGTGTGTGCGTGTGCAACCAGGATCCCTTAATCCAGTCAGCGAACTCCAGGTTTAATGAGAGACCTTGTCTCAAAAGTAAGGTGGAGGGACCGGGAGATGGCTCAGTGGTTAAGAGCTCCTGGGTTTGATTCCCCGCATCCACATGGCAGCCCACAACTGTCTGTACTCCAGTTCTAAGGGATCCAACATCCCCGCCCTGTTTTTTTTGTTTTTTTTTTTTTGAGACAGGGTTTCTCTGTGTAGCTTTTGGAGCCTCTCCTAGAACTTGCTTTGTAGACCAGGCTGGCCTTGAACTCACAGATATCCGCCTGCCTCTGCCTTCTGAGAGCTGGGATTAAAGGCTTCTACCACCACTGCCCAGACCAACATCTTCTTCTGACCTCCACGGTACCTGTGTACGAACATTGCAGAGAATACCCGTTGACAAAGCACTCATAGTAATCATACACACAACCGGACCAAACCCAGGACTTTGCACTTGCAAGGCAAACACTCTACCTCTGAGCGAAATCCCTAATCCCAATAATAATTTTTAATAAAAAATAAGGTGGGGAGTGATGGAGGAAACCACCAGACATTGCCCTCAGGCCTCCATCTGCACTCTCAGACACACATCAAAAAGAGAATGAGAGGGAGAAAGGACACTAAATCCAGGGCCTCCCGGGGAGGTGACCTTGAAGGAGGCAGAAGTATGCACACACAGCAGGAGCTGGTGCGCCCGGTGTCAGATGCTGTGCCTTCAAGATTCAGTCAACCATTGGCATGGCCACCCAAGCAAGGGTTGATGGGCAACCAGGAGTGTGATAGTCTCTGGGGCACTTCACCCTGTGCCAGGGCTTGGTCTGGGGCTCCTGCAAGGGCTGTCCTGGCTCAGCTGGAGCACGGGAGAATGGGGGAGAGTGCCACCAGAGTGGGAAGAACAGGGAGAGTGAGATCAGGGAGTCGGTTGGGGCCAGGACTTGGAGAGGGCAGCCAGGGCTCACCACCTGCTGAGCGATTCTGACTCCAGCGGCTGGGTAGCTGAGGAGCAAAGGTAGATGAAAGGCAGGCTTGAGGAGCTCAGCTGTGGAGGACAGGATTGAGTGGGATTGGAGGAAAGCTGTATTTGGCCTAAGGGCTGGAAATGCTATGCTTAGCTTGGAGCAGGTTAGCAGCTCAGAAACAACTGCCAAGGGAGGCAGCAGAGAGAGAGCAGGGGAAAAGAGTAGGGGCCTGGATTGTGTGTGGGGTGGGGAGGTCACCCAACAAAGGCACCAGGAAGAGGTACATTCTGGGAAGAGTCTCAGAGGGGTCAGGCAGAGAGGACCCAGAGAAGGAAGGTGCATCTAAGATGGATGGGTGGGGCCTCCTGCCAGGTTTGGGGACAGGCTATTACTGGTTGGATGAATAGGGGTGGAGGACACCAGAATTCTAGCCCCACCTGCTCCTGTCCAGGGGGCATTCCAGCCTGTGCCACACCCCTGCTCACTCCTGGTTCTCCCACAGGGACCAGCGCTGTGACTACTGGATCAGAACTTTTGTTCCGAGCTCCAGGGCTGGCCGGTTCACCCTGGGAAACATTCGCAGTGAGTCCTGAGTGGAGTGGGGCCCTTGTCCCTCTACCCAGACTCTGTAATGGGGAGAATCACTCTGAAAGTCGGGTAGAAAGTACACAACACTCGCAATTCTTCACCAGGGCAGAACCCATCCCTTGTCCTTCTCGCCTGCAGGTTATCCTCAGATCCGGAGCTACAATGTACAAGTGGCCACTACTGACTAGGACCAGTTTGCCATGGTGTTCTTCAAGAAGAAGACTTCTGGAAACAAGCAGTACTTCAAGATCACCCTGTATGGTGAGTTCTTGGCTGACTGTTAGGGACTCAACTTCCGGTTACACTCAAGGTTGAGATCCCACAGTCTCAGCCCAGGGAGTGGTCTCTCTGTAGACCTCCATGGATAACAAAGTCTGAGACCTCACTCACTAGGTGAGTGATACGTATGGAGTGTCCCGTGACCACTCTGCTGATCTTGGTTGCAGGAAGAACCAAGGAACTGCCTGATGAACTAAAGGAGCGTTTTGTCCGCTTTGCCAAGTCTCTGGGCCTAACAGATGACCACATTATCTTCTCTGTCCCCACCGGTAATGGCCAGCTGGGGACAGGGGAAAGGGATGTGGGGATGTGGGACCTGTTCAGGCTGATAGCTATCCACCAGAGAAAGGGAAGACATGGTCCCTTGCTCTAGCCACTGGGATCCACCTTGAGGTCTGGAAGACTCTGTGACACCCTGGGGTCTGTGGAGTCCTTAGGGATCCCTTCTGCCTATAGCTGGAACCTTGAACAAACAAACCTACAAACCCTGAACCTTGCTGTCTGGGGCCTCTCCCTATCCCATGACTTGGGAGACTTGGGAGGCTCTAGTCAGGTCACACAGAGCCACCAGCTGAGGTGCTACCAGGGCCCAGCAGATAAACAGGCAGAAAGCCCTTTGGCAGTCCTTCGGATTTTTCTCTCATGTTGTTTGTTCCACATGGGTCCTTTCACTGCCCCAACCCTGAAAGAAGTCCCAGATCTTTTGTAGTTGGGCTAGTCTGGACCTGGCTAAGCACAGGTTCCTAGCGGCCAGACATCACAAAGGCTTGCTCCAGTACTCTGTTCTGACGAACTTTCTCTCCTACAGACCAGTGCATTGACAACTGAACAGAAGGTGAGTGGCTGGAATGGGGCGGGGCCCGGTGGGAGGCCAGGGCATAGGGGACTGGGAGGGGGGGTTTCCAGCTTGTCTTTGTTGTTCCCCTGAACTGTGGTGTTATGATTCTGCTACAGTTTCTCAGGTGCTTCCTGCCTGTCCCCAGTCCCATCTCTCCTGTTGCCAGAGAGCCACCTGGTTACCCTGCCAGCCATGATACCAATGAGTACCAGATGACTCTTCTTATCTGGACAGCACTGCCCAGCCACCTGCCCCAATGACACCCCTCTTGTCTGCTAAATAAACGCATGTCCCCAGTTCTCTGAGTCTGTGCTGCTTAGCCCCATAGTAATGAGGGGAAGGGCAGAGGGTAGGTTCACACCAGTGTTAGTCCAGCATGATGGTAGGGCTGCAGAAAGAAGGCTCAGGGTAAAGAAGGCTCCAGAACTTCAGCCTTGCCCCAACTTCCACCATCGTGATCACTAATTGCCCCAAGTCCCTCCTATATAGAACAATATTACACTTGCTGCTGTTTTGGCTTGGTGCCCCCAGTGAGGGCAACACCAGCTCCTCCGTGCCTTGTCTCCAATGGGCATCCTGCACTTGGCCACCTACCACAAGTCCCAAAGGGCAGCCCTTCTGGAACTGGAAAGTTGGAAGAGCCTGGAGGGGGTATGAGATACAGTCATCCGGATCCTGTGATTGCAAGGAGTCTGCAGCCATTCCTCTTCCCCCTTCCCAGAATGCATGAGGTTCCAAGTGAACCCCTTTCCCATCTCACACACAAACGCTGCCCTTTTCACCTTGACTGAAGAGAGAGGTGTGCCAAGTGGCGACCAGCCACACCCACAGTCCTGAAGGGGGCAGCACAGACCTGAGACCCAGCTCAGCAGAAAATGGTGAAATCTGGGCTGGACTTCAGGAAGAGATTGAGCAGCCAGAAGGGAGAGAGCACTGTTCAAGTCCGGGAAGGTTCCAGATGGAGAGGTACAGCTAAAGCCTCAATGACTAGCCAGGAAAGGAAGCTACACCCCACATACTTCACTCCTGGGCTCCAATTTGAACACAGATCTAATTTCTTTCTTTCTTTTGGATCAGAGTCTTACTATGTATCCCTGGCTGGTCTGGAACTCTATGAAGAGCAGACTGGCCTTGAACTCATAGAGCTCTGCCCGCTTCTGCTTCCAAAGCGCTGGGATTAAAGGTGTGCATCAC
Source organism: Dicrostonyx torquatus (assembly GCA_028555095.1). Classification (NCBI taxonomy): domain Eukaryota; kingdom Metazoa; phylum Chordata; class Mammalia; order Rodentia; family Cricetidae; genus Dicrostonyx; species Dicrostonyx torquatus. The sequence continues at coordinate 2,844,440 of JAQHUG010000064.1, forward strand.
CATGCCCAGCTTATTTATGTATGTTTATTTATGTATATTTATTTATGTTTTGCCTACCTATATGTAAGTGAACCACATTCATGCCATAGTTCTCATAGAGGCCAGAAGGAGGAGTCAGATCACCTGGACCTGAAGTTACAGAGAGTCATGAGCCACCCACAGTAGGTGCTGGGAGTTGAATCCAGGTCCTTCAGAAAAGACAGTGGTTTTTGTTTTTTCAAGTCAGGGTTTCTCTGTGTAACAGTCCTAACTGTCCTAGAACACACTCTGTAGACCATGCTGGCCTTGAACTCACAAAGATTCGCCTGCCTCTGCCTCCCAAGTGCTGGGATTAAAGGTGTGCACCACCACTGCCCAATTTATTTTTACTTTTAATGATATGTGTGTCTGTCTGTCTGTGGTGCATACTGAGTGCAGGTACTTGAGGAAGTCAGAGGCATTGAATTTCCCTGGAGTGTTGGCATTACAGATGGATGCCAACCACCCGCTTCATGCCCTATTTATTGGCATTGGTCAAACGGACTGGCTCTACATCTACTGTCCAGGCTGGAGTCTGGTCTGATTTCTAGCCATAAGTGTCTTTGAGAGCCCGAAGAGAAGGGATAAGCCCAAGACAGGACGCGGTTGTGGGTCATCTCGGCTGCACCTGGGGGAGATGGGAAGAATGTGGATTCCTCGTGACGACTGGGAATAAAGTTCTCGAAGCTATAGAAAGCCTTGGGAGAGCCGGGCGGTGGTGGCGCACGCCTTTATTCTCAGCACTCGGGAAGCAGAAGCAGGAGGATCTGTGTGAGTTCGAGGCCAGCCTGGTCTACAGAGCTAGTTCCAGGACGGGCTCCATAGCTCAAAAAAAAAAGAAAAAGAAAAAAAGGGACGAAAGCAGCAGGATGGAGCCTAGTAGAAGTCTCAAGCTCTAGCGGGACAGGGTTTCTACTGCCTGGCTTTCAGTAAGTGCTGGCCAAGAGATGAAGGCCGCAAAGAAGTGAGAGGAGGAGCCTGAGAGCGGACGGGGGCGGAGCCCCGCTTGAGGGTGTGGTTTGCGAGGCCTCGGGGCAGGGCTCTGGGCGGGGCTCAGGGCGGGCCGGGATGAGCCGCTGCATTCCACCCTTCCGGCCCGGCGTTCCATCAGCTGCTCGCACCTTCCGCCCAGCGTCGGCTTTCCGCGCGACGGTCGCCAAGTTCCATTTTCGCGTGGCCTCTGCGGTGCCCGAGCCCGCAATGTCGGGCCCCAACGGGGACCTAAGCATGCCGGTGGATGCGGGCGCGGAAGGCGAGAATGACAGCTTCGGGGAAGCAGGTGACCGGGGCGGGGGCGTGCTGCCGAGGCTACCTTTGCTTTGCTAGGGGTGCCATCCTGAGATCTGGAATGGGACCGGGTTGGAGGTGTGAGGGACTGAAGAGCCGTCCCACCCCGCCCCTGGGTGGCTCTGGAGTTGTCCCCACAGCCGCCTCAGAGGCAATGGCGAGCACTAGCGAACGGATCCCTGGACGCAGCAGTACCGGGGAACTGTCGTTAACCAGCCATAGTTACATAGGGGAAACTGAGGCAGCTTCAGAGAAGCTTGTCGGTTTGAGATTTGCTTCAGCCACTTTCTTCGCTGAAGGGGGCGGGTCCTGCTTGGCTCTCTGCAGGAGGTGTTGGCCCGGTGGGCGCCCCACTGCGCTGAGTCAGCACCCCAGCCTCCTGGCTTTGCTGGTGTGACCTGCTTACCAAGCACTACGTTGGGTGCACAGCACTGCGGAAGCACCTCAGGGGAAGCATCAGCCCACAGACTCCTTTTGCAAGTCTGGGAACCTCAATTTTCCCATCTACAATACTGGGCACATTGGTGTCTCCTGTATTGAGATGTGTGGGGATTAACGGGCAGGATGGAATGGAAAATGGTTAGACTCTAAGTTCCTTCTGAAAGTGGATAGTGCTTGTATTTTTTTCTTGTCATAGTCAAGCCTGGTGCCTTACCGAGAGAGCAGGTCTTGTGCAGTAAGGATGGGGTGTGCTTTTGCTTTGTTATAAAAGCTTTATTGAGCTGTAAGTCACACAATAGATTTTACCGCAAAAACCATACAGTTCTGCAGGCTTTCACTGAGTTCACAGCATATCCATTGGCACAACAGTTTTAGAATATTTTCACTACCCGGGTTCTGGGTTGTTCTCCAGCTGGAGGCAGGTCCTGTGCAGTGACTGCTGGCAGCCATGGTGGGAACATCATGAGGGGACTCGGTTAGGGTGCGGTGTGACCCCAAGTGGACACTGAGATGGTGAGGTGCAAGCTATCTGACCCAGGACAGGAGCAACGGCTAGGAAGCACCCTTGACATCCATTAAGGCACGACCTCTCCTCACCCCTCGGCTAGCCTGCCATGAAACGGGAAGGATGGGTCTTAACAGCTGCCCATTAAGTTTTTGCTGTGGCCAGACCCCAACTGAGCTCTTGGTATACTGGAACCCTCAGTGTCGCCTACTCCAATCAGGAGTTGCTGGGGTACAAACCTTCAGGGTCTCTGACCTTCAGGTCTGAGTCTTGGTCCTGTCACCGAGTAGCTATGGGAAGCTGTACCATGAGAGGTGGACTTTAAGATCCAGCAGCCTTCAGAGGCTCTATTCTCTGTAGTAAGGGATGCCCTTTCTGGGAGCCATCCCCCAAAGGCATTTGCACTCATATCCCAGACACCCTCCCTGGGCCTTTTTCTTAAATCCACCAGCTACTTCCCCTTTGGTCCTATGCTGGCAGCTGAGTGTTTCTGAGTCATGGCTGGCTCAGAACTGGGTCCCTCAGTGGGCACAGACCCAGACCTTGGGTCCTGAGGGATATAGGATTGCCAAGAGGCAGGCCAGAAGTCACTGTAGAGGAAGATGGAGAAGACTCCGAGGAGGAGGTGTTTTGAGCTGGTCCTTGAAGGGCTGTTGTGGTCGATGAATTCTAGATGGTAGACAGCTGAGCAAGAGCAGGGTGTGGAAAGTCAGAGCTGCATTCACTCACTCATTCATTCAGTAAGTGCTTATTTGTGTCGTCGAGGGCACTGGGAAAACAGCAGACAACACAAGACTTGTCACCTCTCCCAGATCTTTATAACTGAGTGTGAGGTGGAGTCTAGACTGTCATCCAGCTCATCTGAGGGGAAAGCTGTGGAAGGTGGAGGCTAGAGGCTCAGGCAAAGACCTGATCCAGTGTGGGACACCGGGAGGGCTTCCTTTGGTGATAGCCATACCGAGACTTAAGTGGTATTCATCCCAGAGGGAAAAACAAGGCCACCCAAGGCATTCCAGGCAGAGCCATCAGTACATGCAAAGGACTTGAGACGGGCTAAGCCGGTGTAAGGGGAGAAGAAAGAGGTGGGAGAAGGGGCTAAAGTGGAAATGGGCTGAGTCTGCTCCAGGGTCTGGAAGCTGCAGGACACTATTGTGAAGACAGAGAGAGCCACAGAGGGGCTAGAGGTCAGGCCATGCCTAGACTGGAGCTTTTGATTGCCCAGCTTTGGAACATGGACTTCTAGGTAGCTATGGAAGGAAATGCAGAGGAAACTTGGCATATGATAGGGCACCAGTGAGGACACTGGCAGATTGCGCCAGGACCACACTGACCCTACAAGAAAGGTGTGCTAAGGATGATTTCTGTGACACTTGTGGTACTTACTCATTTACTGCACAGTGACACTGAGAATCAGAAAGATTGGGGATGTACACAAAGTCCTCTCAAGGGAGAGCTGGGGACACTGGGTGTACTTTGTCAGCCCTGAGGAGACATGGGACCTTCCCTCTGTCTTTTCCCTTCCTCCCAGAGTATGCTGCCATCAACTCTATGTTGGATCAGATCAACTCTTGTCTGGATCACCTGGAGGAGAAGAACGACCACCTCCATGCCCGCCTCCAAGAGCTGCTGGAGTCTAATCGGCAGACACGCCTGGAATTCCAGCAACAACTTGGGGAGGCCCCTAGTGATGCCAGCCCCTAGGTGCCAGGAGCTCCAAACCCGGCCCCGGCCTCATCTCTCTAGGCCATGTTCTGGCCTGGGTAGATACTACTTGGCTTAGACACCGTCTCAGGTACTGGCCTTCAGATCTCCCAGTGGGTCTGCCTGCCTGGACCAAGGCCCACTGCCCATCATCCCTTCTAGAGCCAGGTGTGGTCCTATAACTCACTCATCTGCCTGCCCAGCTCTGGTCTCTTTCCCCTCCACCCTGGATTGAGTGTCCATATTAAAGAGATCTCCCACACCATTGTCCCTCTTGCCTCTTTGTGTCAGGGTAGGGGCCCCAGTAGCCACTGGAGGCAAATGGAGCAGACTGTGGCTCATGGGTCACGTCATGGGGCTGGGGTTCTTAGCCACTTTTCATTTCTGATGCAGAGGATACAGACAAGGTCAGGGCTTCCTCCCTACATGGTGTGTTGCCTACTAGCAGCTGCTTCCCAGCCTGGCAGAGACAGACATGCTGTGTGACTGCGCTCATTCAGCCTCTGGGCACTAGGGCCTTTTACCACAATAACTGTCCCAAGATCTGATGGTAAACCTTGGTGCCTTCCACTCTAGCCTTAGTCTTCCCAGCTGGCCCTCACAGCCAGGCCATCTTTCTCTAAAGGTCATTTCTCTATAAATGAGGAAACAACAGAGCTAAGGCTGGGTCCCTTCACTGCTCATCTGTCTTTGGGTTAGGAGGGTTGTGCCCTTTTGGCCAATCAAGAGCTGAACCTCAGCAGCAAGGGACTTCCCCCCCGCCCCCAATCCCAAATCTTAACTCCATGTCTGCTCTGGCTTCTGTGAGATGTAGCTGGAGAGAGGCCACCACACGGGCCAAGAATTTACATCCAGGGTTAAGTCCTGGTCAGTCTGACTTTTAGCAAGCTACATGACCCTGCTAAGGCCTGTTTGTTTATCTGTAACTTGGGGGTAGGAGCAAGACCATCTGCTAGGGTCACCAGCCATAACAGTTTTCTCTCAAGTTGCATTTCTATCCCTGATACACTATGAGGGAAACTGAGGCTCAGAGAAGCACCTTGTGGTCCTATCCCAGAGTCCCTGCATCTCAGGAAGCCTGACTTTGGTTTCCCTGGTCTTCCACCACACTGTGTCCAGAGAGTAGGTACCCCTCCCCGTATCCACCCCAACATAGTGCTGGTGGGGACTGCAAAGCGAAGCAACTCTTTATTGGATTCTGAGTAATAACATCAACCACGTGAACATTTCCACGCAGTACCTAGAAAACATCAGCAGATTGGGGCCTAGTCAGGCTGGCTGGCCAGAGCTCCCTCTATCAGGTTTTGAGGCGAGTTGAGCGCCGAAGGGAAGGAGGGGGTTTGGGAGATACAGGGTTCACCTTGCTGGGTATTTTCGCTGCGTCCTGGGGGCTGGGCTGGCTGGGTGGGCGGCCATTGCTGCTGCCAGAGGTGAACAATGCAGTCAAGGCATTGCGGGCGTTGATCGCACACCTGCGGCTCACAGGCCTGCTGGCAGGGCTGGGGTTCTTGGCCGCTTTGTATTTCTGGATACAAAAGTTTTCAAGTTAGGTGCAGTGTATGGCACTCCTGGCCAGCAGCTGCTTCCCAACTTGGGCCTAAACAGTAATGATCTGTTGTGTGATCCCCTCTAGGCTCTGGAGTCACCCCCACCCCCACCTGGACCTGTAATACACACAAGCACTTAACACAAAGAGCCAAGCCAGAGTCCCTCCCTGCTGCTTGGGAACTGCTTTGGTACAGCAGCATCAGCTGCTGGTCATGCCTACCAATTTGAGCAGGTAGTGCCCCGGGCAGGGCAGTCTGATGGCCACTCACCTGCAGGTTCTCAAAGTGGGCCAGGGACTTGCAGTGGGAGAGCCGCAATCCTGAGTTACTGTCGTAGAACTTGTGACAGATGCGGCAGACATAGCCCATCACGGGCACCAGGAAGTCCACACCTGGGAGACAGACAGCAGGGGCTGCATACCCAGGTCCCTCTCACCAGCTGGGTGTCCCACCTGCTCTAGGTGGGAGAAGAGCACCAGAGGGTGGGCTGCTAGACTGGAGTGTTGTGGCAGACTGGGGGCTTAGCTTGGGGTCTTACCGTATGCCGTGTTGGGGCTGTAAGTCTCTGAGCCTTTCCATTCCTCTAAGGATGTATCTCTTGACCTCACCTGGAGAGGGAGCGAGGGCTCAGATGTGGTGCCTCAGGCCCCACCTGGACACAGGTCAGGGGCCTGCAGTGCACACATGGTCTCCAGAGTGCCAACCATGCCCTCGGCTTGCCCGTTGGGGGTGGCCTCCTCTGAGCCACGGCACCTGATGACTGCATTGTGGGTTCCAGTTAGCCCCATCCTCCAAGCCAGAATAAACACTTCCTTTCTGTGGCTGTTTTTTCAACACATTTGAGTGTGTGCACGTGTGGGTACCTGAGGCCAGCGTCTGTGCACGTGTGGGTACCTGAGGCTAGCGTCTGTGTATGCGTGGGTACCTGAGGCCAGCGTCTGTGCACGCGTGGGTACCTGAGGCTAGAGTCTGTCAAATCTCCAGGAACTCTGGAGGCACAGGCAGTTAGGAGCAATCTGACATGGTGTGGGGGTTTGAATCCAGGTCCTCTGGGAGCAGCACAACTTCTCACTACCTACTCATCTCTCCATCCTTTTTTTTTTGGGAGACAGGGTCTTGGTATATGATGGAGCTCTCAACCCTCTGCTTCAGCCTCCTTCATGCTAGAGCCTGTATGACTCCCTTCCCCTGGTACTGGGTGTGTGTGTGTGAATCTAGGGCTTTGCCCGTGCTAGGCAAGCACTCTACCACTGGGCTATAGTTCCTAGTCCCCTGCCTTCCCTCCCCACCCCAATCCACCTGTGTTTCTTTCACTTTGTCCAAAAATAGCAGGGAAATCAATCTTACACAAAGCCTCCCAGGACTGTGGACAGTCTGATGAAGCGTGTCTTCTGTGCCTTGCTAAACACTGTTCTCTCTGCCCTCCCTTCTCCACACAGTATCTCAGCCTTTACGGCCCTTGCATATGTCACCTGTCACTCAGTTGTCATCTTCATGCCTAGTTCCATAGCCATGTGATACAGCCCATAACTGTGTCATGTATTAGTGCCTACAAATACCAGCACAGTGTCAGTCCCTCAAGGAGCAGGATAGCCCCTCTGGCTCCAATAGCCTCGAACAGCTCACCCCACATACCTGCTTGCAGAATTCCTCCTCAGCCTCAATCTCTTTCTCTTCCTCATCATCCTCGTCCTCTTCTTGATCACTCTCGAAGCAACCAACGGCATCCACCGTGATGAAGTGGTCCTCCTCTGGGCTCACTATCTCCTTTTCAAGTGTCTTCAGCTGCCCAAGGCATGGGCGAGGGACTTAAGTCAGCTATGGGCAGCTAAGGTACCACACACTTCTGAGGATTCTAGGCCTTGCTCTATGATCTTGGGGAATGGATTCATGCTGTACTCAGGCAGTGGGGGTTACCTCATTGGCCTTGTCTTTGTGTTCCTGGGACTTCACATGTTCTACAAACTTTCGAGGGGTCTTGAAATAACGGTTGCAGATGGTGCAGAAGGGTCTCAGGGATTGTTTGGCGATCTGGGGAAAGGAAGGCAGGCCATGTGGTGCATTGTAGCATTCCTAGGTACAAGCCACCCTATCAGTGGCCCAATGAGACCTCACCTGTCAAGCTTGTGGGCTCAACTCAGCTCTGACTCTACAATGGGACATGCAAAATCAGTTCTCTTCACTATGTGGGATGGTAGGTGGCAACAGAGACAGGCTAGGAGGGAGGACAGCCACCAAAGCCACCTCAGTAGGGTAGAGGCTGAATAGCAGGGTGAGTTGGTGCCTACACTGAACAGATGGGCAAAGTAAAAGCCCAAAGGAACATGACTGACTCACCAGAAGTCACATGAGTGATAGTCACATGAAGACAAAAATAGACTTTACATCCCATCCCACCCAGACCCCCTCCCCCACTTGGTCTGGCTGTGGCACACACAGGGGCCTTTAAAGCATGAGTGGCTCTCGCACCTTGTGTTCCTGTGTCCTGCGGTGTTGGATCAGGTCTCCCATGTAGTACACCTGGCAGGTGTTGCACCAGCGTTTTGGTGGAGGATCTCTGAATGGCACAATGAAAACAAAGCAGGGCATGATGCTACATTCTCCTCTAGCGCTCAGAAGCCAGGGTGGGTGACTGCCTGTGGTGCCTTCTTGAGGGGCCAGGAGTCTAGCACCAAAAAGACAAGGAAAGAGCAGCAGCTCCTGACCCTGAGAGCTAACAGACATGAGCTGTCTGTCCACTAGGCAACAAGCAGAGCAGACACGAGTCTGCTGGCTCCTCGTCCTCAGGAGAACCCCCAACCATCGACACAGACAACTGTCCAGCCCCAGAAAGGTTTTCATTTGTCTCCAACAGGGTTTACTGTAATCCTGAATAAGTCAACTCTGAGATCTCATTAAGCAGTTGGCTTTAAATTCTTGATCTTATGCTGGGCGGTGCTGGCGCACGCCTTTAATCCCAACACTTGGGAGACAGAGGCAGGCGGATCTCTGTGAGTTTCAGGATAGCCAGGGCTACACAGAGAAACCCTGTATCGAAAAAAAAAAAACAACAACAACAACAAAAAAAACCCGAAAACAAGAACCTCCTGATCTTTCTGCCTTAGCCTCCTGAGTGCTGGGATCACAGGGTGTGTCACCATAGCCGGCTTTGTTGTTGACACTATGAAATTGTGAGGTTTCAAAAGTTAGTCAGTCTCCTGGAGTCTCCAGAAATGCTGGGCACTCTGGACACAGCCCTTATCTCCCAGTTCCCAAGTCTATATGGTTCAGCTTGTGACAACGCACTGGGGCCTGGCAGCTCCTATAGCTTCCCACCCAGCCTTGTCACCCCAAGTGCTAGTTCTAGACCAAGCACATCCCAACAGTGGAAGGAGGGCTCAGGGAAGGTCTAACCCCAGGCCACAAGATGACCTGATTCTTGCCATTGTGCTTCTACAATTGGCGCCGGCACACAGGCCAGAGGAGCAGGGCTCTGTACCACAGCCATTCTCCCAAACACACAGGGTGTCACACTATTCTGACCTGGAAGGACCCCAAGGACACTGTCACTACACCCCTCATCAGGCTACTTTATGGGCAGGGAAAGCTGAGGTCCGAGGTTATAGTTAATGGCATGCAAAGCAATAATTAATCCCCAGGCAGATGGCAGGAGAGAATATTCAGGGCCTGGCTTATGAGGCTTCCTGCCCACAACTCAAGCCTCTGCCAGCCTTTACTCACTCTGTCTCTTTCTCCAGGATGTCCCGAGGCATGGGCAGCAGGGACAGCAGGCAGCTCTGGCTCGAGTGCTGCATTTCGCCAAGCCGCTGCTGGTGCTGAACCTCTGACAGGTGGTCCTGGAACTCCTGCAGCATGAAGGAAGCAGAGGTGGCCATGAGCCACAGCTCCAAGCTTCATGCCACCCTGCATCTCTGAACCTCCTGCCTGTTTCTTCCGCCTGTCACACCAGCATGTGTCCCCACAGTGGTATTATTTCACACAGGTCAACGCAGGCCAGGACAAGGATGGTAAACACCCATTTCTAGGAGCGCTGCAGTGAAAGAACATGGCTCTAAATGGTCCTGCTCACACAAGGACCACAGTCACAGGTAACCATAGTCACTGGAGAAAAGAGCATTAAAAAAAAAAAAATGGGGGGAGCTGGAGAGATGGCTCAGAGGTTGTTAAGAGCCCTGGCTGCTCTTCCTGAGAACCTGTGTTTGGTTCCCAGCACCCACATGGTGGCTCACAACCATCTGTAACTCAAGTTGCAGGGGATCCAATGCCTTCTTCTGGCCTCTGTGAGCACTGGACCTATGTGGCACATAGATAGACATATGTCAAAATACTCTTACACATAAAACAAAAATAAACAAGTCTTTTTTTATTGATTTAAAAAAATATATGGAACGCTTCACAAATTTGCATGTCATTCTTGCGCAGGGGCCATGCTAATCTTCTCTGTATCGTTCCAGTTTTAGTTTATGTGCTGCTGAAGTGATCACCAAGTCTTTTTTTTTTTTTTTTTTTTTTTTTGGTTTTTCGAGACAGAGTTTCTCTGTGGCTTTGGAGCCTGCGCTGGAACCAGCTCTTGTAGACCAGGCTGGTCTCGAACTCACAAAGATCCGCCTGCCTCTGCCTCCCGAGTGCTGGGATTAAAGGCGTGTGCCACCACCGCCCGGCCTTTTTTTTTTTTTTTTTTTTTTAAGTTTGTCTTTTTAATTTTAAAGACAGATATTGAGTTCTAGCTATACTGCCCAGGTTGATCTGAAACTCATGTGCTTACATGTCCTGTTCCAATCTTCCAAGCAGCTAGGACTGCTGCAGGAAGCCCACACACGCCCAGCCAAGAATACCATGCATTTATTTATCCTGTTCCTCACATGTTAAACAAGGGCTGAGCTATATCCTGGTTGTACTTTTTAATATGTTTTATTTTGAGACAGGCTCTCTTTCAATAAGCTGACCAGGTTAAACTCATGATCCCTCTGCCTCAGCTTCCCAAGAGATTAGAACCAACCCATTTGAGACTACCAGGGTCCAGAACTTCAAATGTCAAGTGCTGAGGCCCTAAGACGCACAGTGAGGTGGGTAGGTTCTGGCTTTACTCACAAAACATAAGAGGAAAAGATGCAAAAGTGGAATTTACTTCTGGAGGCCTTGATGACCAGTGACAGATCTGAACTGGTTTTTCCCTGACCCTAAAAACCTGCTTTACCAGCTGATCAGGAAATGCATCTAAGCAGATGGGCAGCCCCTGGGCAGTGTAGAAAAAGTAAGCCCACAGGCCTAGCATGCCTGAGCCCCCTCCTGCCACCAGCCCTGAGTACCTGCTGGCTGTTGCAGCTGGCCTTGCAGATATAGCAGAAGAATTGGAGCGTCTGCTTGGAGGGTATGCTGGCAAGGACAGGGGCGGCAGATGTGGAGTCCCCAGGGCGAAGTCCAGATGTGAGGGGTGTGGTGTTGAAAGCCCGGCTGTCACTGCTCTGCAGGATGGTGACCTTCAGGGAGCCCCCAGCTCCCCACATCTACAGTAGATTCAGAGACAAGAGTTTCCACCATCTGGGTGTTGATGGTGTTCCAGCCCCGACAAGAACACCTGCCAGCATCGTTTCCTCAAAGTTTCCTGACAGACAGGGAACCTGAGGTTAAGTTCTTATGTGACTGCCCAAAACTACACAGAGAATATGATAGCCAGGATTTGAACCTAGTCAAGTGTGTATGTGTGTGTCACTATGTAGATCAGGCTGGCCTGAATGTCACAGAGATCAGCTTGCTTCTGACTCCCTAGGATTGGATTAAAGACATGTGCCACCCACCACTCCAGACCTAGCTCTGTTTAATTCTAAAGTTCAACCCATGTCATCCCTCACATGATGGATGGGGAAACTGAGACCCAAGAAAGAAGAGAGGTTGGCTTAAAGATTTGTTATAAGGTAGAGTTGGAACCTGGGTCCCACAAGGAGGTTTTTTTGCTAAGGTAGTCTTTGCACTAAAATGACATCATCACAAAAAGGACTGGCAGCTCTAGTGTGGAGTGGCCAGACCAAAAGCACATCCAGATCTTAAGAAAAAAGACACAGGAGCGGAGAAAGCACCAGGTGGCTCATTCATGCAGCCAGGCACAAGGCCACTGTCCTTTCCACACAGGGGAAAACACAAGGAATCCTTAGGTAGCCTGGGGCAAACAGATGCCAGGCTACCACCAGGGTCTCAAGCCTTCTAGTGGCTGTATGCAGGCTTCCACACACCCCAGCCTCTAGTGGCTGTATGCAGGCTTCCATGCCCCCTACCAGCATCTAGTATCTGTATGCAGGCTTCCATACCTCCCCCAGCATCTAGTGACTGAATGCAGGCTTCCATACCTCCCCCAGTATCTAGTGACTGAATGCAGGCTTCCACACACACACACACACACACATACCCAGCATCTAGTGGCTGTACCAAGCTTCTACGCACCCCAAGCATCTCTCTTGCTCTTTTTTCACACTCTCCCACATCCAGGTCACCAGTTGATGCCTCCTGGCTCGTGTCTTCACTGTTCTGGGTACCTACTGGTTCTGGCAAGGCCTCCTCTGGGCCTGAAATGAAAGGTATGTTTCCTTCCCACAGCGTGTCTAACATTTTGGGTCCAAGACCTAGATTTAAGAGAGCTGGCTTTTCTGTTCACTGTCAAGACCCTGAAGTCCAAAATGGGAATGGTCCCAGATCTGGACTCTGGGCCCAACCCTTAGTCCCCAGTCAAGGCTAGACAGTGCCAGGTGGAATAAAGAAGGGTTGGACAGGGCTGAATCTGGCCAGGATTCCACACACTCACTCACCTCCTCTAGCTTCTGTAGTGCCAGATGGCTGCAGTTCTGTGGCACAGGCCAGAACTGACACTTGTGCTGGTGGGGGTGCTGACCCCTGTGGCCAGGTCTGAGGCCGGTCCTGAGTCTTCTCTGATGTCTGTTCCTGCATCTGTCCTGAAGGCTGCTCCTGCGGCTGTGCTTGGGTGGATACCTGTGGATATGTCTGTGTCTGGGCCTGCGTCTGCAGCTGTACCTGCCACAGGGACTGAGGCTGGGTCTGTGTCTGAGCTCACTTCTGTGGGTCTGTTTCCTGTGGCTATACCTGCCATAGGGGCTGGGAATGTACCCGTGGCTGTACCTGGTTCTGCTGTGGTGCTAAGTGCTCTGGAGAGGTCTGGGTCTGCGCCTGCTTCTGCAGCCTTGGCTGCACCTGGGCCTGATTCTGCAGAACCTGTGGCTGCAAATGTGTCAGGACTTGGGCTCCTGGTGGCTCGGGCAGCTGATCTGGGGTCTGTGTCTGCTTCGGTGCTGTCATCTGGGTCTGAGGCTGGACCTTTGCTTGTGACTGCCCTGTAGGCCCTTTCTCTGTAGACTCCTCTGAGCTAGGAAAGATCCAAAGATAATCAGAAAGGCAGGTGGTGGTGGTTCACACCTTTGCTCCTAGCCCTAGGGAGGCAAAGACAGGAGGATCTCTTTAGAGTCAGAGAGCATCCTGGTCTACATAGTGAGTTCGGGTCAGCCAAGGTTGTCTCATAAAACAAAAAAACCAAACAGGAAAATCAAAGATAAAAACTATATCTTTTGAGAGGCCTATGACCCAGCTCCTAACTCCAGTTCTTATAGTGGGGGATGGGGAAGCTCTAAAGCTGCCCAGGCTTGTTTCACCTACACTCAGGGCACTGACTTCCAAACCTAGCAGCACCCGTGCACAACACCAGGGTAGACACAGGGATGAATCTGACCCTCTCCCCAAGCCAGAGGCCCAGGCCTAACTTCACAGGAGTGAGCTCCAGGCCTCTGAGCCCCAGCATGTGGCAGCAGCACTTACCTCTTGGGCCTCTTGGCTGGTGGTTCTGATGCCTCAGAGGGCTCAGGGTCAAGCACTGGGGTCTCCATGTCATCTGGGCAGATTAGCGAATCTTGGTCTGCAATCGAGGCAGGTGAGGGAACACAGCTCCAGGAGATGGCCCTGGCTCACTTGCCACCAGGATCTCCCCTGCCCTGATGTCCCTGTGTCTCTCACCTTCAGGTGTGTCCATCTGGAGCTCCGCGGCCTCTTCAGACCCCTCTATGGGGTCTTCCCTGTCTCCCAGAGGCACTGTCTGGGAAGAAGAATCCTGCTTCTTTTTAGAAACCATTTTTATTTTTAACCTCCACCTCACTTGCCAACACCCCCGATCAAGGGACTGAAGGGTAGATGACCTGAAACATCTCAGGAGTCATTGTCTCAGGTGCCCATCTAGCTGCCTGCCATTTGAATCTGGGTTGGGTACCCACAAAATCTCTTGGTTCCCTTGGTCATCTAGACTTCTTACTTCCTGTTCCCTAAGGAGCCAGCAAGAGCCTTTGACCTAAACCCTCCGAAGGCTTTCTAGACCTGGGAGTCTCCTAATCTCAAGCCAGGAACTGTCCACTCCTCCCCTCTGCCTCTCTTCCCCTCTTCTGCACCAGCCTTCCTCCTACCAGGAGCCTGACTCTGTGTATCCTCACTGGCCTTTCTCTGGTCAAGCCGCCAGCCTTCAGAGTTTCTTGTGGGGAGCTCCCAACCATAGTCTGGGTCCAGACCCTTTCTTTTAGTGGGCTTCCTAGTTTTTGTTACTGCCATCTCTCTGAGGCAGGGTCTCCCTAGTTCCAGTCTTAACTGCTTTGTCTTCACAAACTCAAGACCCACAGAAAGGCCAGGCCAGATGCCACATCTGCACTGCTGACCAACCACATGGCTTTCCTCCCTCCTCCTGAGGCCTCCTGCTCTGGTGAACACATGTGTAACCCACACCAGAACTCTTGGCTCTTTACGAACTACTCAGCTCTTGCCCTGGGAGACACAAGGAGTCAGTTGTAGTTTTCCTACATGTGAAACAGGAGCGCAGGTAAGCCAAGACTCCGGTGTGCCAGGCCTAACCCCAAGGATACAGGCTGAGCCCTTCTCTGGAGGGAAATGCCTTCCTACAGATGTGGGAGGATGAAAGCAATTAAGTAGGGAGCACTGCTCATACCCAGCATACACCTGGGAGTGGACCTTGTACAAAGAGCTGCAAGGACATGCAGGGACAGTGTGTGAGTGTGTGTGTATCTGTCTGTCTGTGCTTTACTCTGTGAATCTGAGTCTTCTGCATGTGATAAGATGAACCACTGAACCCACTGGACCCACCAGACAGTTGATGGGGATGTTAGGTGCGGCTGTGTGAATACCATGCCTTCCCAGGACTCTATCATTACTCTATGTATGAGGATTACACATTTTTGCAACTTTTAGGCAGTAAAATTCTTCCTTATCCAACACTCCAAGCCTGTGCTCTACCACTGAGCCACACCCTCACACCTTAAAAGTAACATTCAGAGCTGCCTGTCCCACACAGTGGCCATCAGCCTCAGGGAAACACCTGAGATGTGGACCCCCAACTAAGGTGGAAAACTTAATGACACAATAGATATTGAATACTCAGTGGTTTGGGGTTTGTTTTTTGTTTTTTGAACAAAATGGGGCATGGTGAAATATACTGGTAGTTTTATGAACTTGGGAGGCTGAGGCAGGAAGATCAAGCACTTAATCCAAGATGTTTGAGTTCAGGCTGAGCAACACAGGGGGCACAGAAGCATTCGAAGTTTAGAAGGTAAGACCTCATTTCTTCAAACAAACAAACAAACAATCATCAATCAATCAGCAAGAATTCTTATATTTATTTTATTTTATTTTTGAGACTGGATTTCTCTATGTAAACCTGGCTGTCCTGGAACTTATTCTGTAGACCAGGCCAGGCTCAAACTCAAGAGATCCACCTGCCCTTGCCTCCCAAATGCTGGGATTAAAGGCGTGTGCCACTACCACCCAACTCATTTATTTATTTATTTTTAATACAGGTTAAAATGGTATCTTTTTAAAATATTAGATTAATAATGACAGCTTGAATTTTGCAGGAAAATGGATGGAACTAGAAAACGTTATTTTGAGTGAGGTAACCCAGACACAGAAAGACAATTGTCACATGTACTCACTCATAGGTGGTTTTTAAACATAAAACAAAGGAAGCCAGCCTACAAACCATAATCACAGAGAACTTAGACAACAATGAGGACACTAAGAGAGACTTACATAGACCTAATATACATGGGAAAGTATAAAAAGACAAGATCTCCTAAGTAAATTGGGAGCATGGGGACATTGGGGGAGGGTTGAAGGGGGGAGAGGAGAGGCAAGGAGGGGAACAGAAAAAAATTGTAGAGCTCAATAAATATCAATAAAGAAAAAAATTTAAAAAAATAAATAAAATATTAGATTAACTAAAATGTTACTAAATTTTACTGTACTTTATTCACTTTTTGTTTGATTGTTTTGGGACAGCTGGCCTAGAACTCACTATGTAGCTGAGGATGACTCTGGAACATTTGGTGCCATCTCCAGAGTGCTGGGATTATCAGTGTACATTACTACATTTGGCAGTATAATTAACTTTATCTGTTCCTTTGAATTTATTTTTAAAATTTTAAGGTCTTTCTCCATAGCTCAGGATGGTCTGGAATGTGCAGCCATCTTCTACCCCCAGCCTCCCAAGTGTTGGGGTTAGGGTATCAGTCATCATACCTTGGCCTTTTGATCTTATTAATATAGTTATTAAACCTTTAAAATCATATACATGACTCATGTTTTATTTCTACCAGACATTGCTGATGTAACGAGCAGTATCAGTGAGGGCCCGTGAGATGGTTCAGCAGGTAAAGGCGTCTGGCATCAAAACTGACAACCTGAGTTCTGTTTCTAGGACCAGACCCACACAAGTTGTTCTCTGATCTCCACACGTCCACCTTGGTACATGGAAAAAATGATAATGATGAAGTATTAAGATTAGCTGGGTGGTAGTGGCATATTCTTTTAATCCCAGCCCTTGGGAGGCAGAGACAGGCAGGTCTCTGAATTCCAGGCTAGCCTGGCTTACAGAGCAAGTTCCAGGACAGCCAAAGCAAAGAAACCCTCTTTCAAAAAGTCAAACAAATGAACAAATAAGCACCAACAAAAAATTTTAAGGAGAGAAATAGTACATAAATAATAATAAGTGGTATTTAGGTATGGCTAAAGTCCCATTAGGGGCACAGAGGTATTTGAAGTTTGGGAGATACTTGACACCTCCACCTTCATCTTACAAACAAGGACACTGAGGCACAATGAGGGAGCATGACCTGCCCAAAGGCCAGGTGAGCCCAAACACATGGAGTCAGGCTGACACTGGGGCACCACTTCACCCAAAGTGTGACTCACCTTGTGATTGGGGGTGGTGGAAGGAGTTCTTGCCTGTTTCTGAGAATTCCTCCCTGAGTGGCTGAGCTGAGAAGGGTTCATTGGGACCCCAACAGGAGGAGGGCCCAGCAGGGACTGGCGTGTGGCCTGGGGAAAGAACTGTTGTAGATTTGGGGTGACCATCTGGGGAGGTGTAAGGCTGGATGCTGCTAGGCTTGGGGCCGTCATGTTGTAAGCACGGAGGTTGCCTGTGGGGAAGAAAAGGTGAGAAGAGAGGTCACACCATGGCCCCTCAAAGTATCATCGGAATATCAGAGACAATGTCCAAGGGCAGCAGAGGGAAAGTAAAGCCAAACTGAGGCCTGCTGTGGGCACTAGTGAGAAAGGACTTCGGGTGGGCTTTCTGCTCCAGCTGTGTGTGAGACCTGCCCCAGCTAGCCCTCAGAAATGCTGTAAGGCCGTTTGAGGAACCCAGCACAGAACCAGAGAAGAACCAGCAAGCTGTTGTTCCACACTTTGTCCCCCACCAGCTTCTCTTTATCAATGAGAGGAAAGACCCTGGCACTGTGCAAGGCATTTATGTCACTACAGCCCTCTAACCTGCCAGGTACCAAGGCAGATGTGGCTCTTTTTATAGATGACAAAACAGAGTAGCAGCTTGCTCGAGATCTCCAAGGGACATCCGCTAGCTGTCACTCCTCCTTACCCAAGATATCACCAGGTCCTAGCAACTCTATCACACATGTGCCTTATGACCAGGCTTTCCATCTCCTGAAGACATTTCATCCCTCCCCGGAACTGCAGCAAACAAGATCTCTCTAGAGCTACACTCTGACCTCATCCCCTGCCCAAAGCCTTCTACAGTTCCCTGCTCAGTAACGACGTCTGTTCATAGCAGGGTCTGGCCCTGGCGCCCCTCACATGCTTCACGCTGAGCTCTCAGTACTTGGCCTTGTGCAGTCCCTCAATCACCCTGCCTCAGGGCCTTTGGACATGCTGCCCCCTCTGTGGAAGCTGTTGTGCTCCGACTCCCAGCATCCTTCAGACCTCCCTTTATGTCTTTCTTGTCTCCCCTTCAGGAGGCCTCCTGTGATGTCTGTTTTCCTAGAGACCTCTATCCCAGGTCCAACCATATTATTTCCTGTGACATCTCCTCTGACTCAGCTTTTCACCCAGGGACGGCCCCAAGTGTGAAAGAAAGTTGCCATCCACGCTGAGGTTCAGGGTGTGCAGGGGAGGTCAGCGCAGGTTAAAGGCACAGGTCAGCTGTGCTGAAAGCTGAGATCAAGTCCAGCCTCTACGGCACTACCTCTGGGACCTGGAGCAAACCATTTCCCCCTCCTCCCATCTGTCGAATGAGGCTTCAAAGTTATGAACTAGTGTATCTGATAGACAGGTATAACAAAGACAAATACACAGTTGCAGAGAG
The DNA here is from genome assembly GCA_028555095.1 of Dicrostonyx torquatus. Taxonomy (NCBI): domain Eukaryota; kingdom Metazoa; phylum Chordata; class Mammalia; order Rodentia; family Cricetidae; genus Dicrostonyx; species Dicrostonyx torquatus. Next base: position 2,862,591 of record JAQHUG010000064.1, read on the forward strand.
CCACCAGCTCCCATAAACAACAAGATGCTCTCAAACAGAAATGGACAAAGGACATGGACAAGTCACAAAATGAAATGCAAATGTTTAATTGATAAGTGTAAAAATATTTTGGCTGCACTCGCACAATGAAGTGTAAATTAAGACATTCAAGACACAGCCTTAGTCTTTGCAAACCAACTTAGTAAATTATATGTACATGCACAGTTATACAAGTTATATATAAAAAAAGCATAAAATACCCAATGCTGCCGTGGGCATGGTGAGGCCGGCACTGTCATACGCGGCTGGTGGCATTGCAAACTGGTCCAATCCTTAGGAAAGTAATTTGGCAATACTTATCAAAAGTCATCAAACATCCATCCCTCAACTCAGTCATTCTATGTTGGGAATTTAATATGAGAAAATAGTCTCAAATGTCATGTTCATCCCAATGGTATTTAGGATAGAAAAGAGACAACAAGAAAGAGAGGGGTAGGAGGGAGAAACAGATAATTGAGGTTTCCATAAGGGCACATCCCTCTAGTAAAAAACTAAACCTGTCACAAATATCCTGATTGAACAAAAATTCTGGCTCATACCTATAATCCCAGCCCCTGGAGGATGATGTAGGAAGACTCTTGTGAGTTCAAGACCACCCTAGCTTACATAGTAAGTTTCAGGACAGCAAGGCCAAATAAATAAAGCGACATGCACCTATAATCCCAGCACTTGGAGAGACAGAGGCAGGCGATCTCTGTGAGTTTGAGGTCAGCCTGGTCTACATAGTGAGTAATAGGCCAGCTAGGGCTACAGAGTAAGATCCTGTCTCAAACAAATAAACAAAAATCCAATTCTAACACGGGAAAATAAAAAAGAAACATGACATAGATCCTTTCTTGCATTAATCATAAAAATCATACCCAAGCTCTTCCCAGAGAAAACAACAGAAAGAACTATACCAAAATACCGACTGTGACTCTCCCAGAGATGAGTGAATGCTTTCCTACCAATGGTTTTATTATTGTTTTCAATGACTTTATTTTTCAGTATTTATTTTAAATTTTAATTTATGTGTATGTGTGTGTGTTTAGGTACCGATATGTCATATATGGAAGGATGGCCCCCGAGGCCAGATAAAGATGACCGATCCCCTGGAGCTGGAGTTACAGGCATTGTGAGTTGCCCCATGTATGGAGTATTGGACTCTAACTTGGGTCCTCTGGAAGGGCAGCAAGGACTCCCAACCACTGAGCCATCTCTCCATCACCTTTGGTTTTTTGCTGTTGTTGTTTTCCTATTTTAATACATTATTTTCACTATGAGAAGCATGACTTTTAAAATGGGAAAAAAAAGGTGGCATCTATATGTACACTCTGTGACCAGCTATGGATTTTTCTCTCCCCACCTATCCATGTGCCAGCTGAAAGCCAGCTCAACAGGCTGTCCACACTGTGGTCTTGGTAGGGCTGCCAAGTGACGGCCATCTAACCAGCTTTTTCCTGTGTTGTAGTATGGGCAAGGGACTCAGGTTGCCGTTGTTTTCATTTGTAGAGGGGGTTTTGGGTGTACCTCCCCTAACGGTTATCAGAAGTCAGAAGGGCTAAGATTTCTCCCCACACAGGGAAACTGAGGCAAGGGCACAGGCTTCACACTCAAGGCCTGAGACAGGGATTCATGGAGGCCCAGGCTCAGGTCTGGCAGGATGCTGAGTGACTCAGGACAAATATGTAATCTTCATGACAGCAGGTTATGCTGAGCACTGCCAAAAAACCAGCACTGTTTGGTAACTCTGCATTTAGCACAGTAGCTGTGGACTCTCATCTCATGGAGCCCTGCGTCCTCTCCGTAAGGATGCTCTCAGGGTCACTGCGTGAGCTGGGAAGATTGAGTAGGAAACTGAGGAAACGGGACTGCTGAGAACTGCCATACCTTGCAGCTGCTGAAGCAGCAAAGCTCTCTGCAGCATGGAGCCATTGAGCAGGGAGGCCGAGTGGGTGCCCTGGAGATTCAGAAGCTGTTGCGGGGATGATTGCTGGGGGAGGCCCCTGTGTGATAGAATGGGGAGCGTCAGAGGGTTGGTGGGAAAGCCATCCAGAGGGAGACCCCTCCAAGTTGGAAACTGATGATACTTAGCACTCAAACAAGGATGCCCCTGGGAGGGAACAAACTCCTGGGACCTCAAAACAGGGGTCTGAGTCAGACCATAGCCTCCGTTCTTCCAGTGGGAAACTCACCGGCTGACAGGCATGGGCAAGGGGGCCTGTGGTGGGGACTGCTGCAGCAGCTGCTGGAGCTGCAGTAACTGCTGCTGCTGTTGCAACTGCTGCTGCTGGAGCTGCTGCTGCTGCAGCTGCTGCAACTGTTGCTGCTGCTGGAATTGTTGGTTGAACATGGTTGCTGAGAGAAGGTGGGTAAGGTCAGGTCACCACTCTGGGTCAATCGAGCCCCCCTCCCCTCCCAAAGCACCCACCCTAGCCCACAGAAGCATACTGTAGGCTAGGCTGCACGGCTACACACTCCCAGCCCTGTCAAGACAATGACACTATTGGACCCAGGTGCTTTCAGTTCTGGTCAGCTGCCAAGAACAAACGCTCTTGCCTGTAGACCTCTATATCTATCTTCACTCACATCTCTTGAACTCTGGCGGTTTCACCCTTCCAACCCAAGAACACCTTCCCACCCCCCCCAACCCCCACCTTCTGTCTGTCTCCACCCCACCCCACCCCCGACTCAGCACTTCCTGGCGCCAGCACCTCTCCAGACACACTCCCCTGATTTGGGTTTCAGCTGCCCTATCCCTATGTGGTGTCAATTACACCAGCACCCACGCCCAGCCGTCCACTTAAATTAGTGAACCCTGGACAGGAAAAGCTTCCCTCCACTACAATACACCCCTACGTCCCTCCACTGCCCCTCATTCCCCCACCCCCTTTCCCCGCAGATATATCCAACACCAGGCATCTGATCCTGTGGCCTCGCCTGTCCACAAAGCCTACAGCCTCTATAGAGGTAGCCACTACCCCTGCAGTCCACTCTACCCAGGTGCCCAGCCTTCCACAGAGGCTTCCAGGACGAGCGAGCACCACGCAGGCTCCCCTTACCGCTCAGCAATCCACGAAGGCGGAAGACGCGAAAGCCACCCGCGGAATTGACGGCGCGGGCTCGCCGGCTCGTGGGCTCCTCGGGACCCGGCAGTGGCTTGGCCACTCCGAAAGCCCGGCGGCTGGCCAGTCCCTCGCGGAGCGCCCTCTAGAGGATCGGAGGGCTCACCGCGACAACCGCAGCCGTGGGAACGAGCTTCGCGCGGGTCAAGCCGCGGGGGCTGAGGCCACTCATCAGTCGCTGGAGCCACGGTGGCTCCCAGATGCCAGGAGGCGCAGGGCCGCGCAGACTCTGGGTTCCCAGGCCCCGGAATAGGGAAGGGGCGATTCTGAGCTCCCAGGCTCGTCTGTTTATCCGGCAGGAGCATGGCGGAGGACTTCTAGGAGGGTCAATTCGCAGCCTACCTCCCGAGGTCACTACTATCGGTTCGGTGATCCTGAGCCCTTGTGGGGCTGGGACAGGAGCTAGCTGACGTAAAGAGTGTTATGCCCAGATCACGGAGTTCCCCCCCCCCCCAAACCAACTAGGAGACAGAGTCCTGTATGTAAAAGCAAAGAGCCTTTACTCTTACACAAGTTTGCAAATTCGGTCTCTCCACGTGTCCAAGGGCTTGTAATGATCGGAGAGCCCGAGCTCAGTTAGAGTTGGGTTTTTGTAGTAGCAAAGGTGGGGGGGTGAGGGATTTCTAAGGTTCAGAACCCCTGATTGGCTGACAATTGCCTAGGGGTGTCTTGGTGAAAAGCGATGGGTGTGTGCTGGCAGGTGACCCTATCTATAGCAGTTGGAACGTTAGGAATTTCCTTTGGATGGCCTGTTCCTGGGTGGTGCCTGGATAGTCTCAGTTTGTGGTCTTTCTTGCAACCAGGTATCGCCTTAGGGAAAACTACTGAGACTCAGGCCTCTTTTGAGCTTGTCAAGGCTGGGTCCTACAAAGGGAGCGAGGTGTGTGTGTGTGTGTGTGTGTGTGTGTGTGTGTGTGTGTGTGAGAGAGAGAGAGAGAGAGAGAGAGAGAGAGAGAGAATTCAGTTTTTCTTTTATAGTCTTGTTTTTTAAAGATTTATTTTATGTGTGTGTTTTGTTTGTATGTATATCTATATATCATGTACATCCTGAAACTAGAGGTACGAACATTTGTGAACCATATTGTGGGTACTAGGGATTGAACCCAGGTCCTCTACAAGAACAAGTACTCTTTTTTTTTCTTTTTTTGGTTTTTCGAGACAGGGTTTCTCTGTAGCTTTGGAGCCTGTCCTGGAACTAGCTCTTGTAGACCAGGCTGGAGGCTGGCCTCGAACCCACAAAGATCCGCCTGCCTCTGCCTCCCGAGTGCTGGGATTAAAGGCGTGTGCCACCACCGCCTGGCAAGAACAAGTACTCTAAACCATCTCTCCGCCCCCTGCCCCCCATTTTATTTATGTTTAATTTATTTCGTGTGTCCTGCATATGAATGTTTTGCCTGTATGTACGTGTGTGTGCTGTGTTATGTGTGTGTGGGTGCCTAGTGTCCACGCAAGTCTAAAGAGGACATCTGATTCTCTAGGAAGTGGAGTTTATTGGTGATTGTGAGCCATCAAATGGGTGCTGGAAACCGAACCTGGGTCTTCTGGAAGAGCAATAAATGTTCTTAACCACTGAACAAGCTCTCTAGCTCCTGATTTTTCTTTCTGTTTCATTATGTAGCCGTGGCTGGCCTGGAACTCACTTTGTAGAGAAGACTGGTCTCGAACTCATATAGATCCGCCTGCATCTGCAATCAGTACTGGCCCAGTTATAATTTTGTTTAATTATAACTCTCATCCTGCCCCTAGAACAATCCTGATACCGAGGACTACCTCATCCCAAATAGTTTTGGCAATATCATTTTCCTTGTCTGTTCCCTGCTCAGGGTCATCCCCACACTTTGCACCAGCGCACACCTTGAGGACTGGCCACACGATGGCGCTAGGTACACCAGACACAAAATCACGATCGCTGCAGTCAGGTGACTGGATGGCTCTGGACTGGTCTTCGTGCTACTGACACAGCTGCCAGGTCTTCTCATTCCACCTAGACTTGTTGAGCAGTAGTTGGGGTTAATTGCGCCAAAGTGCTCAACCTGGCGCTAGGATAGCCGCGGCTGGGAGATGCGTGTTTAAGAAGACTGGATGGTGGGGCTGAAAACGGCGAGCTGAGAGGATGGGCTTCATCCTTGAGGAACAGGGGTATTTAGGAAGGGAGCAAGTGACAGGAATTAAGTCCATAGGTCGGAAAACCCAGCACAGCACATGGGAGGCAGAAGCTGGAAGATAGCTAGCTCTAGGCTAGCTGGGACTGCACAGTAAGAGCTTGGGTCAAAATAACATCATTATTTTAAAGTAAAAAACAAAACAAAACAACAACAACAAAACCGCACTCTGGTTTGGCTGGGCATACTGGCCCCAGCCTATAAGCTTCTTGCAAGAGGGACAGAGGCGGCGAATCCGAAGCCAGCCTGGACTAGTGAGACCCTGTGGCAAACAAACGCTGCAGCCTGCTGGGAACCCAGGTGCAGGTAAGGAAGGAGTCAGGGTTTTTTGTTGTTTTTGTTTTTGCTTTTTTTCCTTCTGGTTCCGCGACCCTGAGAGACTGAAGGAGTCCTCTCTGCTGGTTTCTTGATCTACAAAATAAGTGTCCCCTCCTGTAGGTGTATGTGAAGATGATATTACATAATGCTTAGCACTGACGCTGGCACACGGCGAGCTTAGCTAGTTGCTAAAGTGAAAACACTAAAAATAATGCTGGTGCTGGCGAAGATGGGAAGCCAGCACGAGCTGAGTGCGCACGCGCATCTTTCAGGCCCGCATCTGCCAAGTGTTTCAAAGCTCTAGCAGCACCCTTTGCCCTTTGCCCGACTAACCTTCTTGTAGGAATGTAGTCCAGGAAAATGATCAGAAAAGACTTTAAAAGCCAACAGGTTTGTCCCTGGAAACGTTATGTATAATAACAGCCTGGGAAACAGTCAACTTCGGAGGGAAAAGCTAAATAAGCCATAGTGTCTGCCTCTTAAACAGGAAGCACACAGCCATCAGAAATTATTCTCAAATGTTATTAAACATTCACAATATGGCATGGTGTGAATTCCGCAGGTTCTCAAAACCCCATATCCATTATGAACTGAGCTTTGTGGGGCAGGAAATAACAGTGTGTAGTGGGCTAGAGGCAATTTTCACTCTCCCCGCCCCCCTCCCCAGTTTGCAATGGTTGGTTTGGATGACTTTGACATGAGAAGAAAGGCTTTCTTTTCCTTTCCTTTTTTTTTTCTACTTTAATAAGTGTGATTTCAAGCCTTGAAGAACAGCTAGGGCCATGGGTTGGAGGGCTTTGGGTCTACTTTTGGGGGCTAATTATCTTTGCTCAATCTCTGGCAGGCATAATTCCCCCTCCCAATATATATGTGTATGTATGCATGTGTACATGTATGTATGTATGTACATATATATATATGGATATATATATATATATTTGGAAAGAAAAGACCTTCCCCGTGGAAGCTGAAAAAAAATTGTTAAAATTTCTTTCTTGAGGCAGAGACAGGCAGATCTTTGTGAGTTTGAGGCCAGCCTGGTCTATAAGAGCTAGTTCTAGGACAGGCTCCGAAAAAAAAAAGCTACAGAGAGACCCTGTCTCGAAAAAACAAACAAACAAAAAAATTTCTTTCTTGCTGCTTAACTTTTACTTTTATTACTAGTGTGTTGTGTGTATATGTGTGTGTGTGTGTATTATATGCAGGATATGTGTGCCATAGTGTAGAGTCAGCTTTCTCTCTTGTTCCATCTCTACATGGGTTCTGTGGATCCAACTCAGGTCACCCACTGTTGCAGCAAGCATTATTGCCCAGTGAGGCACCCCGGGCCCTTGCAACTGGGTTTTGAAAAGTCTCTTTATCATGGAATTCCTATACTCAGTGGATCTATATCAACACTGGCTTCTTCTGGTTATGTCCAGTGTACTATGAAATCAGAAAGTAAATAAAACTTGCCAATTCTGTATCCTGTATTTTTTCAAATGGAATATAGAATTTTGTTAAACCTCTCACTGCCTCTAAATCCAACCAGAAGTTTGACTGATATTGTATCAAATGTGCTTTACTTGGAGAAAAGCTGTTAGTTTTACTCTTAAGTTTTAAAAAGTTTTAGATTTATTTTATATGTTTTCCTCACATGTATGTCTGTGCACCACATGTGTGCCTTGTGCCAACAGAAGCCATAAGGAGGTGTTGGATCCCCTGGAACTGCAGTTATGGGCAATTATGATCTGCTGTGTGGGTGCTGGGGATCGAACCTGGATCCTCTAGCATGAAGAAGTGCTTTAACTACTGAGCCATCTCTCCAGGCTTATCCTGAGTTCTTCAGGTTAATAATGAGGTCAAACCAGGCAGTCTCATGCCTGTAATCCTAGCACTCAGGAGGCAGAAGCCCAAGGATTGATGTAAATTCAAAGCCAGATTAGTTTATATAGAGCAGTGGCTCTCAATCTTCCTGATGGTGCAACCCTTTAATACAGTTTTTCATGCTGCAGTGACCCCCGACCATAAAATCATTTCTTTGCTACTTCATAATTGTAATTTTACTACTGTTATAAATCATAATGCAAATATCTGATATACAAGATCTCTGATATGAGACCCCTGTGAAGGGGTCATTTGACCTGAAAAACAGTCTCAACCCACAGGTTGAGAACCACTGATACAGTGAGTTCTAGGTCAGGCAGGGCTACATAAACAGACCTTGTTTATTGTGGTTGTGGTGGTTGATACTGATGATAATGATGATGCACTAAGGACATAATTCAACTAGTAGGATGCTTGTCTAGTATGCCCCCAAAGCCCTGGATTTGATTCCAGCACTGCAGAAAACAAGGTACTGTGGCATATGCTTGTAACCCCAGCACTTGGGAAGTGAAGGGAGACAGATCAGAACTGCAAGGTTATCTATCCTCAGAGTTTGAGGCTAGCCTGGGCTACAAGAGACTCTTCTTTCTCAATGCTGATGGTGGTGATGCTAGCAATAATAATGACAGTGTCTTGTTGCTGAAGCCTTGCAGTGTCTTAGTCTTGCAGGTTCCCACACGAGCACCTGTGCAACGTTTATAGTGGCTTCCATCACTGTTTTCTGTGTGGTCATCAACCTCATATGGCATCTTCGTTTGTAACCTGCTACTGCCTCAGCTCACACTATTTCTATCCCCAGTGATGTCATGTGCCTCCAGATGGCAAAAGAAGCTGCTGAATTGTCCCCACGTCCTTGAGATCTCGCTGACTCCTGCTCATCACACTTATCTGGTGAAAAATCAATGAAATGGATGAATGAATGAATGACTCCAGTACGTGAATTCAAGAACCCCCCTCTGTCCCCGGGGTTGATGGTCCTTGGGGCGGCTCTTCCTTGACTGACATCCACATCCACCCTCCTACAGAGGAGATCCCAGCCAGGCATCCAGCAGGGCACACTGACACAGACATCAAGGTGGGCCTGCCACCTTTCAGCCCTGCTCAGAATTCCTGGGAACCGGCCATGCTCAGCCGAAGCTCCACATTGGGCAGGAGGCAGAGTGAATGTGAGACTGTGTGTTTCTCACATGGCCTTGCCAATGGTTGCTGCCCACCTGTGCTCCTTCCTATAAATACACATGGTGAGAGAGACAGAGGACAGAGGTGGGGCAAGCTGGATGTGCACAGCCTTGAGTCCATCCCTACCTTCTGGAGCAAGCATCCTTCTGAATCAGGGCCTTAATTTTGTCATTCCTGCTAGACAGAACTAACTTGTGGGTGACAGCCTCCCCATTCCACATACTTTATCATTACATCTAGCCACACCCTCTTATACCTTTCTAAGACACAAGGATCCCTTTAGAGGGTGCAGTGTATGTGTGTGTGTGTGTGGGGGTATTGCTTACAGCTATGCTAATTGTTGTTTCATTGATTCTCTATCCAAATTTGCTTCATCAACTCTGGATCCTGAAACTCAGAGATTTTATTATTCATCTCCTTTTACAAAAAGTTGGAGCTGAAGCTCCCAGAGGTGAAGTGGCTTGCTCTAAGTCATGAGGCCACAAAGCAGTATATAAAGAAGGGGCATGAACACCAAGCTATTGGCTTCAGAATCAGCAGTAATGTCAGGCCCTCTCCCAGGCTCATGGAGAGTGCTCTCCATGGCATGGGACAGGGCAAATGCAGACACCTAGACCAGAAACTCACCCAAACTCCAAGAATGCCATTGTCCCCAGTCTCCCAGCCTTGATGAGGAGGGCACTGTGCATGCCTCATCCTGGCTCAGGGGCTTCCCCTGCAGTGCCCCTGCCCTGGGTGTCTGTCTTAAGGTTTCTCTTGCTGTGAAGAGATACAATGACCATGGCAACTCTTTTATTGTTGTTGGTTTTTTGGGTTGTTTTTGTTTTTTGTTTTTTTTGAGACAGGGTTTCTCTGTGTACTCTGTGTAGTCCTTGCTGTCCTGGAACTAGCTCTTGTAGACCAGGCTGGCCTTGAACTCACTGAGATCCACCTGCCTCTGCCTCCTGAGCGCTAGGATTAAAGGCATGTGTCACCACTTCCTGGCACAACCATGGCAACTCTTTTTTTTTTTTTTCGAGACAGGGTTTCTCTGTAGCTTTGGAGCCTGTCCTGGAACTAGCTCTTGTAGACCAGGCTGGCCTTGAACTCACTGAGATCCACCTGCCTCTGCCTCCTGAGCGCTAGGATTAAAGGCATGTGTCACCACTTCCTGGCACAACCATGGCAACTCTTTTTTTTTTTAAGAATTTTTTTATATTTATTTATTATGTATACAATATTCTGTTTGTGTGTATGCCAGCAGGCCAGAAGAGGGCACCAGACCCCTTTACAGATGGTTGTGAGCCACCATGTGGTTGCTGGGAATTGAACTCAGGACCTTTGGAAGAGCAGGCAGTGCTCTTAACCTCTGAGCCATCTCTCCAGCCCCCAACCATGGCAACTCTTATAAAAGAAAATATTTTATTGGGACTGGCTTACAGATTCAGGGTTTTAGTCCATTGCTGTCATGGTGGGAAGCATAGTGGTATACAATCAGACACGGTGCTGGAGAAGGAGCTCAGAGTTCTATATCTGGATCAGAGGCAGCAGGAAGAGAGAAACACTGGGCAGGGCTTGAGTATTTGAAACCCCAAAGTTCACTCCTAGTGACACATTTCCTCCAAGAAGGCCACACCTACTCCAACAAGGACATACCTCCTAATCCCTGTCAAGTATCACCACTCCCTAATGACCAAGCATCCAAATATATGAGCCTATGGGGGCCTTGCATATTCAAAGTACCACAGTGCCCTTGCTCCATGTGCCCAATCTGCTGGGCACATCTAGTTCTCCCCTGTGAATCCCTGCTGCAATAGGATGAGCCTTGTATCTTACTAACCCCTTCATAGACCTGTGTCTTGCATGAGTTCTGTCACCAAGTAGACACTGATTGCTGTATGTTGAAGAAAACACAATGAATGATAGATCCAAAATGCCAGGCCCAGAGAAAATTGAATGGCTAAATACAAGGTCTTGCTCTAGGGGCTTTTATCTGAAGATCAAATCAAATGTTCCAATCAGCTGGTGTGGCTTTCTTCGTTGTTATTTCTTTACTTGTGTGTGTGTGTCCACGAGTTTGTGTCAAGGTCAGAGGACAACCTGCGGGAGTCAGCTCTCCTTCTCTACCAAACTCAGATAGGCAAGCTTGGTAGAAAGTGCCTTCATGTGCTGAGCCATCTCTCTGGCCCTCAAGTGATTTTTTTTTTTAAGCATCTGCTGTGCACACATAACAAGAGGCTACTGTATGGTTTTATGTGCACTCAAAATACATAGCTCAGTTGATAAAGTGCTTGCCTTGTAAGTCCTAAAGATGGAAATTTGGAGCCCACAACACATAAGAGAGTCAGTCGTGGAGGTACATGCTTGTGATTCCAGTGCAGAGAAGGACAATGGGGCAAGGCGACCAGTTACTATCGACTTGATGAGTTCAAGGCCAATGAGAGATCCTGTCTCAAAAAACAAGATGGATGGCAGATGAGGACACCATTTGAGTTTCTCCTCTAGCCTCTGTACATATGTGCACACGTGTGTGTGCACACACACGCACACACACTTCACAGACTTCCAATGCAGACAATGCTGTGAGCCAGACCCCTCTATTGACAGCTTGACTCTGTCATTTCTTTTCTTTTTGGTTTTTCGAGACAGGGTTCTTCTGTGGCTTTGGAGCCTGTGCTGGAACTACCTCTTGTAGACCAGGCTGGTCTCAAACTCACAAAGATCCGTCTGTCTCTGCCTCCAGAGTGCTGGGATTAAAGACGTGTGCCACCACTGCCCGGCTGTCATTTCTTTTTTAATTAGTTAATTTATTATATATACAGTGTTCTGTCTGCATGTGTGCACACCAGAAGAGGGCACCAGATTTCATTACAGATGGTTGTGAGACACCATGTGGTTGCTGGGAATTCAACTCAGGACCTCTGGAAGAGCAGGCAAGTACTTTTAACTGCTGAGCCATCTCTCCAGTCCCCAACTCTGCTTGGCCTTGTGACCTTGGACACATTCCCTCATCTATCACAGCAAACTACTAAAAGTTCTGAGACAGTGCCCGAGGAGTCACCAAGCATAGTGGCTGGAAGGATCCACTTATGGAGTATTTCTGTTAATAACTGAGTTCCATGGCAGTCAAACTTTGGGAGCTCAGCACAGCATCCTCCCTTCCCAAAATTCAGAGCAGAGGGCCGAAACATTTGGTGTTTCTGGGGGCTCTGATTCTATGAATATATTGTCCCTCAGAGTTCCCAGCTTCTTTGAGCCTGGGGACCTCTCTGCAGCAGCCCTCTTTTGGCCTCTTCAAAACCATGCAGAGAGCATGAGGGCAGAGTGTGTGTCAAGGAGTTTTTACTTTCTGGCACGAGGGCAGAGTGTGTGTCAGGGCATATTCACTTTCTGCACAAGGGCAGTGTGTGTGTCAGGGCATATTCACTTTCTGAATTTACACTTGCATGGAACTCCCTTTATGCAGAGCATCACCCTCCACACTCCCAGTCCTTTGCACAGCAGCTTCCTGCAGGCCTTGGTCCTTGTTACACCAAAGTTGTGACACAGAACGTCCTGGTGAGGCCTGGAGTTCTGCATTTCTAACCAACTCCCACCCAGTCCTAGTGGCTCAGGAATCAATTATTACAGGGCATTCAGCATTATCCCATTTTGTAACAATAAAAGACATGCCACAGCTGGGCAGTGGTGACACACACCTTTAATCCCAGCACTTGGGAGGCAGAAGCAGGCAGATCTCTGTGAGTTTGGGGCCAGCCTGGTCTACAGAGCTAGTTCCAGGACAGCCAAGTCTGTTACAGAAAGAAACCCTGTCTCAAAAAACAAAACAAAAAAGATACTCTGCAGATAAACTCTCGGCTGTGGTGTTGATGCATAAGTGGAAAGACAGCCTGAGGCTTTCAAATACTTCTGGAGCATCTGTTCTTTTCACAGTAAGTTTCACTTTTGTGTTTAAGAAAAAAGTTATCTTCCTTACCTGGCAGGAAAGATGCCACGATCAAGAAGGAGGTTTTCACAGGCTGAGGTTCAACCACTCTGTACTGATCCCACAATTTCCCCAAACATGGGAAACATTAATTGCATAATTTGTGGTAGTGAAGACTACATTCACACTTTCCCCTTAAAAAAAAGAAAAGAAAAAAAAGACTCAGAAAAAAATAACAAGCCAGGCAGTGGTGGTGCACGCCTTTAATCCCAGCACTCAGGAGGCAGAGGCAGGCGAATCTCTGTGAGTTTGAGGCCAGCCTGGTCTACAAGAGCTAGTTCCAGGACAGGCTTCAAAGCCACAGAGAAACCCTGTCTCGAAAAACCAAAATAAATAAATAAAATAAAATAACAAAAACCCAGTTGCAGTGGTCCAAACAGATGTTTTCAGACACCTAAATTGATGTGCTGGTCATCTTGGCACATATCCCTGCCCTCTCTGATCCCTAACAGGTTGGTTAAGGATAGTTGCTCTGGATGGAGGATGCTGGGACTGGTGCTTCAGCTACCTGGGCTTCTGATGCGGTTGGCATGGTTACTGAGGACCAGTGAGCACCAGGCTTGGGCTGGTCTTACACATGCATTCTGTTCTGTCACTGTGCCCACTCTCCAGATTATATAATATAGGACCCAGAAATGTGGAAGTATCCAGATCATATATGTAGGTAAGGCCCAGGGGCTTTTCTACCTACCTGAAAATCTCACTTGGCTCATTGTCCACCTTCTTTTAGTCTCTGTTCCGGAGTCTCACCCTGTATACATTAACAACACAATTCCTGCCCCAGCCCCGCTCCCTGCTCATCACCATCCCACAGTCACGGTTATTGGCTTAGTTGCCTATAGCCCCTCCTTTTCCCACTCGACTGTAAGTCATGTGTAGGTCAGGACCATTCTTCTCACTGCTTTGTGTCTGGGGACTAGCATGGTGCCTGACTCAGGAACCATGATTCAGTGGGTGAAAAATTAGTAGTCTCCAACTCCCAGGACCCTTCCCTAGTCTCCGCATGTTGAAGTGACCTGCTGACCCTCCCTTTCTTGGCTTCCTTGTGGGAAATCCTACTTAGGTCTCTCTTTGTGCAAAAGGGGTAGCTGGGCACGGTGTCTCGCAGCCTCTCTGGGGGAAAGGAACAGGCAGGCAACTACGTAGAGTTGCAAGAGTCCTTGGCTTGCATCTCACTATTTGGCAGCTTCCGCAAGCTCTGGGCCTGGCTACCACCCTTTTAGAGCTCTAGAGTTTGCAACAAGAACTTTCATCTCTCCCTGAAGGCCTTCCTCCTACCAGGGAGCTTTTCCCTTATCTACCTGTGGCTCCTTCTTATCATTTAGGCCTTTTTCAAAGGTCAGTTCTTCAGAAAACCTTTGACTCCTGCCGGCTAACGTGGCGTTCCACTTCTTGTTGGGTTCTTCCACGTCTTCTAATCCAGACGACTTCTGCTTTTCCCATTCCAGCCTCTGGATATTTGTGTCCTGTCTGTCCACCCCCACACCTGTAAGATCTGAGCGTGGAGATCACAGCTGTTTTGCTGTTTTGTTGTGTTGTATCTGTGAGTTTAGGATGGGGCCTGGCTTATCATAGGTTCCGCGTAATTCGTTGACTTAATGGTCCTTTCTTTCTCCTATAAACAGAAACACTGAGGCCCCCAAAACAGAAAGGAATATACTGAAAATTATTAATTAGTGTCAGAACCTAGAAGAGAAAGCATCCAAGGTTAAATGGACTAGAGCTTAATTTGTCAGCTGATCACAATCCTAAGGGTGCCAGATCTTCCCTCTAAAGCCTCAGTTTCTCTACTGGAAATGAATCCTAGAATGAAGTAATCATGGCCACCATATAATAACCAACTTCTAAAGCTAGCACCTCTCTCGTTGCCAAAAATAATATCTTCGGTGTAGCATCCGTACCCCAGAAACACAGGTAAGTAGCCCCGAAAGCCGCAGAAGGAGAAAACTACCATACCCATAGCGCCCCGCGCGGCGTCTGCGCATTTTGACCAGCCCGCGAGATCCCGTGCGCCATCTAGCGGCGATCTGGAGAAGCGCTCCGCTCCGATCCCCGTGGGGCGGGGGACCCGCGGCGCACGCAGTCGGGATATTCTGCTGCAGCCGCGAAGCCGGGGGCCAGGAGCCGGAGCAGGAGCGGCAGCCGGGATTGCAGCCCGCCGGGCCCGCTGCAGTCATGGGCAACCGCGGCATGGAAGACCTCATCCCTCTGGTCAATCGGCTACAGGACGCCTTCTCCGCCATTGGCCAGAACGCGGACCTCGACCTGCCGCAGATCGCCGTGGTGGGCGGCCAGAGCGCCGGCAAGAGCTCGGTGTTGGAGAATTTCGTGGGCAGGTAGGAGCGGCGCGGACTCCCGCGCTCCGGTGCCCTGGGTCCCCGCCCCGGGCTCTTAGGAGCTGGTAGCTGCTCTCGAGGACTTAGCGCCCCCGCCCCCCACCCGAGCCCTGGGGTCCGCAGCGACCTCGCCAGACTACGGACATCGATGGAGTCCTCCTCTCACGCCCCCTCCTTCACCCCATCCTCCGCAGGATGACCCCGGCAAAGGGCTGTCCTTGATCGCCAATACCCGCACCTTGGGGCCCCGCATTACTCAGCGCCTCGCTGGGAGCGGACAGCACCCAGAGGGCAGTGTCCCCTTCCCATCCTAGGCTCCATGGAGCCGGCTCTGCCCCCGTGGGAATTCCTGGTCGTGACACCGGGGACAGCCCCCTCCCTCAGTCTCTAGGAAAGGACATAGCCCCGTGGGCATCAGGGACCAGGCGCAGCCTTCCCCTTCGCACACGCACATGCACTCTCTCTCTCTCTCTCTCTCTCTCTCTCTCTCTCTCTCTCTCTCTCTCTCTCTCTCTCTCTCTCTCTCTCTCTCACACACACACACACACACNCTCTCTCTCTCTCTCTCTCTCTCTCTCTCTCTCTCTCTCTCTCTCTCTCTCTCTCTCACACACACACACACACACACACACACACACACACCTCTGCGGCTCCCGCCGCCATCCGTGCGCAGAGCGGCGGAGGGGGAGGCGCGGGCTGCGGGGCGAGGGAGGGGAAGCGGCTTCTGAGATTTTGCGGAGCTGTTGGCTTCACCGCCCCCTGGGTGAGGGGCTGCCTGTCAGTGTCGTCCTTCCCTGGCCTGGTAGAAGGGTTGTGATGGAGAGAGAAGGCGGGCAGCAGAGGGCAGAGATGACTAAGTCCGGGAGGCAGGATGGCGGGGAGGTGCAGGGTGGTGAGCCATTGCAGAGCCTAATCCTCCTCCGGCCTCTGATCCCACAAGGCGCTGGGAAAGCCAGGTGGCAGAGTGGGGGTGCAGCCTTAGAAACAAAGGGTCTTGAACTAAGGGGGACAGGCAGGGTCGCGACCCCCAGACTCCCTTTGAGCAAGGGAAGACAGAGATGGCATTTCCGGTTCTTAGAAAGAGTAGATTATTCTATGAGCTCAGGAGCAGTATGGGAAGGGGACTGCCAGACAGAGGGAGGGGACAGGAACATTGACCTTCACCCCTCACCTGCATAGCTCCCACTCTCATCTTTCTAGAAAATTTTGCTTTCTTGCAATGACCTTCATTGCTAAGAAGATGATTGGCATGAGGGAGAGGGAAACAGGGCCCCTCCTTCCAGAGGAACTAGGAGCTCTGTGGGGTGATTTCTGGTTCTAAGTCAGGTTCTGCTAGAAAAGCTTGAATGAGTCACTTGCCTTTACCAAACATCTGTGTAATATGGACAGACTAGACGACTCCTCACATACCCCCGGAAGCCCATCACAAACCCACCCTGGAGGTAGGGAGAAGACCAGATTGGTGGGAGGGGAATAGCACAGTGGAAGTGCTGAGTCTGTCTTGTCAGCAGAGAGAAGCAGCTGTCTCTGGATCATGTGACCCCAGGGCAGGAAACCATATAGATGAGCCCCCCTTCCCAGGGGACCAGCAGTCAGGACTGTTAAGGGTAGGGGACTATGGAGTGGGATGCAAGGATGGCCAGCATACCATGTGGTATAACATGGTCCCATCTCTTACTCACTGAGCATTTGCTGGACTGCTGTGAGCTAGACTGTGCTCCGGTCAGAGGGTGCAGACTGGGGAAGTCTACAGAGCTCCTCCTATGCCTTGAGATAGCTCCAGTGAAGCAAACACCCTATAGATGTTCACCCTATAGACGTTCACCCTATAGATGGACCAACTGAACTTAGGCTTTACTCAAGGTCACATATTCGGGAAGATTAATACCTACCAGACTCCATCTTGACCCTACATTGGCCGTGGGACTCATTGAAATGTAGTCATCTGGTTTCCCTGTCTGTAGGATGGAGTCCCTAGAAACATACCTTGACCTCCTAAAAGGGTAAAAAGCCATTCACTAAACCCATTAGAAGAAGGTCATTGAGACACTCTGAGAATCTTTTAGCCTGGGGACCTATCCATGGTATTCCTGCCCTCTGGGAGTGCAGAAGGATGGCCCAGACCACGGCAGATGCACAGCCCGCTGTTTACCTGCTGAGTTTCAGGACAAGGCCTGAACTCTGCCCTTTGTACCCCGGTGCCCTTGGCTATGGCTCGGCTCAGACAGGAGGATGGGAAGGAGTGTCCAGATGCAGGTGTGGGGCAGAGGAGGACTGCTCCCGGATCAGAAGAACCAGTAGGAGGCAGTGGTGACCCCTAAAGCTAGTGAAGAGGCCAGGGCTGCGACATGAGCCACAAAATTGAGGCCGGCCAGCCCTACAAGAGCCCTCCTGGGTTCCCGACCTCTCTACCTAGCTCTAGGTCCCCAGACCCGTGAGCATGGAAACAACAGCTCTTTCTCCTGGGGCTTCCAATGCACCAACCCTCATGGAGAGGAAGTGGGGAACTCCCTTGAGGAGGCAAGCTAATCCAGGCCAGCCAGGTTCCCAGGCACCCAGAAGCACCCAGTGTCAGCTCTGCCATGGAGGCGACCCAGCAGGACCCTGCTAGGACTTGTTTGAGTCTGTGATGTTTCTTTCATTCCCATTTCCAGATGGGGGAGACTGAGGCCAGTTCATTCAGTCCTTTAGCAGTCATTCTCAGAGGGTCCACGGCGGTCACGCTAGAGCCTTTGATGAGGGTGAAGCTGTGCATTCCAGAGAAACTGAGACAACTGAAGGATGTGGCCAGTGTCCCAGAGGAAGAAGAGCTGCTTTCCACATGGAGGGCTCAGAAGGTCTTAGAGGAAGGTCGCACCCAGGAGAACCAAGCAGGGCCAAGATGTGTGAGAAGCTGGGGGAAGATCCCTGGTCGGGCAACAGCAAATGCAAAAGGCCTGGGGCAGGAGAGAATCCGTTTGAAACACAAACAGGCACCACTAGGGCTGGCATTTGCCCAGGCAGGACTGAAGCGATAGGCGTAGGCGAGGCCTTAGGCCACTGTCAGGAGATTTGTTTATTTTCATTATCTGTGGAGGCTCCTAAGTGGACCTGAGACAATCCTGACAGATGTGTGCCAAGGAGGAGGCAAGAGGGAGGACTTGGAGGCTCCTACAGGGGTGTCGAAGAATGTGGGCTCAGATCTGTCTGGGGCCAAGTCCCACTGGTTGATAGACAGGAGTGGGAGGGGCTGCGAGGGGATTAAGAGTAACTTTGACACTAGTGCCCTCAGGAGAGTCTGGGAGGACTAATCTCAGGGCATACTGGGGTGGCAGTGATAGGTTCAAGGCAGCAAGGATTCAGTTTTGAGCGCTTTGAGCCAGATTGCCCCAGACATCTCCTGGAGATGTTGGGGAGCTGGGGAGAGGGCACATGGGAAATATAAATTTGGAAGCTGTCATTGCAGACATGGGATTTAAACCCGTGAGAGAGATGAGATCATGCAGGGGTCGTTGTGGAGGAGTGTCTGTGACCCCTGTGACTGTCTATATTTCCTGAACAGATGCTCCAATGTGGGGCCACTTCCATGTCCCTCTCCCAGCATTCCTCCAGGGTAGCATGGCAGGTAAGCATTTACTTTTTGCCCCCAGCCCAGCCCGAGGGTGGGGAGAACAGTGAGAGAGTGACAACCACAACAGCCCCAGGTGTCCTGCTCCATCCCTGGCTATCTACTACCTTCATATCTGTGAAATGGGGACAGGAACATAACAGCATGACCCTCGTGAGACTTTGTGGAGGGTTGAGAGGACACAGCAGGGATGTGTCTTCCCCATGCAGGTGGGACAGGGTGGCAAGTGAGCTCCTGTCCTGAATCCACAGCCAGCCAGGAGGAGATGCAGGGTCTGCTCCCTTCTCGACTGCCCTTTTCTGCGCTGGACTTCACTCTCCCACAGGAGACTGCCTACCCCTCAGTGTTCAGCTCACAGTTTTCCCCCCAGTCAGTTTTCTAGTGAGCCTGTTTCTCAGAGTTGAAGACTGAAGTTGAAGAAAGAGAGGGGAGATAACAGCCATCCAAGGCAAGGCGTCCCTGGCCTGGGGTGGACAGAGAGAACAGACAAGGCCTGGGCTTACCCAGAGTGAAATGAAATAGACTGAAAAGTCGGAGGAAGAATAAGCCATTTTAGGTGTGGGGAGGACCTTCCTGAAAAGGAGAGTCACAAGTCCCCCACCCCACCCCTATGGTCTCCTCAGAGCACACCCCTGGCACACACACACACACACACACACACACACACACACACACGGAGCTCACAGCTGGGGATGGTCTCAGCCAAGGGACACCTTCCCCCATCCTTGCCATCCCAGTGGATGAAAGGTGACCCCAGCAGAAGGCATTTGATCCAGGCGCCAGGAGAGCAGAGCTTCCAGGGCTTGATTAGGGTCAGAGGGTGGGAACCCTGGCTGGTCGGCTAGCTAGTGTCCAGGTAGGACATCAGTGCGGGAAGCCAGGTGTGGGCACAGTGCTGTCAGGCGTGGGCAGGAGCAGAACCAGGGCCCACGTGCCATGTGTCTGGGATTGCTATTATAAATCAGGGCGAGGCTTCTGAAGGCAGTACATTCTGCCCTTGGCAAACCTAGCCTGCATGGAGACAGGCAGCCTCTCTCTCAGGCTGCCCCATCCCTTTTTATCCTATCTTGCACCACAAAGCCCCCCTCCCCCCCACACAACTGTCACACATAAACGCCCTAACTGTCATACTATCTATGGCTCCAAAAATGACCGCTCTCTTGGCAACCCCTAAAATGAAGGCTATTTCCCCAGGACCCTGGAGGCCTTTCTCCATAGGCACAATAACTACCAGGGTTGGAGCCCCTGTTTCCCACACCTAAGGACAGGACTGCTTATTGTCTTTGTGAAATCAATGACCAGTGGCAGGAAAAGTGGACTGTCATCCCAGGATTTCGGAATGGCTCAGAGAAGGTGGAGATCTTGCCTGAAGTAAGACAGCAATTGGATCAAAGACAGAGAGGAACCTATAGGTCTCCTGCTTCTAGGCCAGACATGTGCTATCCACACTTCACACCCCGCCCATTTGCACAGCCCTGTCTCTGTCCTTCTCCCTCTGGGTATCTCTGTGATTCTTATGCCTTCTCAGACAGAAGTCTGAGGACCAAGGAAGGTTTATAGAAGAGCATTCGAGGGACTTGGAATTCCTACAGGTGACAAGGAATGGCCAGTTAGGCTTAGAAGTTGCTTAAGGCAGATCCTTAAGTGGTAGATGTCCAGTACCCTGGACAGAGGCCCCAGGACCAACCTCTCCAGTCAACATATCCAGAGTTCATCCCCAAGCCCCACAAGGCCAGTCATCAGAACAGTGATCTCTTGTTACACTGAGTCCGCTCTTGGCCACCAGCAGGGAGCTCTACAACACTCGCCTCCTCCTGACCTCCTCTAGCTGAATACTTCTTTGGACCCTGTCCCCTCAAAACTGAGCCCCAGACTCCAGCTGAGCCCTGGTGGCCTGAGCACCTTCAGCCAGTCCCCACGGGTCCCCTGCCTGGCTGGCAACTCATGGAGGAAATGGTTGATGCCTCTAACATGTCTTGTCTTCTCTGCTCTTCTGCCCCCATCTCCCTCACTGGCTCCGACCTCCAGGTCTCACCAGCCAGCCCCCTCTCTAGATGCCTTCCCTGCCACCCTAGCTCCTTGTGCTGGCCCTGTTCCTTGTGTGGGGTGGGGCTCTGATTCCCTTCAAAGCATTGAAAAAGGATGGCGGACACTCCTGGCAGACAGCAGTTACAGCATCTATCTAGAGCCTGGCTGTGCTTTAATCACTCAGGCTCCCATGCACCTGGTCTTAGCAGAGCAAGGCCAGCGCTCAGAATGGGGGAGGGAAGCCTCCCTGGGCTTCTGCAGAGTATACAGCCAGACAAGGGCCAGCTTTTGAGCGCCTCCAGTGGGCACCCGAGGTTAGGTCTTCCACAGCCAGGCTCTCAGGGCATCATCTCAAGAGCCCCGGAACAGAGCTACACTGAGTCCCATTTTGCCGATGGGGAAACTGAGGCTCTGAGTAGGACACACTTCGGGGGAGGGGAGTGAAGCTGGAGCTTTCTCCTCATGCTGCTGTGACAGGAAATACCAACTCCGAGGCATCTGTACCAGGTGTCTTGTAGGAGCCTGAGTGGGAGTCCAGCTGAGGGTCATGTGACTTCTACCCTCTGAGCCTCAATTGCCCTTCCCCCATGAGATAGGGAAACTGATCACAGCCACTTAGTCAGCCGTAAGAGCACCTGGTCCAGATGAACAGCCTTCCTGCTGTGTGATGTATGCACTATAAACCCCACCCATTTTAAGTGCACAATTTAGTGATTTTTAGTGCAACCATCATCATAAACTAATTTTAGAACATTTCTATCACCCCAGAACGCTGCAGATTTTCAAAGCTCCAGCAGAGTCTGGCCAACATCAGCAGCCCCTGGTGCTAGCAATGCTTACAGCGGCCGTCCCCAGGGGCTGGGACAACAGCCACTGATGCTAGCAATGCTTACAGTGGCCGTCCCCAGGGACTGGGACAACAGCCACTGATGCTAGCAATGCTTACAGTGGCCGTCCCCAGGGGCTGGGACAACAGTTACATTTTACTTTGTAAAATAGTTTGTATATCTCTCAAATTTTTTCAAATGGAAATCTTTTCTTTCTTTCATTCTTTCCTTCTTTCAAACAGGAACAGGACTCTTTGCGCAGCCCCGGTTATCCTGGAATTCATGATATAGACCAGGCTGACCTTAAATACACAGAAATTCACCTGCCTCTGCCTCCCAGAGTGCTGGGATTGAAGGCATGTGTCACCATGCCTCGCTAAAATCTAATTTTTTTTATTCATGTGCATTAGTGTTTTGCCTGTATGAGGGTGTTGGGTACACTGGAACTGGAGTTACAGAAAGTTGTGAGTTGCCATGTGAGTGCTGGGAACTGAACCCAGGTCCTCTGAAAAACCACCCAGTGCACTTAACCACTGAGCCATTTCTCCAGTCCAAAATTTTAACTTTTTAAATTAGATGAAAAAAGGAAACTATTTCCATTTTGAAAACATAACTTCCATTGGGGTGGCAGTGGTGCACGCCTTTAATCCAGCACTCAGGAAGCAGAGGCAGGTGGATCTCTGAGTTTGAGGCCAGCCTGGTCCACAAAGTGAGTTCCAGGACATCCAGAGCTACACAAAGAGAAATCCTGTCTTGAAAAGCCAAGACAACAACAACAAAAACATAGTATCCTAGTGTTAGTGTTAAAAATCAACGCAAGAGAGAAGGAATGGAAGGAGCGAGGGAGGAATTGAGGAAGAGAGCAAGGAAAAGGAGGGAGAGAGGAAAGGAGGAAGCATGGATGGAAATACAAAGGGAAGGAATGGAGGGGAACTGGGAAGGATGGACATTGCTGTGTGGGACACTACCCCATCACCAACTTGCACCATGACCTTGGGCAGCAACCTTCTTTTGGGGATTCGGTGTCCCCTGTTGTCCAATAAGCTGTAAGTGGGAACTGGGAAAGCTCCTTGTCCAACCTCAATTTTCTCAACAGGGCATCTGAATGTCCGCCCTTTGCCCACTAAGCCTGGGCACTGGAATACGGAGGCAGGTCCTACCCAGTCCCTGCTCAGGGACCATTAACACATGAAGGGAGTCCACAGTTAGACTGCCCTGAAATGTCCAAACATCAACTTGATGTTTCCATGCTGCAGTGTGTGGGCTGCCTCAGGTCTCCTGGGGGCCCTGGGAACAGAGAAGGACTTGTTGCCTGTGGCAGCCTCACCTACTTCCAATGTGTTTCTTGGCCGACAAAAATCTCTGTCCATTACTCTGGGTCGGTGCTTCAGAGGCCCCTGCCTGCCACTTTCTGGAGCTGCATTTGTCCTTGAAACCCCTCTTGCTCTCCCAAGCCACCCTTAGTCTGGCCGACTGGAAACCCACCTTCCACCTCTCCCCAACTGATCATTCATGAACCATAAGAGCTGTGGCTTGTCTATGCCTTAACTGCAGTAAACCCCAGGATCATCCATTGCACCAGTGGGGAAACAAACACAAGAGAGATGGTCACTTGTCTACAGCCCCAAAGTGGGAACTCACTGTGCCAAACCTGCCTGCTCTCAGAGCCCAAGGAACAGGACAGAGCGGTCACCTCTCAGACCAGACATGCTACTTCTTGTCATCATTTGCACCCAAGCAGGGTCTGGAAGTCAGGGCACTCTAACCCCAAGCCTCAGATTCTGGAGCAGGAGTAGGGGAGTCACTTTGGCTCACTGGTGTGGTATTTCTAGACTCTCCAGGGAGGAGATGACGGTGCTGGAGGTCTCGGGAGGCGTCTGTTTCTTCCCTCTGTGCTTCAGGTTCGAAGGTGTCTCTGCAGATGGCAAGGGCTCCCTGTGAAGTCACCATCTGCTCAAAATGAGTGGGAGAGCTGGCAGGCCACCAGATGCCCTCCCATGTTGGGCTCCACACTGGCCTCTGGTGCTACGGGGCCGCACACTTTCCTGAAACACCTGATCTGCTGTCCCTAGGCCTAAGCAAGGCGCAAGGGTGGCTCTGATGGGCAGGTCAAGTCAAAGATGCTGGCCCTGACCCTTCACAGAGAGCTGTAGAGACAATGTCTCCAGCAGCCGGAAAGATCTGTTCCTTCTAGTGTCACTGGAGCACCTACTGTGTGTCAGGTTCTATGTCTGCACGTGGGGACCCACTGGTCCTGCTTGCTGTCTGTCCAGATGTGAGGCATTCTGGGTGCTGTTTTCTTTCAGCCACTCTCCATTACTGTGGATCCTCACACATCCTTGCCCTCTCTGGGCTTCGGTCCCAGCTTCAGGACAGTGACAGATGACCAGAGTGTTCTCTCTTTCCGTTTTCATCTTATCTTTTGTGGTATCATGGTCAGGATTTAGTAGCCAGAGGAGGTGAGGCAGAATTCTTGTTGAAATTTGGTGGTCCTCCTAGAGGAGGCTAAAAATGAGGGACCCTTCTTGGTAGCCCTCTGTGGTCTCCATGTCCTGGGCATTGGGCTCAGTCTTTCTGACGAGAGGCCCCACAAACCCTTTAGCAACAGTGTGACATTCTGCCACAGCTGAGCCCATTACAGATTTGGAGTGAAGGAGTGAGTCCAAGGGGAAGGCAGAGGTGGGATTTGAACCCAGGACTTCTGCCTGGCACTGCCTCTTAACCACTAAAATAGCAGATCATAGTGAAAGAACATGACAGGGGCTGGAGAGACGGCTCAGTGGTTAAAAGCACTGCCTGCTCTTCCAGAGGTCCTGAGTTCAATTCCCAGCAACCACATGGTGGCTCACAACCATCTGTAATGAGATCTGGTGCCCTCTTCTGGCCTGCAGGCAGACATAGAGGCAGAATGTTGTCTACATAATAAACAAATAACATCTAAAAAAAAAGAAAGAAAGAAAGAAAGAAAGAACATGACAGCCACACAGGGTCTGGTTGATTAGTGGGGTATCTGTGGAGATTTGAATCCAGAACATTGAAGAACCAGCATTATACACACACACTATTTTTCTTTTGGTTTTTTGAGACAAGGTTTCTCTGTAGCTTTGGAGCCAATCCTGGAACTAGCTCTTGTAGACCAGGCTGGCCTCAAACTCACAGAGATCTGCCTGCCTCTGCCTCCCACATGCAGGATTAAAGGTGTGAGCCACCACCGCCTGGAATCAGTATTTTTAAAAGGTGGCCACGTGGATTCTGACACAGACTGAGTGGGCTTCACATAGGGAGCCTGGCCCTCTGAGAGCTTGGTCCTGACCTCTGTGGCTTATAGGTTTCAGCTCTGAGGTGGCAGTGACTTGGGTCAGACTAAGCAGCCATCAGGAGGGCCTTGGGATTCCCGGTCTTCGTGGATCTCCAGAGCCCTCCACCCTCAGGCGTTCAGGGCTGTGTGGGCACATCCGCTCACAGAGAGGCCTCTCAGGAATAACTCCAGGGAAGGTCCACATCTCTGCGTGGGGAGGGCTTTCTGTGGGGAGTCCTACCCTTTCCAACCTTCCTGCAGTTTCCACAGCAACTGTTGTTGCCATGGTTTTTCTTGGCAAGCAACTGGTGAGGAAGAGGGTGGACTGGAGGCCCCTACACCCACCAAAGCCACTGCAAAAACAAATGTGCGACCTCCACAATCCTGGGGACCCCCATACAGACAGGTGACCTTCCCCGAGGTGTCACTGAGTGAAGGCTGGGCGATGAGGCAGGAAGTGCCCGAGGCAGGGACTCCTGCTCTCCCTGGCCTGCCTGGCCATCTCTGTCGACCACAGGCGTGATGCACAATCTGTTTACTTGCCTCCGCCGGCTGTGAGTACTTGGGGTGGGGAGCTGGGTGACTCATCTCTCATCCTCAGGGCCCAGCACAGGGCCTGGTACAAATCAGAGTCGATTCAATTATATAAAAAGCTAAGTCTGGCTCCTTGGGCTTAGGGGATGGCACAGAGGGATGCGGATGTTTCCAGCCTCTGGGGTCCAACAGACACTTGGGTTTGAATGCCAATTCTGAGGCTGGAGTGTATAGCCCAATAATAGAGTCCTTGCTCAGCACATATGCGGATCTGGGTTTAAAGTCCTGCATTGAAAAACAAAGAAACAACAATAAAACCCAAATGAATATAACAAAACTCATGTGAAATACAGTTCTGCTGTATAACCGTAAGTGAGTCACATCTCCTCTCTGAGCCTCAGTTGCTTTATCTATAAAATGAGACTCTCTGGGAGAGTCTTGTTTGGTGACTTGGGGATTCTCTTAGAATGCATTGAGCACCTCATGAGTACTAAGCCTTGGGCTGGGCCCAGTGTACGGTGGAAGACAGGAAGTACCAGCCCAATCCTCCTGCAGATTAGCATGGTAAGAAGGAAACATATTTGTCTGGTACCCAGAAAGGATTAATGTATGCCAAGTTTCCCCTTCCTTCTCCAGACCACTGACCCCCAGCAGCCTCGCCTTTTCTAGAGGTGGCAGAGGAGAGGGTCCCAGGAGGGGGGCTTGAACCTGAGGCCTCCAGGCCTGTCCTTCCTGACCCTTTGTCCCTGAGCCTGGGATGCAGGAAACATGAGCCTGAGTCGTGTCTGGGCTGAGGCTGAGTATCTGGTCCTCTCTTGGGATCCTGAGTCTCTTCCGGGGATGAATGGCTAAATGGGTATGACCCCCCAGGCTCTGATCTGCTTCCCATTTCCTGGATTCTGGGGGATTCCATTGCTACTAGTTCTGACAGCCTGGTTCCTGGAAAGAACTCCACCCTCCAGCCAGCCCATGGTAGAGTCGAGAATAGCTGACAGAGTCAGCCAAAAGGACAGCTGAAGTTGGGTATAGCCTGTCAGGTCTTGGGATACGGAAGGCACTTTGTGTCCTCTCTGTGTGGTCCTTCAAAGGGGCTGAGTCCATGGGGCCTGGAGACCAAGAGCTCTAGAGCCAGGGTCTTCTCTGCTATATCCTGCAACTGGAACATCTTTAACGTGGGGACAGTGGCTGTGTCCTCCTCTCAGGACACTTTCTGGCGCTCATGAGCTCTGCCCACAGAGCAGCTGGCATGCAATAGGCACCCAAGAAGCCCGAGTTCTATTCCTTGCCTCCTCCAGGCTGCATCTGCCCTGTCTTCAGCTCCAGGCAGACGGGGCCTGGGGAAGAGGAACCGAGCCACTGTTTCTCCCAGGGGACAGGGAGGAGGGTGGTTCTGCTCTGATTTCGCTGAGATCCAACTGGTCACTGGTCACTTGGGCTACCCTTGCTTTATTTTTTTCCTGAGCAGAATAACAGCGGCTAGAATGGTGGCTGGGACTTCCTATTGACTCAGATTCAACATGGTATATATTTGAGGGACGTCTGGGGAGTTGCTGACCTAGCCTCATGGCAACCTGAAGCAATGACTTGGGGGAGCCCACTCCCTTAGTGACTTAATGCTGTAGTAAGATGCTGTAGGCCGGCCCTGTGAGGGGAATTTGTGTCTCCTAATAGCAGGGCAGGTACTCTCTGAGGAAAAGGTAGCTGCCCTCGGATCTTGACCTTCTTCTAACTCCCAACTCATTGCAGGGACTTCTTGCCCCGAGGATCTGGCATCGTTACACGACGTCCCCTGGTTCTGCAGCTGGTTAATTCTACTACAGGTGGGTGTCCTCCATCAGCAGCCAGGCATGGCCCCTACCTAAGGTGAAATTCAGCCTAGCTACTGAAGCTGTGTGTGGAGTTACTTTAGATCAGACCACCCTTTGCTCTTTAGGCCTCGATCCCAATCTAGACAGTGGGTATAAAACTGTAAAACGGGGGTGGGGTGGGGGGTGGGGGGGTGGAGAGATGGCTCAGCGGTTAAGAGTACTGGCTGCCCTTCCAGAGGACCCAGATTCAATTCCCAGCACCCATATGGCAGCTCACAACTGTCTGTAACTACAATTTCAAGGGACCCAAAACCCTCACGGAGACATGAAATAAAATGAAATTCAAATCTTAAACACACACACACACACACACACACACACACTGTAAAATGAAGACTAGGACCGCTGTGTTTTGAGGTCAAGGGTAGATTAAGGTAACACAACGCCACCCAGGTGGGCTTCCCAGGTCTGATGCCTCCTCCCCTTCTTCTGCCGGTTTCTGGAGCAGAATATGCCGAGTTCCTGCACTGCAAGGGGAAGAAATTCACCGACTTTGAGGAGGTGCGCCTGGAGATCGAGGCTGAGACTGACCGGGTCACGGGCACCAACAAAGGCATTTCGCCAGTGCCCATCAACCTGCGGGTCTACTCGCCCCACGGTGAGGAGACCTAGCCCCGCCTCCTCCTTCTGGCTTCTTTGCCTAGCCACGCCCCCTAGGTCAATTCCTTGGGCCACACAGTTCTCATACTTGTTGCCCGGGAGCTTCTGAGTCCACTTACCTCAAACTCCATCTGACTAAGCCCTCCCACTCTGGCCGTGCCCACCACTAGATGCTCTTGAAGCCGGACCCTGTTATTTAACTCCGCCAACCTGACCACGCCCCCACCGTGGGCCTGCCCTTTTTTTTTTTTTTTTGCCTCTCTGTCCAGTGCTGAACCTGACTCTAGTGGACCTGCCTGGAATGACCAAGGTTCCGGTGGGAGACCAACCTCCCGATATCGAGTTTCAGATCCGGGACATGCTTATGCAGTTCGTCACTAAGGAGAACTGCCTTATCCTGGCTGTGTCCCCTGCCAACTCAGACCTGGCCAACTCGGATGCCCTCAAGATTGCCAAGGAGGTGGACCCCCAGGGTAGGTTCCTACCTGGCGGCTGATGGGAGCTGATGGCTCGGCAGTAGTCTAGTTTTAGTATAGAAGTATCTTTGAAAGGTCTAAGTAGAATAGTGTTGGGATCACCTGATCTTTAGACTCATTTCAGCCAATTGTAGTAGAGGCTCCCCTCCTGCAGAAGACCCAGGAATTGAGGCCAGCACTAGCTACATGACCAGTTTGAAGGCAGCCTAGGTTACACGAGATGCAGTCTCAAAGGGCTAAAAGCTATTTAAAAAAAAAAAAAGCCTTCCAGGCTCACTGGAAAAAGGTGCTTGCTGCCAATGACGACCTGAGTTTGATCCCGGGAATCTATGAGGAGGAAGGGAACAACTGACCCCTGTAAGTTTTTCCTGACATCCACATGTTTGTGGTGGCATGGGTGCACCCATGTACATAAATACATAAAAACGTATAAAGCCTGGCCTACAGAGCGAGTTCCAGGACAGCCAGGGCTACACAGAGAAACCCTGTCTGGAAAAACCAAAATAATAATAAATAAAAAATAAAGCATGATTTTGGCACTCAGTATGGCACTGCACAATCAGGATGCCATCCCAGGTTATGAGCATGAGGCCAGGCCAGACTATGTAGATCAATTTTTTTTTGTTTTGTTTTTTGTTTTTGAGACAGGGTTTCTTTGTGTAGCTGTAGCTGTCCTGTAGATCATGCTGGCCTTGAATTCACAGAGATCCAACTGCCTCTACCACCCAAGTGCTGGAATTAAAGGCGTGTGCCACCACCACCAGCTACATCAAATAAAAAAAATAAGTAAAAATTATTTTATTAGTATTTTTGCTGGCATGTCTGTGCATCACTTGCATGTAGTGCCCACAGAGGCCAGAAGAGGGCATCAGATCCCCTGGAACAGACAGTTCAAAGCGGGTGCTTTGAACTGAACTGGGGACCTCTGAAAGAGCAGCCAGAGATCTTAACCACTGAGCCACCTCTCCAGTCCCTACAGATATCAAGTTTGAAGCCAGCTTGAGTTTCATAGCCAGATCCTCTCTAAAAGAAATGGCATGGTGGAGGCTGGAGAGATGGTTCAGCAGTTGGGAGCGCTGGCTGCTCTTCCAGAGGACCCAGGCCTAATTACCAGCAACCACATGGCAGCTCACAACTGTCTGTAACTTCAGTTCCAGGGATCCGACACCCTCACACAGACATACATTCAGATGTGACACCAATGAGCATAAAATAAAATTTTAAAAATGGCATCAGCCTGGAGCTAGAGAGATTGGCTCAGTGGGTAGGAGCACTGGCTGCTCTTCCAGAGGACCAAGGCTCAATTCCCCTCACCCGCATGATTGCTCTCAACCATCTGTAATTCCAGTTCCAAAGAATATGACCTCCTCTTCTGGCCTCTTCAGGCAACAGGTGCACACATGGTACAGACACATATGTAGGCAAAACTCACATACACATAAAATGAATCTAAAAATAATTTCTTAAAAAAGAGAGAAATTGTATCAGCAGAAAAATCATTTTGGCCCCTTTGGATCATGAAAGAGGAGCAGCTGAGTGGGCAAGGGAATGGACAGAGGATGAGATAATAGTGTGGACATTTGGGAATGCATGAAATCTGGAGCGGGGACAGGAGCAGGCGTGACAACCCTCCTGTGGTCACTCTCAGGTCAGCGCACCATTGGGGTCATCACCAAGCTGGACCTGATGGATGAGGGCACCGATGCTCGGGATGTGCTGGAGAACAAGCTGCTCCCTCTGCGCAGAGGTAGGCAGACACTGCCCGCCTTCCCTCCTTGGCCTTCCCAGGAGGCTGCCTGCCCCTGACCTTCGCTCTGTCCCACAGGCTACATCGGGGTGGTGAACCGCAGCCAGAAGGACATAGATGGCAAGAAGGACATCACAGCCGCCTTGGCTGCCGAGCGCAAATTCTTCCTCTCTCACCCGTCCTACCGCCACCTGGCTGACCGCATGGGCACGCCCTACCTGCAGAAGGTCCTCAACCAGGTAGGGGGGCAGACCTGGCTAGGGGCTGGGGAAACAAGAATAATCTCAAGTGCATCTTTCCTTGTTTGTGTGTGTGTGTAAGTTTTATTTTATTTTATACGTGTGGGTGTTTTGTCTGTGTACCAAGTGCTTATCTGGTGCCTGGGGAAGTCAGAAGAGGGCATCAGATCCCCTAGAACTGGAGTCACAGATGTGACCTGTCATGTGGATGCTAGGAACCACACCTGGATCCTCTAGAAGAGCAGTCGATGCTCTTGACTGCTGAGCCATCTCACCAGCATGGTTTTCTCAGTACATCTTAAGGGTGACCAATGGAGATTAGCATTCACCAATGCAAAGTAAGTGGAGACCCAGAGAAAGGAGCTACTGGAATGTATTCAGCTGGACATCTTGGTGCTCTTGGCATGATCCAAAGAGGCTGACCTCTGAAGAGATGGCTCAGGGGTTAAGAGCACTGGCTTCTCTTCCAGAGGTTCTGAGTTCAGTTAGCAGCAACCACATGGTGGCTCACAGCCATCTGATGCCCTCTTCTGGCCTGCAGGTGTACATGCAGAGTATGCATACATAAAATGTAAATAAATAACTTCTTTTAAAAGAATCAATTTTAAAAAAAAAAAGAGGCTGATCCAGAATCCACGAACATTCCAGAAGCTTCCCCGGTTTATTTCCCCTTCTGGAGTGTGTGTAGGGCTGTTGAGACTACCATAGATTTGGCTCCCAGTCCCAGCTTTGCTCGTCACTCACCCACTGGGATATTCGAACTCTTCGATGTTCCACCGCTACCTCTAAAAAGAAGATAGTGGTGACCAGACCCTGCCCCATAGTGTCACCACGATGGCTCAGGGAGGCAGGGTATAGGGGAACCTAGCAGACTTGAGTGCCTGAACTTGAGAATTACCTTTGGGTAACGGGAACCCAGAGTGTGCATGGGTTCTTGCCCTTCAGCTTTCCCTGTCTAAATGCATTTGGGGTCTGGAATCTAAAAATATTCAGTTACTCAAAGTTAGGTAGCTTCAAGTATATCCATGCAGATTCCTGGCTTCTGTTAGAAACTGAGCCAGGGCATGTTAATTCCAACGGCTCGTCTCTGTGAGCGCCTGTGGAGTGCCAGGCCTACCCTCTGCTGCAGCGGTCCTCAACCTATGGGTTGTTGTGACCCCCTCATGGTGGTCACATATCAGATTTCCTGCATATCAAATATTTACATTCTGATTCACAACAGTGGCAAAATTATAGTTATGAAGTAGCAACGAAAATGATTTTATGGTTGGGGTCATTACACCATGAGGAACTGTATTAAAGGGTCACAGCATTAGGAAGCCGAGAACCACCACTCCACAGCTCCCAACCTGGTCTTCCACAGCAATGTCCACACAGCCTCCTAGCGTCACTTCCCCTGCCTGGGCCTGTGGGCATCTAGGGCTGTGACCTTGTTTTAACCTTTCTTTACCCACCCACCACACCCAGCAACTGACCAACCACATCCGGGACACACTGCCGGGGCTTCGGAACAAACTGCAGAGCCAGCTGCTGTCCATTGAGAAGGAGGTGGACGAGTACAAGAACTTCCGACCGGATGACCCAGCGCGCAAGACCAAGGCCTTGCTGCAGTAAGTCCCCAGTCTCCAGGGCTGAACCGCCCCAGCCCCTCCCACCCTTCAGGGCCTCCTCAGGCCACACCCCTCTCCCACACAGGATGGTCCAGCAGTTTGCAGTTGATTTTGAGAAGCGCATCGAAGGTTCTGGAGACCAGATCGACACTTACGAACTGTCCGGTGGAGCCCGCATTAACCGGATCTTCCATGAACGCTTTCCTTTTGAGCTGGTTAAGGTAGGGCACTGTAGTCCCAGGCAGGAGGGTGGGCCTGTCTCTACCTCCTGTGGCAGGGCTGGCCCTGACCAGTCTTCTGTCTGTCCACCGCAGATGGAGTTTGATGAGAAGGAACTCCGAAGAGAGATCAGCTATGCCATCAAGAACATTCATGGCATCAGGCATGTACTGGGACCAGGGTGGGGTCTGCACCCTGTTAGGCAGGGGCACTGGGCTTGAAGGAGCCTCCCTCAGATCTTCAATCCCTTAACCCCAACTTTCTGGCTCCTAGATCAACAGGTTCCAGCTAAAAGAGGTGGCTGGGAGGCCTGGGCTACCTGCAGCCTACATCCCACTGGCCTCCTTGGCTGGCTGTCCCTGGGAGTATGGCCTGGAGGTCATTGAGTAGGGCTTGGGCTATAGCACCCAGATATCGTTCTAAATCCTTTCATGAGGGTAGTTTTCAACATGCCAGATGTTCCCAGTCTCTCATTAGCCCAGGTTCACCCATTCTACCTACTTCTCTCCTAAGCCACGCTTTGGTGCCCAAAGGGGCTGGGAGATAGACTGGCCCTTAGGTACTCTCAGGGACCCAGATCCTGAATGGTGCCATGCCCATGGGACACCTCTGGGAACGAGACAGAAGTAGCCTGTGCTTCTGTACACCTCACGCTGTGTCTCAGCATGATATCTATGTTT
The DNA here is from genome assembly GCA_028555095.1 of Dicrostonyx torquatus. Taxonomy (NCBI): domain Eukaryota; kingdom Metazoa; phylum Chordata; class Mammalia; order Rodentia; family Cricetidae; genus Dicrostonyx; species Dicrostonyx torquatus. The sequence continues at coordinate 2,895,292 of JAQHUG010000064.1, forward strand.
TGATAGCTGCATTTGACCAAAGCAGGAGACCTCATCTCCTAGTCATGAAAAGAAGAGCTCAGTTCTCAGAATGGCTCTTAAGGGGCCTCAGTTTGGTAATTTCCAAACAGTCTGGGGCTATAGAACCTTTTACAGAAACACTTAAGATGAAGCAAAAGGGCTGCAGAAGAGACTCAAACAGAGCTGTCTGGCCCAAGGACCACTCTGAGATGGAAAACATCTCATTAGAACTCCCTTCCAACCCACTGACTAGATGGAGACACTGAGACTCAGAGGGGGTAGTGGGCAGACTCCTCCCGCAGGCACAGCTAGGGGCTGGAGAGGGACCCTGGCCTGGCACAGCTAGGGGCTGGAGAGGGACCCTGGCCTGGCACTCCTGGCAAGTGCCAGCCTGTGACACTGTGCCCTTCTCCTGCTCCGGGCGTTCAGAACGGGGCTGTTTACCCCAGACATGGCCTTTGAAACCATTGTGAAAAAGCAGGTGAAGAAGATTCGAGAACCGTGTCTCAAGTGTGTGGACATGGTTATCTCAGAACTAATCAGCACGGTTAGACAGTGCACCAAGAAGGTAACAGGCAGCCCTTGGCCAGCCCCCATCAGCCCTGTCGCCTTTGTTCCTCCCCGCACTGCTCAGCCAGGCGCTCCTTCCCCAATCTCCACCGCAGCCTCCTCGGTAGCATGCACAGGCCTCGGCGGGGTGGGGAACCTGGACAGGGGAGCCCTCTGAGGGAACCTCACCCACACCCTGATCCCCAGACCTGGGGAATCAAAGAATTGGACACTAAGAGCTCTCCCCTGGTCCAGAAAGAATGGTGTTTGAAGAAACCCTGGGCCTCTGCCTTGCCCATAGAAGTGGGGTAACCTTCCAAAGCTCTAGGAGGGTCTTGGGGAAGCCTCAGCCTGGGGACATTTGGGGAACAGGTTTTTCTGGGGTGCTTTGCGGGAACCTGGGCAGCCAGAGTAGTGCAGAGGGCCAGGCCTGGCAGGTACCACATCTCGTTACTGTCCTTCATCCCCTCCATCCTTCCAGTCTCCTTTGGGAACTGTCACTCAGGACTTCATCCCCTTCCTTTCACGTTCAACTTTCCAGGGACAGAGCTGTCTCTTGCCAGGCAGCCAGCCTCACAGAACTGCCCAGGAAGACAGGGCTTGGAGGATGGTGCTCTTTTCTCACAGCAGGGAAACTGAGGCTCAGGACATGGAGTAACTTACCCGGGGCCTTATCTGCTAAGAAGCTGTTACTGGGAGCCAAGGCTGCCGACTCTAAGTCCAGCGCTCATCAATTCCACCCCAGCTCCTCCACTGCTGCCTTGGCCTCTCTCCACCACCACCCTCCTCTCACTGTCTTTCCTCTTCTCTCACGTTCTGTCTTTCCAGAGTCCCCACATGCCTGTTAGGAGTGAGAGGGATGCCCCTTGAGGAAGAAGGAGCAGGGGTAGGCAGGGAGGGTCAGGCTGCTGCACCACAGCCTGGGCAGTGACACACAGCACAGCCTAGCAGAGGTAGCCAATGGGGCTGGGCTTTTGAGTTAGGCTGAAGCAATCCAAGGACACCCCAAAGCCTAGATTCAAACAGGATGTGTGGTTCGGTCCTGGTCCAGGTCAGGTCCTTAGGAGGACACAAGGGTATAGACTAAATTGGTACCAGAGAAGAACAGGCAGGCTTGGTGCTGTTGAGGAGTATGCTTTCTAGGGGGCATCCCTGGGGAGAGGATCTGAACTGGGGAAGGCTCTCTCAGAACAGGGGTTTGGCCCCTGATATCTCTGGCCATAACCCCAGAGCCCTGAGGGAGGGGATGCTTGACAGCACCTGACAGGTGCATCCCTGGGAGAGGTGGGGGGCTGGGTCCCATGCTCATGTTGTCTTCTGTTCTCTTTCTCTTTGTTGGTGTCTCTCTCTTTCCCCCATGCCTGTGCCATCCTCACCCACCCTTGAGCCCGGCCGCTTGGCTTTCACTCCCATCCTTCTCCCCTCTGCCTATCCGGCTGCTTTCCTCCCTGCCCCCTCCTCCTCCTCGGGTGCAGGACGGGCCTCTTCACACCTGACCTCGCTTTTGAAGCCACAGTGAAAAAGCAGGTGCAGAAGCTTAAAGAGCCCAGTATCAAGTGTGTGGACATGGTAGTCAGTGAACTCACGTCCACCATCAGAAAGTGTAGCGAAAAGGTATGACGGCCACCTGGGAGGGGCTGGGCCCGGCCGTCACCCCCTTCCCGGTGGCTGTGGCTATCCACTGGGCAGAACCATCTGCCTAGCAGATGTGATGGCCTCTTGGCTCCCCACTGGGACCCAGGCACTCATTCAGGCCAGGCAATCGCTGGCCTGAGACTTCCTGCCATTTTATAACCCCGGGTCTACTTCCAACTGAGCCTTGTCCCTGCCGGAAGGGCTCTACCCCACCCCACCTTTCTCGTTTCCATCGGTAGGATGATTGTACAGTGAGAGCCGCAGTGAGGGCAGGGTGGAGGCTGTGTATCGCGCAGCTGTTCTGTGCTTCAGTGGGCCGGGTGCTGGTCCTTACCGTCTGATTTGGTTCCCTCAACAGCTCTAAGAAGTGGATAGCATCGTTATCCTTGCTTTACAGGTGACCAGACAGGTCTCAGGAAAAGCAGAAAGGGACTTAGACTCAGGAATAAAACCCAGAGTCAGGGCCTCTGGGGATCGCAGAGCCGTCTCAGAATCTCAAACCCAGTTTGCACCAGCACATACTGGATTGCTCAGTGACAACAGTCTGTATGAGTCAGACATGGGAACCTCTTTTGAGTTGTCTGTGACCTTTAGACCCTTTATCTTTTTTTAAAATTTTGAATATTTATATTTTAATTGTTGTTTTTTAATTTTACATACCAGTTCCAGTTCTCTTTCCCTCCCTTCATCCTGCTCCCCACCTTCCCCTCACCCCCCCCCAATCTCTCCTTAGAGAGGGTGTGGTCTCCCATGGGGAATCAAGGAAGTCTGTTCCTAGATGCCTTTTTCTTATCTGTCTACTTTTGCCCATTTTGAGGATTTCTAACCAGGTTGTCCAAAGTAGTGCTTGCTTTCAATTCCCATTGGCAGAGGGAGCTTTGCCAGAATTCCCATGCTGTCCCAGCCCCCAGCAGTGATCTGAGCCAGGCTCAGGAGTGAGTCGAACATTGTGTGGATCTGAAATATCCCTCTAGCTGAGGTACATGTGTGATACACACATCTGCCTTAACTCTGAGTTTCTATTAAGTGTCCCACAGTTCTTTTCTCCGGGCCCTGTGCTCTGGAGTCCCTGTGTCCCCAGGTCCTCTGTCTGTTGGGCTCAATCTATGGCAGAAAGGTTACCAGGTGGATGTAAGTTCTGTGTACCTAGACTCCTCCCAACAGGTACCTCACGTGCTCCCCCCAGCCTCCTTCCGTGCTCCCCCCAGCCTCCTCCCGACAGGCTCTTAGCGTGCTCCCCCAGCCTCCTCCTGACAGGCTCTTAGTGTCCTCCCCCAGTCTCCTCCCGACAGGCACCTCGCATGCTCCCCCAGCCCTCCTCCTGACAGGCTCTTAGCGTGCTCCATGTTTACATTAGTTAGCTGTTCTCTCCTCCCCTCCCCTCCATCCTTTCCTTCTTCCCATCTCTCCCCCCACCCTTTTTTTTTGAGACAACCTCACTCTCTGGCCCAGGCTGACCTGGAATCCATTATATAGCCCAGGCTGACCTAGATTTCATGGCAGTCCTCCTGTCTTAGCCTCCTGAGTGCCAGGAATAAAGGCATGAACGAGCATACCCACTTAAAACCTTCCGTGTTTCTGGACTGACCAGATGGTTCAGTGCGTAAAGCACTCACTGTGTGCATGTGCCCATAATACATCATACACATACATTACAGTAAAATAACTAATTTCAAAAACTTTCCTATTTCTACAACATAATTGGCTTGTTTATTTTGGCCATGCTGACCCTGGATCCATATATTTCTCTTTTCATTCTACACACTGGGTAGAATTATTGCATAGCCTATAGAAATATGTTTTTCTGAGACAGGGTTTCTCTGTGTAGCCCTGGCTGTCCTGGAACTCTCTCTGTAGACCAGACTGACCTCAAACTCAGAGATCCACCTGTCTCTAACTCCAGAGTGCTGAGATTAAAAGTGTGCCCACTACCTTGCCCTATGTAATCATTTTTTAATGGTGATACAAGAGGCCATTACATGAATTTGCCTGACCATTTTCCCATTAAATGTTTAATCTCTATTTTTAAATATCATAAAGAAACATGGGTTGGGGATGGCTCAGTTGGTAAAGTATTTGCCACACAAGCAAGAAGCCCTGTGTTCAGATCCCCACATGGGAAGCCAGATGCTGCCACACACTGTGGTCCCAGGGCTGGGAAGGCAGACTGTCAGATCCCGGGAGCTGCTGACCCACAAGCCAATTGTCGCTCCCATTTGTTTAGTTAGAAATTCTGCCTCAAATATAGGGTGGTGGAGGGCTGAGGAGTCACCCCACATTGACCTCTACTCCCCACGTGAGTATGCACACATACAGGTGCACAGACAAAGAGCTGGGAATGATTGCCTTTGTAGGTGAAGATCCACTGTGCTTCTTTCTCTTGGATGGTCTCCTTAAGATAGAGCCCTAGAAAGTAGATAGGTAGATACAAACACTCCCAAGCTGTAGAGCACTTTGCTGAGCTTGTCCCTAAGGAGAGCAGTAACTGTGATTGGGAAACTTGGAAAGCAATCCATGCGCCCATCCAGAGGCGATCGGTAGGTAGAGTAAGGCAGCTACAGTGGAAACCTGCAGGTGGTTTAAAGGGCAGACGTGTGGTTGTCCACGCCTCAGTCCCACACTCTGGAGTGGAGGCAGGAGGATCATGAGGTCAAGGTCACTCCCTACTACAAAGTAAGAGGCCAGCCTGGGTTACATGAAACCTTGTCTCAAAAGAAAAGCGGTGGACAGGCTGTGTGCTCCCGTCCACGTGGCCCTCTATGACGTAAAGGGAGTGTGGAAAACATTGCGGAAAATGATGTATGTAGCATTTTGAGGAGAAATTAGTAAATACTGAAAACTAAAATCCAAAGTCATATTTACCCAATGCATACCCAAAACCATTGTATTGAAGGAGAGAGGAACATAGGGGTGTTTCTATTTCACATTAAATCTTCTGTGGTTATTAAGATGGCTCCTTTTCGCAGAGAACATTTCTCTTAAGGGAGAACCATATTTTTGTCTTATGATATAACTTCAATAGTCACTTTTCTTTCTTTTTTGTTGTTTTTGTTTTTTGTTTTTTTTTTTTCGAGACAGGGTTTCTCTGTAGCTTTAGAGCCTGTCCTGAAACTAGCTAGCTCTTGTAGACCAGGCTGGTCTCGAACTCACAAAGATCGCCTGCCTCTGCCTCCCGAGTGCTGGGATTAAAGGCGTGCACCACCACCGCCTGGCTGTCATTTTTCTTTATATGGCAAAATCTACTTATATTTGTGCTTTTTTTTTTTAAAAAAAAAAGTATGTTTTTTTGAGACAGGATTTCTCTGTGTATCTCTGGCTATCCTGGAATTTACTCTGTAGACCAGGCTGGCCTCGAACTCACAGAGATCCTCCTGCCCCTGCCCCCCAAGTACTGGGATTAAAAGTATGCACCACCATAGTTTTGTGGGCTTCTTTTTCTTTTCTCTTCTTTTTTCTTTTCTTTCCTTTTCCTTTCTTTTTAATACCTGTGTTTTCTAAGCCACTCCTGACAGAAGTTTGGTGTTACTCCTAGCACTGCTGGTTTAGATTTTTTTATTTTTCCTCTCTGGACACAGCCGAGAGTTATCAAACTAGGCAAGGATAAGAAGCCCCATGCCTGACACTTGAAGCGGTTCTCAGCGGTCAGCAGGCAGGGCTGGGCTTTGAACCAAGGATTCGTGACTACAGCAGCTTCATCCCTGACCTCAAAACCAACGGGCTCCAGGCTGGCTACTCTACCCAGCCAAAAACCCAGAGAGAGGGAGAGAGAGGTTCCATTTTAAAAACTGGCTAAAAGTCCTGGCGGAGCTCCGAGGCAGGCAGAATGGAAAAAGATGCTGAAAGGAGCAGAACTTGAGGGAGCTGAGGCGGTCCTGTCCACATGGGACATGTGGAAAACTTGAGAAACATAGATCCAGGCTCTTAGCAAGGAGCTAGCCATGCTTTTTGGCAAATTGCTCCATCCTTCCCAGCCCCACCCCCACCCCTGCCCTGGGAGGAAGCCTTGGACCACCTCAAAGACCTGGTGACTGTGACTCAGCCCCAAATCTCTGCTCAGACTCAGAGGCTACATACAGGGAGCCACACAGAGCAACAGACCCCTCCAGCCAGCATTAAAGCCCCAGGTCTCAGGCTGGTCCTACCACAAGGTCTCAGCCCCTTTTACTAGGCGGCCTTACCTGCACCCTTGGCACAGCCAAGGGAAGGTTGGATGTGAGCTTCTCACAAGTCAGCCTTCCTGGGCTGGTATCCTGAGCTCCACTCCCACCCTGTCCCCCACCCCAATCCATCCTGACAGCCCCTCTTGGCCTTCATATTGCCCTCAGAATGAGGCACAGAATTCTCGGATCTTCCCACAGGATCCAACTGAGAGTCTTGACCCAGTGCAGGGTGAAAAGCGGCACCAGGCAGTGTTCAAGCTTCCCCTGGGGGAAGGGTGGTCCTGGTGGGTGGGCTCCACCTTCGGAGCCCTGGCTAATAGTTCTTTACAAGCCAGAAGATGGAGGAGCCTCTGCCTGTTTACCCAGCAAGGAGGACAAAGACATTCATCTTCCATTCATTTCCTCATTCCTCCAACATGCCCTCTTTGAGTGCTGGTGGTGCCCAGCCCTGCCACAGCCTTGGGGGACAATTGCAGCCCAGACAGATGAAAGAGGCTGAGGTAGCATAGGGGGCCCTCAACTCAGCTCTTAGTCCTCAATCTGGACAGACTTCAGGAAGAAGTGGCAGCTAAGAGAAGCTACGGCTTTGTCCAGAACCTGGCTGGGCTGTGGGCAGGGCTCCTAGGAGGTCAAGGTCATCCTTGAATAAGTAGGGGGTGGGGGCTATTGGGTCTGCTAAGTCTGAGATCTGGGCAGATGTATCTTGAGATGATGGTGGCAAACAGAGGCATGTTAAGGGAGACAGGACTGGGTGACTATACCAAGTGGTCCCAGGGCCCAGCAAGGCCCCCGCGGGGTCCTGCTCATGCTGCTGACACTGTCTCTGCATGTCCCCTGTGTCCTTGCATGCCTGTGCCAGGTAGCTCCTGCATGTCCTCTAGTGTGACTGCCGTTTCCTCCTGTAAATCCTTTCCCAGCTCTGACAAGGATCATTGCCTGCCTCCAGCCTGACTCAGGAGGCTGACTGGCACCATGGGCCCTCCCCTTCCAATTTCTCCTGGATAGGTCTCTGGAGGCTGCTCCTTGCCTGATTCCTCACTTGGCTGTCACTCAAAGCATTTAGGAAGGCAAGGGGTCACCTCAAGGGTCAGTGAAAGCCTTAGAAACTAAGGATGCCTCAAAGGCCTCCATCTGCCAGGTCGGTTGCAAGATGGCCACTGTCAAGATGATGACCACTGCAGCCGTCTCTTTCTGTAGTTCTCCCCATGGGGACTGTCCCTTGTCCACTGGAACTGCCCACGTGAGCCAGTAAAGATAGTCCTGGAACCAGGAAGACCCTTGAATTGCCATTTAGAACCCACAATTGGGTGAAAGGCGGGGCCATGGCTTGGTGCCATCAGCCTCTTGGGGCTCCAGGGCTCTCTTCTTGGCCTGGCTGGTGTTCCCATGCATATTTCCCACCCCACACCCCTGGGTCCCTGTACTCAGGTGCAGCTTGGGTGCCTGATGCCCAGGCCCTGTGTGTACGTGGCTCTCTCTCCTGCCCTTCTCCAGCTCCAGCAATACCCACGTCTTCGGGAGGAGATGGAGCGTATAGTGACCACCCACATCCGGGAACGCGAGGGCCGCACCAAGGAACAGGTGCGTTCCCAGTCTCTGTCTCCCTTCATCTTTTCAGAATAACTTACTGATTCTCTCTGTTTTCTTATGGGATGATATTGTTAACAGAAAGTGGATTGTTGCCTGGCAGTGGTGACACACGCCTTTAATCCCAGCACTCGGGAGGCAGAGGCAGGCGGATCTTAGTGAGTTTGAGACCAGCCTGGTCTACAAGAGCTAGTTCCAGGACAGGCTCCAAAGCCACAGAGAAACCCTGTCTCAAAAAACAAACAAACAAACAAACAAAAAAGTGGATTTTTTTTTAGCCAGTTTTGAAGGACACAGTTCAGCCATATTGAGTAGCTTGACATTGCCACTATCCAGAGAAGGCTTTGCTTCTTGAAAAGTTGACTTTGTGCTTGTCATAAAAGTCCCCTCCCAGCTCCTGGCAGACACCTTTCTTTCTGTCCCTATGAATTTATCTAGATTCCTGTTGTAAGTGAAATCATACAGTATGTCAAGCCTCTGGTGTCTGGCTTGCTTCACTTAGCCTAAATATTCCTTTCTAAATACTTGAATAATATTCTGTGGACTAGACACTACATTTTTGTTTATCCATTGGGTTCTTTTTTTTTTTTTTTTTGGTTTTTCGAGACAGGGTTTCTCTGTGGCTTTGGAGCCTGCACTGGAACTAGCTCTTGTAGACCAGGCTGGTCTCGAACTCACAGAGATCCGCCTGCCTCTGCCTCCCGAGTGCTGGGATTAAATCTTTTTTTAAAAAAAGATTTATTTATTTATTATGTATACAACATTCCTTCCATGCATGCCAGAAGAGAGCACCAGATCTCATTACAGATGGCTGTGAGCCACCATATGGTTGCTGGGAATTGAACTCAGGACCTCTGGAAGAGCAGTCAGTGCTCTTAACTTCTGAGCCATCTCTCCAGCCCTATCCATTGGGTTCTTTTCCACCTTTATAACATGTCTGTGTGTGGGTATTTTGCCTGTGTTTATGTCTGTGCATCATTTTTGTGCCTGGTGTCCACGAGGCCAGAAGAGGGCATTGGCTCCCCTGGGCCTGGAGTTACAGGTGGTTGTGAGCTGCCTTGTGGATGCTGGGAATTGAACCAGGGTCCTCTGGAAGAATAGTCGGTGATCGCTGAGCCATCTCTGCAGTCTCTCTCCGCCATCTCCTGGCTGTTGTACACAATCCTGCTAGTAAATACAGCTGTGCAAATACTTGCTCAGGTCCCTGCCTGCAATTCTTTGGGGTCTGTACTCAGATGTGGATTTGATGGACCATATGGTAATACTACCTACCATGTCTTTATTAGTGGTCCTGGAAATTGAATGTAGGGCCGAACACATGCTAAGCGCACACACACTACTACGGAGCTACATCCCTAGTCCCATTTGTTTGGTAATTTGAGGAACCACCATCCTGATTGCACACTTTCGCATTCCTACCATGTTCCTCTTTTCCCCTTCTGCCCCTCCGTTGTCTCTATTTCTATCCATCCCTTCACTTCTCCCTCCCTTCTTTTCTTCCCTCTCTTCCCTTCCCACCTGCCTTCCATCCCCTAACTGGAATTTCACTATGTAGCCTAGGCTGACCTCAAACCTGTGATACCCCTGCCTCATCCCCTGGAGTGCTTGGATTACTGGCGTGCAGCATCTCATCCAGTTACCATCCCCTTTCTTTCTGTTAGTCTGTCTGGCTTCCTCGGCTTTCTGGCCATCTGTCTGGTCATCTCCCTGGAGGCTGCTCTCTGTTTGTTCACTATGTCTCTGGTTAACCTTTACCCTTCACAGACACTGCTCCTTTTGCATCTCTGTTTATGAAATAAATATTCATTCATTCACAAATAACTCCAGATGTTATCTTTGGGCCTGGAAGAGCAGAGATATTCTGACCCATTCTGGACCTCCTGAGGCTCAAAACAGAGTCTCATTATGGAGAGCAGTCTGGCCTCAAACTCACAGAGACCTGCCTGCATGTTTTTAAATTCTTTTTTTGGTGTGTTCTTACTTTTTGTTTTATTGTTTTTTGTTTTCTATAAACATTTTTAATTTTTTATTTATTTTTATTTTTTCTTTCTTTATTGATATTTATTGAGCTCTACATTTTTCTCTGCTCCCCTCCCTGCCTCTCCCCTCCCCCCTTCAACCCACCCCCAATGTCCCTATGCTCCCAATTCACTCAGGAGATCTTGAATTTTTATACTTTCCCATG
>JAQHUG010000064.1:2911152-2946618 GCA_028555095.1 Dicrostonyx torquatus
CTCTGTGAGTTTGAGGCCAGCCTGATCTAAAAGAGCTAGTTCTAGCACAGACTCCAAAGCTACAGAGACACCCTGTCTGAAAAAACAAAACAAACAAACAAAAAAGACATTTGGAATTGCCTTATCCAAACAGCTCACAAACTGTGCTTGCACCCTCTTAGCAATGGGGACTCACCTCTACCCTCTACCAAAGTGGCGCACACATCTCCAGCTGTTTGTTAGAAGGTTCCCTATCCCCAGCTGGCCTTTGCTTTCCTGTCTTCTATTCTGTCGGCTTGTGGTTCAAACCAGGACAGGTCTGACCCCCTTCCTCTGACCAGTCAGGCCTCAGAGAGTTGGGGAGGGGGCTTTTGAATGCCTCTTCACTCATCCTATCCTTCATGGAGAAGCCTAGCCCCTGCCCACCGACCTCCTGCTCCCTCCTGCTTCAGGTCATCCGGAAGGGGTGGCTGACCATTAACAACATCGGCATTATGAAAGGAGGCTCCAAGGAGTACTGGTTTGTGCTGACTGCTGAGAACCTGTCCTGGTACAAGGATGACGAGGTGAGTCCAGGGCCACTGGTTGTCAAGGGTCAGGCTTGGAACATCCCATAGGCAGACAGTGGGCTAGACCACACCCCATAAGTCTGAAAAGACTTGTATGGGGGGCAGGGTAGGATATACAGCCAGAGAGGTACCCTTTCATCCAGGCTGGAAGGAGAAGGTGGCAAGCCTGGAAGCACCCTGGAGTGGGTAGGCAGGGGTGCTGGGTGCTGCTCCCTAACACAGCAGCCCAGTGGCCTTCCTGTTTTCTCACTTCAGGGTGTGCCGCCTCCTCTGTGGCCCCTACAGGACCATGACACACTCATGTCCAGCTGCCAGACACTCAGTTAACCCCTGCATTCAAGTGCCCTCAGCCCCTGCCAACCAAGGCAAGCCGCTCAGGATATATCCAGGCCAAGGGACCAGTAGCGATGACAGCCTGCAGAATTATCCCACAGAATAGCCCCCTACCTTCTAGGGCACCCAGAGGCCCCCACCGCTCCCCTCCTGTTACTGGTCTCCTTTAAGAACGAACGAGTCTATTTGGCTTTCACATCTGGATTCCAGAGGTGACCAGTGAGAATGGGGGGGGCAGACAGGGGGTGTTGTGGTAATGAACTCCAGCTGGCCAAGGAGTTGGGGGAAGGGACCCTCTTCCTCCTGAGTGGGCTGCTATAAGACTGTTCTCAATGGGGCAGTAGCATTTTAGAGTGGGGGACTGTGATTTGGGACACCATGCTCCCTCCTTGATCACTGTTATCCTCTCCAAGCCTGCCTTGGGACAGGGCCCCACCCCTCCACCTTGGGCGGGGTCCTCTGTCATTACTGGTGGGGGCGCCAAGCCATCTGGACCTCATTACCCCAACCCTGGCCTCTCCTCGAGCCCAGGGGCCCCTGGAAGGGATGGAGTATGAGATGGTGTGGGGCTTGGAGGTGGCTTCCTACCCTGTCATCCTGGCAGTCCCCCTAGACAGCCCCCATGGGTCTCATGTTCCCATATCTAAGATCCCCTTATACAGAGTTAGGGGGATGGTGGCCCTAGATCTGGCTCTCCCGGGTGAGCCAAACTGAAAGGGGCTTATGTATACCCAGGGTGGGTTTTTTTTGTTTTGTTTCGTTTTTTGTTTTTAGTTTTGTGTATAGATTTGAGTTTAGTTGTGTGTGGAAGTGGAAACTGGCTGAGTAGTGTATGTGGAGAAGTGGGACCTGCGTGTGTGTGTGTGTGTGTGTGTGTGTGTGTGTGTGTGTGATTTGTAGGGGGTGTTGTGAGCGTGTTGGGGGTATAAACACCTAGGTGTGAATTTGTGTGCTTGAGTGTGACTTCATTGTCTGTGCTTGTGTGTCAGGGTGGAGGTGGGGGTGGGCTGGAAGAAGGAGATTGAATGAGGGATATTTGAGAATATGTGTATGTGTTTGGGAGGTGAGGATGGGGGAAGGGAACTTCCCATTGTGAGGCTGAGTGTCTGAGTGTGAATGCATGCACTTGAGTGTGAATTTGTGTTTGTGTGCATGCCTGGGCATGGATGTACCCTTTAAAGCTGGGGTGCACAGATTATACCTCTCAGTTCTGGCAGTGTGAGCACTAAAGTGTATTGTCAGGATGGGAGTGCGTTTTGCACTAGAATAGCTGGAGTTTGGGCTTGGGCAGGCGTCTGGTCCCCTCTGCCCAGTCGCATACCCTTTAGTCTTTGGGCTGGGGAAACCTCTTCACAGACAGGCAGTCACCCACATCACCAGCTCCGACGGACCCCCCCCCCAACTTCTCTGTCTTCCTCCGCTGCCCTCCCCCATCACCACAACCTCCCTTCGGTCCCCGTAGTAGGATGGCGGTCCCATAGCTCTGCACCTCCTCCCAGTCCACCCTGTGCCCCCCAGCTCCCTGCCCCAAGTACAGGCTCTGGTTCTGGAAGACAGCGGGGTTGGTGTGGCTCTCCAGCGACGGTGCCGAGGGTCTAACCCAGCCCAGCCTAACCAATGTGCAGACTACTGTACAATTTGGGAGTCCTGAACAGGTAGTCTAAACACTGGGTAGACGGAGTGGAGGTATCCTCTGGTCCATCCAGGCAGCAGCATCTGTCCATCCGGTGGGAGCTTTGGTCCCATCCCCTGGAGATAGGATGCCCCCAGCCCCAGATCCCATGTCCCCCAGCCCCAGTCAGCCAGCCGTGGTCCCTCTCTGCTCCTGACTCCCCTTCTGCCTCCTTTGACGTGGCAGGGGCGAGCGGGAGCTGGGCTGGAAGGAGGGGCCTGGGGAGGGGGCCGGCAGGAAGGGAGGGCTAGGGGAGGAGGCCACTCCTACCTAGTGTCCAACCCTGAGCACAAGGCTGCTGTGGCGGGCCTCCCTAGATGGGTTCCAGATGTTCCCTGGCCGCGTGTGCAACTTCCTCCTCTCCTCCCCCAGCCGCCCTCTGGGGCTCCCGGCCACCCGCCTGGCATAAAGAGGGCTTTATGTGGCTGCATAGGCCAGGCGGGTGTGTGGGGCAGAGGGGTGGAGATGACGCCAGGGTGGGAAGCAAGGTCCTCCTAAACCAGCCCCCACCTGAGATCCTAGGCACAGCTTATGGAGTCCTACATAGACCATCCCTCCTGCATAGGCCCCATGGTGGTATTGGGTAAGTGGGCCAGTGGGATACAGGGAGCAGAAACTTCTCCTCCTTCCTGGTGCCCTATCTGGGATGCCTCCTCCCAGGGTCCTCAAACCCTCCCTCTGGGATGCAGAGCCTACAGACACAAACACATCTGTCCACAGATTTCCATAACTTCTTCCACAAACAACACACCAACAGTCTAGCCCACTGCACAGACCATGTAAGACTATGGTCCCCTAGTCTTACATTCTTTTCACAATTGCCACACACATCTAACAGCGACAAACATACTTCTGCATGGTCCTATGCATAGATGCACCCATATCCTAGAAACACAAGCGCACACAATGGTGATGGACTTGCTTGCTTGGCTTTGCAACAACCACACAATCACACACGTGCTCAAAGACATACAATTTCCAGGCTTGCGCTGTGTGTCTGATTGGTAACACATGGATAGCTGGAGCAGAGCAGGGAGCAAACTGAACCAGCCCTTTGAAGCTTCCGGGGCTAGTGTAGTCCCCCCTCCCATCTCTGTAGTCAGGAAATGAAGTCAGAGGCAGTCAGTCAGGCTGGAGGCGAGAGCCTCATGTGAGCCATCTCTGCCTGAGGCCCAACCTGGCCAGTCTCCAGAACTTGCTTAGGGTAAAATGAAGGAGACACCCTCAGTCTCACTGCCTTCGCCAGCCCCTTAAGCTATGGCATATATACAAGGCTGCTAGGATTGGCTTGAAAGTCATGGTGTCGTGTGTGTGTGTGTGTGTGTGTGTGTGTGTGTGTGTGTGTGTGTACACACGCAAGTGCATGCATGTGTACTCAGATGGTCAGGGCTCCATGGCTAGGGTTTACGGTATAGCTCCACGTGAGCTGGGAAGGGTTAGAGCCCTGGGCTACTCTGGGTGTTCACAGTCCCAGGTGCTCATGAACATGGAAAACTCTGAGGGATGGAGGCATAGCAGCACCAGACTGACCCCTCGTTCCTCCCAACAGGAGAAAGAGAAGAAGTACATGCTGTCTGTGGACAATCTGAAGCTTCGTGACGTGGAGAAGGGCTTCATGTCAAGCAAGCATATTTTTGCCCTCTTCAATACAGAGCAGAGGTGCTTGTTGCCCCTAGCTGAGCTTCTGAGACTCCAGACCCTGCAAGCCCCAAATCATGCCTGCTGTATAGAAAATGGGTACACAAATCCAGGGACCTGGCATCAGACAGCTACTAAGTTTCTACTGAGTGCTAGTCCATGTCTAGACATCCTCTTCCCCTTTTCCCCTCTCCCCTCTCCTTCCTCCTTCCCTCCCTCTTTTCACAGCCACCCACCTAGTGTTGACTTGGCACAGAATACTCTGCCAGGCACTAGAAACGAAAAGTCTAAAGGCCCAGTCTTCTCTGGGATGGGCCTGGGATCAGACCTCACTTCTCCAGTTTCAGGCTGGCTCTGATATAGGCTCTTTCCTACTCAGAAATAAGAATCCCACCCTTTAATCCCAGCACTCAGCCTTTAATCCCAGCACTCAGGAGGCAGAGGCAGGCAGATCTCTGTGAGTTCGAGGCCAGCCTGGTGTACAAAGTGAGTACCAGGACAGGCTCCAAAGCTACACAGATAAACCCTGTCTCAAAAAACAAACAATCAAACAAACAACAACAAAAACAAAAAGAATCACAAACAGCTGCTATTTGGAAGTCTCCAGAAAGCCAGGGAGTGTGCTGAAGGGGTCTGAGACCCAAGCCGGGGCTGCACTGGCTGACTGCGGAGCCTTCCTTCTTTTGTTTTGAGATGGAGTGTCATTTAAGTAGTCCAGGCTGGCCTCAAACTGAATACTCTCCTGCCTCAGCCTCTTAAGTGCAGATTTTGTGTCGTTCCCCCTCCCTGCATAGCTGAGGGCCAAACCCTGGGCCTTATGCTTGCTAGGCAAGTGCTGGACCACTGAGCAAAATCTCCAACCCCTCAAGTACAGGCTTTAGAGTTTGGCACCCTGCCTGGCTTCTGTCTCCTACACATTGGGCGACTTTTCCCCCTGAAGTATCCCAGTGGCCACAGCAGACAGGAATCATTACCAACCTACGTCCAGAATGAGAACACTGAGGTTGGAGAGAGGAAGGCCTTGCCTAGGGTTCACAAGAAAGCTGGGGATAGATACTAGGCATGAAGACCCTAAATCCCACGCGGGTCCCTATCCCCTGAGCAGCGTGGGGCTTTTCCTCATCTTCCCGCCCGCCTACCGCATCCTGCAGGAATGTCTACAAGGATTACCGGCAGCTGGAATTGGCCTGTGAGACGCAGGAGGAGGTGGACAGCTGGAAGGCTTCCTTCCTGAGGGCTGGCGTGTACCCTGAGCGTGTTGGGGTGAGTGGTGGTGGAGCAAGGGGGAGGGGCTAGCTGCTTGTCCCTGGGGGTTCCAGGGCACCAGGCTTTGAGAAGTTCCATATTTGGCTCACAAAGAACAAGCTACCTGCATGGGTTTGAAGCAAAGCTCCCCGGTTTCCCCGTTTTCCTCCAGTGGCGTTTTGTTTCCCCTTCCCTGCCAGAGGGCATCTCCAAACTTTCATATACTGGTGGCTTCAAGTTTCCATCTCACATCCCCCTCCATCACTGCGGCAGTGTCTATGAGGACCAGGATTTAAGTACACTCCACTGGGCTCACATAATCCCTCCCTTTCCCTCTCTTTGTCTTCTTCGAATGTGCTCCCTGGTGGTGGTGGCAATGCTGGTGGCAATGCTGATGTGGCTTCTGTGCCTCTGATGTGGGCCTCCAGGACAAGGAGAAAGTAAGTTTGCCCTTTCCCTGCTTCCTGCCAGGTTCCTGGAGCCTGACATCTACTCTGGCCAAGAGAGGGAACTTGAGATGTTCTTTTCCAGGGTATAGATTGAGAAAGGGGGACAAAGTCTAGTCACTAGCATCAGAGTCAAGTCAAAACCTAGTCTGGGGTCCTGAGAGGCTTAGTGGGGAGCCTAGAGCCCCAGCTGTCCTCAGTGCCTCTGTGTGGCAGGCACCCTTGCAGGGGCCGAGGTTTAGTGACACCTGGAGTCTGACTGCCATACTGATGCCTGTGTTCCCAATGCAGGCCAGTGAGACCGAGGAGAATGGCTCTGATAGCTTCATGCACTCCATGGACCCTCAGCTGGAGCGGCAGGTGGAGACCATTCGGAACCTGGTGGATTCGTACATGGCCATCGTTAATAAGACTGTGCGAGATCTTATGCCCAAGACCATCATGCACCTCATGATCAACAATGTATGTCTATTGTTGGGGGCGATGCAGGGGGTTCCAGTAGACCACGCAGCCAGTTGGGTTTTTTTATTATGTTATTTACATATGCACAAGGCAGGGGAACACATGCCATCTTTTTTTTGTGTGTTGGTCATGGGATAGCTTGAGGGAGCTGGTTTCTCCTTCCACCATGTGGGTCTTAAGGATTGAACTCGAGTCATTAGGTGTGGCAGCAAGCACCTTTATCCACTAAACTAGCCCATAATCCCCCCCAAACCTTAATTTTTATTTATTTATTCATTTTCAAGACAGGAATTCACTTTGTAGGTCTTGCTGGCCTTGAACTCAGAGGTTTGCCTGTCTTTGCCTCCCAAATGCTGTGATTAAAGGTGTTTAGCACTATGCCTGCTTCCAAAACCCTTACTTTTAATAGTATTTATTTTAAGCCCAAAATATTTTTTTTTTTTTGGTTTTTTGAGACAGGGTTTCTCTGTAGCTTTGGAGCCTGTCCTGGAACTAGCTCTTGTAGACCAGGTTGGTCTCGAACTTACAGAGATCCATCTGCCTCTGCCTCCCAAGTGCTGGGATTAAAGGCCTGCGCCACCACTGCCCGGCTTTTTTTCTTTTCTTTTCTTTCTTTTTTTTTTTCAAAAATATTCTTGTTTTGACTTTTGAGATAGGATTTTGCTGTGGAGCTCAGGCTGACCTCAGACTTGTGGATGATCTCTGCCTGGCCTTCTCTACTTCCCGATTGCTGAGGTGACAAGCATGTCCCACTAAACTTGGCTCCAATCTAGAAAATATTAGTTAACAGGATATGTTACATACTATTTTCCCATCAAGTTGTTTATAAACCCACTCCAGATGTTACATATCTGGAGAAAATGCATCATATTAATTTGAATTTCAGGGAACTTGCAGCTGAAAAATAGATATGCATACCTAGGTTGACTCAAACATGCATGTTCATCAGGAGGAGCCAGGAATCTTTGTGTTTTGAGACCTTAGGTGTTGCTTTGAAACACACTCACAGGACCACCACAGCCTGTGGCTTAGTGAAAAAGCAGGGCCTCAGGAAAGCAGAAGCAGGTTTGAATGCTGCTGGCTGTGCCATGAATTCCCTGTGTGATTTTTGAGCAGATGAACTACCAGCTCTGAGTCTGTTTCCTAATGTGTAACTCTGGACAGTAATGATAGGGGTCAGGACAAAATGCTTAGAAAGTGTAGAGCAGCACAAAGCTGGGTACATGGCGGGCGTTAGATTTTTGGATAAGGAATCAGTGAGATTGGGGTAGGCTGCAATGATGTCAACAACTCACAAGATTGCCCCATACTGGGGATTGTTTTGTTTTGTTTTTGGCTTTTTTTGTGTGTGTGTGTTTTGTTTTTTGTTTTTCGAGACAGGGTTTCTCTGTGGCTTTGGAGCCTGCGCTGGAACTAGCTCTTGTAGACCAAGCTGGTCTCAAACTCACAAAGATCCGCCTGCCTCTGCCTCCCGAGTGCTGGGATTAAAGGCGTGCGCCGCCACCACCGCCCGGCCTTGTTTTTGGCTTTTTGAGACAGGGTTTCTCTGTGTAACCTGGCTGTCCTGGAACTCACTCTGTAGACCAGGCTGACCTCAAACTCACAGAGATCTATCTGCCTCTGCCTCCAGAGTGCTGGATTAAAGGCGTGCACCACCACCACCACCCCCGCAATGTCTGGGGATTTTAAGTGGAAATTAGCCCTCCTCTACACACTGACAACTTTGTCTCAATCCAAGGACACATTATAATTATATATTTATTACTTTTTTTCTTAGGAACTCAGGACATTTTAAACTGTCTTCTTCCTTATTTTGGTACTGAGAAAGACTTAGTAGGTAGTCGTCCTAGGATGTTAGGCTCTGGGTCTCCTCCCACATCCCAGAACTAAGGCAGGTGGTGACTTTCCTCTCTGGCCATATATTCTCGTCTAAGGAAAGGACATTAGATGAGGTTTTGAAGAGACCTGCGGGTTTAGGCACCAAGCAGAAGTTGGCATCTGAAATGCCAACCCCAGCTCCCAGTTCTACACCCAGTCCCAGCAGGTCTGGCCAGCGACGGGGTTCCAGCCTCCTTCCCTCTCTGCCCTCTCACAGACCAAGGAGTTTATCTTCTCCGAGCTGCTGGCCAATCTGTACTCTTGCGGGGACCAGAACACACTCATGGAAGAATCGGCCGAGCAGGCTCAGCGGCGCGACGAGATGCTGCGCATGTACCACGCACTGAAGGAGGCGCTCAGCATTATCGGCGACATCAACACGACCACCGTCAGCACGCCCATGCCCCCGCCCGTGGACGACTCCTGGCTGCAGGTGCAGAGCGTACCGGCCGGACGCAGGTACCAGGGCTGGCCCCCACGGCCCCAAAGCCCCCCAGCCCGGGGCCCGCGGGAGGAGGGCCGGGACGGGGCAGTGGCGCGCCCTGGTCCCGGGGGCTCCCACCTGGAGCGAGGGGCGGAGCTTAGAAGAGGGCGGGGATTGTTGCGGGGCGGGGCTTGCCATGAGCTCTGGCTGCGGGGCGGGTGGCGCCGCTGGGGGACGGGGCTTAGGCTCCGACGCTGTCCGCGGCCGTGGTGGGCGGGGCTTGCTGCATGGGCGGGGACAGCCTGGGCTGGGGCGGGGTCTCTGGTGGGGGCGGAGCCACTCATCTCCGCTCCTCGCTTCTTCGGCCCTTGTCGCTCGTAGATCGCCGACGTCCAGCCCCACGCCCCAGCGCCGAGCCCCCGCCGTTCCTCCAGCCCGGCCCGGGTCTCGGGGCCCTGCTCCTGGGCCTCCGCCTGCTGGATCCGCCCTGGGGGGGGCGCCCCCCGTGCCCTCCAGGCCGGGGGCTTCCCCTGATCCCTTCGGTCCCCCTCCCCAGGTGCCCTCGCGCCCCAACCGCGCCCCGCCTGGGGTTCCCAGGTGAGTAAGGGCTGAAAGCGGCGGGAAAGGCCGCTAGGTGGGCGTGACTGGGAGGGAAGTGGAGTCGGATTCCAGATCCTAGGCCTAGCAGTGGAAGCGACCCTCTCCATCCCAAGCGCTGGGGTCGTGGTTGCAAAATCAAGCGACCTGCGGCCACGGGCCGACAGTCTGGGCTGACGGTCCTCCCCGCAGAGGGCGCTGAGTCCCGGAGGTGGTCGTTTCTGGGGAGGGGGCTCTGGTGCTTATACCACCTGCCCCCTCCTTTTCAGCACTTGCATGGCGCTTCCTTTTTTCATTTTTCTCTCCATTCTTCCCACACTTTGCATTTCTAAACCCTTGCCCTCCATCCTCCTCCATTCCATTCTCCACTCACTCGCCCAACTCCCGGTGAGCCTACCTCACGACTAGGGAGGGCTCTGACCCCATATCCTCTCTTTGAGACCGTAGATTTCTTGTTACATTCAGAACGGCCTTGATGCCTGCCCCACTTTCCAGCCCTGACTCTTTTAAGAGTTCCAGGGTGGTGCCCAGCCTCTGGCGCACAGGATCAGTCCAGGCTGTGATTGTGTGACCAGCAGGGTGTATGATGTGTGTGTGGGCGTGCACACGGGTATGAATCTGAGAGTGGCACCCAGGCATGAAGAAGGATAGGAAGCAGCTGGGGATGGGGTCTGGGTGGGAATCATGGACAATCTGGTGGTCTGGAACCAGAGGGTGGGTGTGGGGCAGGGACAGAGACTGAAGACTACCCTACCACCAGAGATCTCTAGGAAGAGGAATACACTTCAGCCCATGGCTTTGCCTTCTTGATCCATGACCAGCTTTCCAGTAAGTTCACTCTAATAGCTGACTCAGCCTGCCCAGTTTCCACTGACCATAGTCTTTGAGAAAGAACACATTATCTGATAGACCAGTAGCATCTGTTTACAAATCTAGATGGCTGTACGGCAGAACTGGGTGTTTAATCCCCATGCACCAGTTGAGGCAGGGGCTCTATGGGGCTCTGAATAAACAGTAGGGTAAAGGCAGGCAGCAAGCATGTCCTGGGGTTGGGAGTCCAGAGATGCTGGTTTATTCCCTTTAGCAAGTCACCTTCCCTCCCAGGACTTCCATTTCCCTTCTCCTAAGTAAGTACTCTCCACTTTTCCAGGGCAGTGTCCAGATAGAGACAGTGGGCCGCTATACTGATGGGAAATGTGGCTGGTTGGCTGGCTGTAGGGTGGGTCAGGCTGGAGACAGATTTGTGGAGACTCAATGCTGTAGAGAACCATGAAAGGTTATTGGGCGGAGAAATGAAGCCCCGGTCCCTTATGGAGCAGTGTGGTAACCCTGTCAGCACACCAGGCCTGAGTGTGCAGGGAGCTGGTGCAAAGGCCTTCTGTGTGCAGGCGAGCTTCTGTGTTGTGACAGCTCATGCGTGTGCTTCGGTGTGCCGAGTGGCTGCATGTCCCAGATCCGTGCTGCACGTATTGGCCGGCAATGGTGCTGGGCACTGGGAGGTGGGAGGAGAGATGTATGCGTGTTTGTGGGCATGTGTGTTAGCGTGTGCATGCAGGGCCTTGAGGCCTCACAGCATGTGTGTGCACGCCCAGGCGTGTGCGTGTCCCCTAACCCCACGCCTGGCTCACCTGTGTGTTTGTGAAATGCCCTGTTGATTTCGTGCTGTCTTTCAGAATCACTATCAGTGACCCCTGAGGAGTGTCAGCTACGGTAGGTTATGCTCTCAGCCTGCTGCATGAAGTGTGTCTGCCCCTCCCTCCTTGCTGCACCAGCTCCATGCTGAGGACAACCTTGGAACCTCTGAGCCAGGCCCCTCCTCCTTCTGCAGCTCTAGACTCCCTCTTCCTGTCCTCTGCCAGCTGGCTCTCTCTCTTCCCAGTGAGCCTCGGGACTCAGCGCCACTACTCAAGGCCCTTTTGCCTAAACTGAAGGCTCTGGGGACAGGTTCCGTGCCCAAGCTGGTAGATGTGGGTGCTCCCTGGGGCTGTCAGAGACACCAGACTCATTGTTAACAGTGTAGGGACTGAGAGCTTGGAGAGGATGTTTGTGGCTGGCCTCTGAAGGGGCTAGAGGCCTTAGGACTTCGTCTTCATACCTAAAGTGTGCTGCCAAGGTAGAGCATCCAGCTCCCACCCTGGGAGCATGGGCATCTAAATCCACCACAGAACATGATGACCTGACACTAGACGGTAGCCATAGCTGAGTCAGGACTCTGATTGGCTAATGATTTCAGAACACTTAAAAGCCTTTGCCATTCTGCCAGCCCATTAACAGCTAACAGGCCAGGCAAGGACAAGTAGCCCCCTTTTCTCTTCCTCCTTAATTAATTGCACATCTGCAATTAATGGCCATGTCCTCAGCCCCAGATACTGAGCCAGCCCATTAGCTCCTACACTTGGCCTCTTCTCAGAGTGACCTGTACGTTTTAGCTAGTGGCACTGCAGTGTCTACTGACTTGGCAAGTCAGCTTGAGTTCTGCCTGGATGGCCACAGGATCGCTCTGTGACCTGTCCCAGCTTTCCCCAGCCATTGACGCTCACCCTTCTGCTTTCCCCAGCAGGAAGGGCCCAGCCTCACCTACGCGACCTGCAGCCCCCCGACCAGCGGAGGCTCCCCTCTTAGACTTATAAGTCTATGGCCACAGGCATCGGCTGCTTGCCTCCCAGCCTCCCCAGGGTCCCCTCAGAGGACTCCTGGGCTTTCTGACCACCTGAGGGGCCTCCAGTGTTCCCTCCAGTCATCCCCTTTAGCTTCGCTCTCCTGGTTCAAGCACTTCTGGCCTCATGGCTGTTACATGGGACTCCCTGAGGCTTGGGGTGGCCCAGGGCCAGTGGGATGGGAGAAAGAGTGACCAGAGAAGAGGGAGGCCCTATGGACACATTGCCTGGGTGGTGTGTGAGAGGCCGTGTGCGTGGCAAGAGAGGGCCACCAGCCTCCACCCAGACTACCTGCTAGCTATGGCCCAGCAACTCCCATCTTGCCTTTTTCATTCATCAACTGTCTGCCTCTTTTCTGGGAACTTTGACCACATCCACACCTGCCTCATCCCCTCTGCCTCTGCTTGGGGTGGCTGCTCTTGCCTTACCAGTTCTCCTTCCTTTTCTCTCTCCGGTTCTCTCTTTGCTTTCTCTCCAACTGCCAGCCGATCGGGTCAGGCAAGTCCATCCCGTCCTGAGAGCCCCAGGCCCCCCTTCGACCTCTAACCAGATCCCTTCTACTCCTCGGAGACCTCCCTTACCAAGCCTGCCTGGACAGCTGTTCTGTGACTTGACAGTGGCTACCCCCAGCCCCAAAGCGTATTCCCTTCATTTGTGACTTAGTCTGTTGTAGTGGTGAGCTACACATCCAGATGTGATGTTGGTGATAACTTGTGCCCTCTGTGGTATTGCTCCTGCGACATTCTATAAATATCTATAAATATACATATATATACATATATATATATACACACACACACACACACACACATATATATGGCTGACACAGCCTTGCCTGTAGTATCAGAATCAACCATCATGCTGTCCTTGTGGAGTCTTGTGGTCCAACGACAAGGGAACACTGTCACCCTAACCCTCCCCCAATGTGCCACCTCCAGTGAGCTTCTCTGTCCTCTTGGCCTGTGGACAGCCATGCCCTCGGCCATCCCCACCCTGCAGCATGGGGATGCTGTACCAGCAGCTGTATGGTTCTCATAGCCACCAGTCTTGCTGTCTTGGCTGAGAATAAAATCCATTTCTGGATGATGGGGAATCGTGTGTCCTCTGCTGGTTCATAGTTCATATTCTCTGTAGAGCTGGGGGGAGGGGAAGGTGTAAACACTGGGCACTAAAATACAGGGTGAGGAAGAGCCCTTGCTAGGGTGCTGTAAGGTGAGTTTAGCAGGGCCTCATCCTATGAACTGCTTCTACCATTAGGGGGCAAGACCATGAACTTAGCCAGAAGACTGAACTGAGGAGGCCTGAAGGAGACCAAAATGGGCCAATGTATGAATAGGTTAGGGGAGAGGGGGGACAGAATGGAAAAGGTCTGGTCTGTAAGTCAGCACCCTTAGGTGCTGTACCCTATCTATAGGTGTTCCACCTACATATAGGTCAGTCTTGACTCTGTAACCCCATGACACTCTCAACTGGGATCCCTCAGCTTCAGTAAGCAGTATACAGACAATACAGCATACCTGCTAAGCACTTCAAACCTTAGGCTCCACACAGGCCAGAAGGCTGCTCTCTACTGACATACTCCCTGCTTGGTGACAACCTCAGGCTAACCCCAGAACCCAGTGACAGGAACACCCTACGCCGAGAAATATGGCTAAATCCATTTATTTCCCAAGTAGAAAGCAAAATAAAGAGGAGCTGCATCAGCAGGGTGCCACAACCGCTTCCTGTCTTCTGTCCTATACTACCAATAAATAAGTTTACCAGCCCCAAGTGATTATTAGAACCTCCTCCCTACTTGCCAGCTCCAACCTCCACTATGATACAGGGGGTGTCCCTACCCCAGAATATACAAAATGGTACAGAGGTACAATATGTACACCAGGGGAGGGGAAGACCCCCCCAGTAGCCTCTATCCTGCTTAGTGTACAGTTACCCCAATTGTCATAAGGCCTGAGAGAATAGTACCCACTTTCCCTGTCCCAAAGTGCCTCTAAAAAGATGGAAGCCCTCCTAAGTGGGATGCTTTCCAGAGACAGTTATCCCAACTGCCTGGGGACCATGGAAATGTTGCCCATCCCCACTGCCCTAAAGTGCCTCTAAGAAGATGGGAGTTGGTCTAGGGATGTGCTGGGCCCTGGGTTCCATACCCAGCACTACCACACAGAAAGGTAGGTAGTGATGGATGTGTAAATCAATTTGGTAGAATGGCTACTTAGCACTGAGAGATACCAGGCGCAATGCTGAGGCAGGAGAATCACAAGGTCATTTAGCTTGGGATACTGAGACACCATCTAAAGAAAACAAAGATAAAAAGCAGGGTGGAAGGAAATGAGAGATAGTAAGATAAAGGAGCCCTGCTGGAGGCCAGATTGCATCTATCAGACGTGGTGTACCTGGCCGTGAAAATGCTGCCAAATTGTTCTGTCCCAGTGTCTAGAGTAAGGACTGAGGCCCTCCAATTAAAGACAACTGTGTCAGGAAGCCACCAGCTACGAAATCTGCTCAATCACCACATCCAGTGTTCTTTCTCTAATGGAGTTTAGAAAGTAAAACCACCCTAGCCAAAGGGCACAGACTGTCCCGTTTGTATCCCACAGTAATATAGGAAGTCTGGTCATCTGGGTTTTTTTTTTTTCAGACAGGGTCTCAGTGTAGCCCACTGTGGCCTTAAACTTACTAGCTAGATGAGGGTGGTTGTTTCTCCTGCTTCCACTTCCCAAGTGCTTGAATTCCAGGCACCACCAGTTTCAGAGTGCTGGGGACGGAACCCATGGCTACATGCGTGGCAGACAAGCACTCTACCAACTGAGCTACTTCCTCAGCCCCTGGAGGGGGTGGAGTCTGACATTATTATTATAAGGAAAAGGGTGACTGAGAAGGGTGGGTTGGGGCAGAACCTTTGGCTGCCCATAGTGAGGCTTTGGCTGCCAGTCTTTTAGACAACCATGATTTTCACTTCGTCATTCTCATCAGCACGGTAGAAAAAGGGGATGCAAGGGTTGCTGCCCAGGCCTGGACGCTCCTTGGGATTCTGGATCTCACGCAGCAACTGCATGATCTGCTGTGCAGTATGGTTCTCAGGGGGAGCAGGTGCCCCAGCCTCTCCTTGTGTAGTCTCTACACTGTCAGCCAGGCTCACCTCCTTAAGGTCTTTAGAGAAAGGGGGAGAGGGGTCTCAGGGTTCTGCATGCCATGGTGGTCCTCCCCTTTGTGCCTGCCCAAGCCAAGGGCTCTACTCA
Source organism: Dicrostonyx torquatus (assembly GCA_028555095.1). Lineage (NCBI taxonomy): Eukaryota > Metazoa > Chordata > Mammalia > Rodentia > Cricetidae > Dicrostonyx > Dicrostonyx torquatus. Next base: position 2,926,292 of record JAQHUG010000064.1, read on the forward strand.
CCATCCTGCTGGTCAGCAGCTCCAAATTCCTGGGAGCCTGTGGGCACTGGGATGGGCACATCAGCAGAGACTGCCAGGAATTTGCTCTGCCAATCATTGCGCTCGTTCACAAGCCTCAACACAAGCTCCTGTAACTCTAGCAGCTTTACCTGGAGGGAAAAGCACTCAATAAATTGAGTGTCCCAGCCCAGCCTAGATGGGGCCTAGACCACAGAAGTGTGGGGCTTACCTTCATCTCCTCCTTGTCCTGAGCTAGCCTGCTAATGTACTCCTCCTTCTCCAGGTGCCGAGCCTTCAGCACTGCCCTCTGGTTTTGGTAGAGAGCAATGTACTCTCCTGTGGGGATAGCAGGCAGGTGGACAACGCTCAGTCACCAAGGCTCACCCAGTCTGCCCCATGTGTAGCCCCAACTGCCTTAGGCTGGGCTCTGCCTCACCAATGGTGTCCGTCTCTCCAGAAAGCTGAATGCAGCAATGTTCAAGTTCCTCTACCCTCTCCTTGAGCTCTACTTTCTCCTGCATGACTTCCAAGAAGCGACTCTGCAGCTTCTCCATGGCTACATGTAGGGCCTGGTTGCTCTCCTCAGACACAGAGTCACTCACACTCCTGGGAAACACTGCCTCCTTTTCGAACTTACTTTGGACTGGGGCTGCCAAGTGAGCCAAGCTCCGGCAACGTGCCTTCTGCTCTCTCAACTGCATGCGTAGTTGGGCCTGCTTCTCCTCAGCATTGGCTATAGCTGTGTTAAAGAATGCCACCTGCACACAAGAAGGAGTTGTGCTTCTTAGGAAGATGCTCAGGAAAGAGGGGGCAGGGAGGTAGAATGGGAGCACCTATTCCCAGATGGAAGAGTGTCTGACCACAGGCTCCCAGGCACAAGGTGGTAATCAAAAGAAATGAGATGACAGGAAACTGAGGGACCATAGAGGCAGGGAAGAGAAGGGGCAGGGCACAGGCCAGCTCACCATGGCCTCTTTACTGTCTAGGTCTTCTGGGATGGTCAGACTAGGCCGAGGAGCCTCCTCCTCCTCCTGCTCCACATCTCCTGGGGACAGACAGTAGGTTGTCTCTTCTAACAATCCCAGCAAATAGACAGAGTGGGCTAAGGGAAGACACCTCAGGACCCTACCTCTGTACCCCCACTGTATACCCTGGGGCCAGCCACTGACTAGAAAATGCCCAAGCATTCTCAAAGCTTCTCCAAAGATGTCCACTCAGTTCTGGGTCTCCCTCTCCTGTATGGTCTTACCTTCCCCAGGGAGAGCCAAGAGGTTCAGCTGGGCCTGGAGCTGCTGGTTCTCCTGGCTGGTGGCTTCCAGGCGCTCCTAAGGAACCAGGAAAGAGTGAGAAGGTACAGAGGTGGCCAGGTTCTCCCACTGGGGCCCAGCCTCAGCAACTGCCTCACCTGGGTCTCTTGCAACTCCTGGCGGGCAATTTCAGCAGCCATCTTGCCCTGTACCTCCTCATGCTGCAACTGGTCCATAAGCTGTGTCTGCAGCAGAAGCTGCTTGTGCAGCGCCTCCTTCTCAGAGGTCAGCTGCTCATAGGCAGCCAAGTGCTGTTGGTAGGCGGCGGCGTACTGCTGCAGGTGGGACAGACACTGGTCTCGCTGCTCCTGCAGACCCTGAGCTTCTTGGCTCTTCAGCTCCACTGTCTCTTTTAGCTCTCCCAGCCTCTCCTGCAGCTCGCCCAACTTCTTGGCCAGCTCTTTCTTGACGTGCTGCTCTGACTGCAGTGCACTGGTAATCTCCATGTTCTCATTGGTCAGCCTGACAAAGCCATTCTGCAGCTCAGCCAACTGCTCCTTTAGCTCGCGGTTCTGTGACAGCGCTCTGCTGATGGTGGTGCGGTCACTCTGCATGCTCTCCAGGATCTGCTTGCGTTCCTCTGCCTGCTCACTCCAGCGTTCTGCGGCCCGCTCCAGCTCCAGCAGCCGCTCCTCCTGCTCCCGGTTCAGGAGGCTCAGGCTCTCATTGTCCTGTACCTGGGCCCTCAGTTGTCCCATCAGCTTCTCTAGTTCCTTCTGCAGCTGCTCAACCTCTCCCTGCAGCCGCTCTTCCACCTCGGAGGGCCCAGCTGGAGGCTGTGGGGGTGGTGGCTCCTCTGAGAAAGGAAGCAGGCATAGATACTTGACTTTTCAGACAGGGTCCATTGTGAGCTGGAGTCCTGCTCCTGCCCCAAGCCCTGGCTTCTTTTCTGTCAGGGTCTCAGATGGGGTAAGCATTTCAAGCCACTCTAGTACAGTTCTGTGATGCTCAGCCACCTGCAGGGGGTAGCAGTAGGCATGCCACCCTGCTTTGCACAGAAGGACACACGCTTAGAGGGATGTCAAAACTTGCCATCTCCTGGCAGAGCCCCCCTTGTCCTCTACTACAATGCCCTTGTACCCACCTGCCTCCCCAGGACAATGGACACCTTTATGGCCTTGGACCCACTCCTGCTCTCAGGTCACCCTTGCCCTACTCACCCGTCTGACTCCTGAGTTCGGCCAAGCTGGTCTCCAGCTCTTGTACCTGACTTTCTCTGTGTTCCTTCTCTTCCTTCAGTGTGTGCACCTGCCCAAAGGCACAGGGAAAAAGCTGGAGATCCCGGGCACCATCCATTCCCAGTCCCACCTCTGCAAAATGGAAGCCCTTAGCCCGTCAGCTGTGGCCCACTGATGCTCAGGAAGAGCTGAGACCCAGGGCCAGGCCTCACCTGCTCTGCCATCTGCTGAATCCTCTGCTGCCACATGGCACTCTCTCCTTTCAGGGTCTCTGCATACTGGTCTCTCTCCATCTGGAGCTGTTTCAGCGACTCCATCAGCTGCACCAGTCAACGCATGAGTTACCAAGGGCTGCACTGGTTCTCACGGCCCTTGGCCACCTGGGATCATGCCCCCCTCTCCTCTCACAAAGCCTCACCTGGCCTACATGGGTCTCTAGCTGAGCCCGCTCCTCCATGGCATGTTGTAACTGCTGGTTACTGTCGGAGGCCTCAGACTGGTTAGAGAACTGTAGAAGGAAAACGAGGGGTTCCACTGCAGTGCTCCCCACAAGAGCGTAAGCTAGGACTAATGAACAACTCAGGGTCATTGCCATATGAGAAAAGTGCCAGGAAGCGGTAAGCAGCCTCTTGCATAGATTTCATTTAAATGAAACAGAATAGTGGCTTTTCAGCTGGGCATGGTGGCTCATGCCTGCAACCTCAGCAGTTGGAAGGCTAAGGTAAGCAGACTACCATGAGTTCAAGGCTAGCCTGATGAGTTACAGGTCACTCTAGCTACTGTCTCTGACTCAACAACATGAATAAATAAACAAAAACTGTTTTTTCAAGTAGTACATGTCAAAAAATAAAAATTTAACAGCCATACTAGTGACCAGTTAAGATTATGACTCCACAGGTATGGTCAGGGCTCCACTGCTGAACATTTTAGCAAAAAATTCTATAGCAAGACCAGGAGGAGCCTTCAAACTGTCCAGTACTTGACTACAGGTTGCCTACAAGGATGCTGAGACTGTGCCTGGGGCTTAGGGGTGTGGGCTGCACCTCTCACCTGTTGCAGCAGCAGCTCTGACATTTCCAGCTTCTTCTGCAGCTCCTCCACCCCCAACTGTGCAGCTGCTTTCTCTGCCACCAAGATTCGAAGTTTCTCTTCCAGTTCTGAGTTCTGCTGCCTCAGGTCTTCATTATTTTTGCTATGGCCAAAGAGGCAGTGCAGAAAGGAAGGAACCAAAAAAGAAAGGACCACATTTTTGAGTAACGTATGAGCCTGGCCACTAAGCCACAGACACAGCATCAAGATACAAGTGACAGGGGCATGGCTAGGACTAGAGCACAGCTTCCACAAACCCAAACCTGTCTCCTCTGACCCTCCCTCCATTCCCTGCAGAAGGCCCAACCTCCTTCCCATTCTTACTTGTTCTTGTACAACTCCAGCTTGAGGGCATCTCGCTCTTTGGTTAGGTCTTTGTTGTACTGCAGATAAAGAAAGCTGAGTCTGGACCTGGCAGGCTGAAGAGACAGCTGGCACAACACCAATGGACCCAGTAATATTACACAGTGACATTTCCTCCCTCCAGTCACACTTAACATTATCACAAAGCATTTCTAAGTCTGTGGTCTCATTTGTGTTTCTGTGTGTTTGGTTGGTTGGTTGGTTTCTTTAAGATAGGGTTTCTCTGTGTAGCCTTGGCTGTCCTGGAACTCATTCTGCAGACCAGGCTGGCTTCAAACTCAGAGATCCACTGTGTCTGCCTTCAGAGTGCTGGGATTAAAGGTGTGCACCACCATGCCCAACTTTGTTTTGTTTTTAAGATTGGGTCACTTCAAACTCCTGTGTTTAGATGATCTTCCTGACTTGGCCTCCCCAACATCTGGGACCAAAGGTCTACCAGTTATAGCCTTCAGGGTTGGTTTATTTTTTAATTTTTTTAACTTTTATTTATTTTATGTGTATTGCCTACATATATGTCTATGCTCCACAAGCATGAATTAAAGGCAGTTATAAACCACCATGTGGGTACTGGGTATTAAATCTGGATCTTCTGGAAGAGCAGCCTGTGCTCTTATCTGCTAAACCATCTCTCTAGCCTTGTTTTTTGTTTGTTTGTTTTTTGTTTTTATATGCATTGGTGTTTGACCTTCATGTCTTTGTGAGGGAGTCGGATCCACTGGAACTTGTTGAGTTACAGACATTTATGAACTGCCATGTGGGTGCTGGAAATTGAAACCAGGACCTCTGGAAGAGCAGTCAATACTCTTAAAACAGCCCCTGCCCTGTTTTTGTTTTTAATTAACAACAACAATATTTTTTTTACAAGGCTAGGGATCAAACTCAAGTCCTTGTACAGGCCAGTCAATTACTCTACCACTGACCAATAACACCTTGGCTCTCTTTTATTTTTTCTTTTGAAGTAGGGTCTAAGCAACCAGGCAAGACTAGATTTTACACTATAGCCCAAGCTGGCCTTGAACCCTCCTGCCTCAGCCTCTCAGTGCTGAGATCACAGGTGTGTCGCCTTGCCCAGCATTCATTCTGATTTTATGAGAAGAGTCTCAAGCAGATGGGGATGGCCTTTCTCTTTCAAGTGCTGGAATTATAGGCATGTGCCACTCCATCTGGCTCACTCTTTTTCTTTTCTTTCTTTCTTTTTCTTTTTCTTTTTTTTTTTTTTTTGGTTTTTCGAGACAGGGTTTCTCTGTGGCTTTGGAGCCTGCGCTGGAACTAGCTCTTGTAGACCAGGCTGGTCTCGAACTCACAAAGATCTGCCTGCCTCTACCTCCCGAGTGCTGGGATTAAAGGCGTGCGCCACCACCGCCTGGCCTCTTTTTCTAAAAAATTATAATTTTTTTTTTGAGGCAGGGTCTTTCTATATAGCCCTGGTTGTCCTAGAACTACTCACTATGTAGACCAGACTGGCCTCTACTTGCAGACATCAACCTGCCTCTGCCTCCAGAGTACTGGGATTAAAGGTATTCACCACCATGCCTTCCTAGTAACTCCTTTTTTAGGGGCGGAGGTGGGGGTTTCAAGACAGGGTTTCTCTGTGTAGCCCTGGCTGTCCTGTAACCCTCTCTGTATATCAGGCTGGCCTCAAACTCAGAGATCCACTTGCCCCTGCCTACCAAATGCTGGGATTAAAGGCCACCTCCCAGATAACTCCTTTGGGTTTTTTCTTTTCTTTTCTTTTGTTTTTTTCTGTTTTTTTAAAAATAAGAACAGTAGTGGGCAACACTTTAAATGCTATCACTCAGGAAGCAGAAGTATCTCTGTGAGTTCCAGGCCATCCAGAGCAACACAGAGACCCTGTCTCAAAAACAAAAAGTAAAAACAAAACAACAACAACAACCAAAAGAGAAAAACTCAGTAAAGGGGGCAGATGCTGTTCTTCCAGAAAACCCTGGTTTGGTTCTCAGCACCAACATGTAAGACCCAGTTCCAGGAGATCCAAGAGCCTTCTGCCCTCTGAAGGCATATGCAAGCAACACACACACACACACACACACACAAAAAGTAAATAAGCATTAAAAATAGAAATAAACTGGGCAGTGGAGGCACACACCTTTAATCCCAGCATTTGGGAGGCAGAGGCAGGAGGATCTCTGTGAGTTCAAGGCCAGCCTGGTCTACAAGAGCTAGTTCCAGGACAGGCCCCAAAGTTTCAGAGGAAACCCTGTCTTGAAAAACTAGATAGATGGATGGATGGACAGACAGGTAAGAGAACTTGTACCAAGTGGTGGTGGTTTGCACCTCTAATCCCAGCACTTGGGAGGTAGAGGCAGGCAGATCCTTAAGTTTGAGGCCAACCTGGTCTACAGAGTTCCAGGACAGGTAGAGTTACACAGAGAAACCCTGTCCTGAAAAACCAAAATAACAAAAAAAAAAAAAAAAAGAATTCCATAAGATTATGTAGGCAAGGAAAAAGAATGAGACCAGGATGTATTGGCTTAAGACTGATTTTAGCATATGGAGGCCAAGGCATTCACAACAGACGATGATTGGCCAGAACTCTCATAGACACTATTGGTGTTAATTTGTTCACTAAGCACTTCACCAGACACCACTGCTAACCCACCAATCTTCACAGCCATAGAGAACAGTTGCTGTCATCCTCACTGGGCAGAAACACAGTATACAAAAGTGTTGGCCTGAAGTCACTTAGCAGGGGTGGGACTTGAGCACTTTGGGGTGTCTAAATCTCTAGGCATTTTCTCCCTGGGGGTTGTAGATAAGAGGAGGAAAATTAACTTCTGTTTGGGTCTTATGCTCTCCTCTGAACGGATAGTCTATTCACACACTCCAAAACTCAGAGGAGACAGAAGCAAAATGATTCCCACCTGAGCTCACTTGCGCAGTCCCCAGTTACACAGCTGTGGACTCATCCCCAGTTTGCTTCCTTCTTCCAACCATACAACAAAAGCAGCAACAAACAGTCCATGCAGAGCTGTCAGCAGCAAGACATGGACCATGCAGAAGAGCACTTTAAGCTTACTGTCCACCAGGAAGCTGCTGATGGCCAGAGGGGCTTGTCTTACCCTGTCTGCCTGTTTCTGTTGCGTTGACACAGTAGACAACGTCCGCTCTAGCTCTCCCACACGCTGTCGGGAAGACTGTAGGCGGTTGGCGAGATCCTCTGACTCTCCTGAAATAAGAGTGGTGTAGATGGAGCCCCAGGGACCCTCCCTCAAGGCTGCCAAGGCATCAGCACAAGGCTGAACGGTGCCCTGATCCTACCTGCTTTCTGCCTGGCTGCTTGCTGCGTGTGGGCCAGGGCGGATTGTAATTCTGCCTTCTCAGACACCAGGATGCCTATGGTCTGAATGTGAACCTTTGGGAGAAAGTCCAAAAGTGCTGAGAGAAAAGAGAGACATGCTCTCTGGGGGACACAGGAACACCACACAGGCCACTCACCTGCAGTTGTTCCCTGAGAGCTCCCTGCTCCTTTGCCAGCTTCTGCTGAAAATCCTTCTTCTCCTATGGGCACGGGAAGTGCAGCTCTTAGCAGGGACGCAGAATCCCAGCAGGGACGAGCCCCCAGAAAACCACCAGTGGCCCAGGACAAGTCCACCATGAAGCCAGGTTATCAAGGATCCTATGGAGGACACCCTGTGGGGTGAGTCTTCTCCAAAAGGGAAGCGAGCAAGACCAAGGCCTGCAGCTCTAAGGCCTCCCCCAACCCCATCAGCCAAGAAAAGAGCAAAAACAGAAACCACAGTACTTTTTCCAGTTGATCCAGAGTATCTTGGTTCTGTTGCTTCTGTGGGAAGAGTCAAAGGAAGGTGACTGGGGCTGGTCGCTTTTATGCCACCCCAGACCAAGACAGAGCAGGGGGATGGATTTGAAAAAGGAGCTCAGACTCACAGGGGTTCATGAACCAACAAACTACTCAAGTTCCCAAGGAACTACAGTTTGTGTCTTGGCTGCCTCTCAGTTACAACTATGCCACAGAGGTCTGAATCTGGGTCTAAGTTAAAGAACAGTAACTCTAGAAACAAGTTTGAGAAAGAAGACTACTCTCTGCCAACTTGGAACAGTGTGCAGAGTTAAGAACTGACCGTAACTTGTACAGACAAGAGAGGAATGGGAGAGCACTTCGTTGTGACACTTCAGTAAGTTTTTTTGTCCCCCAAGACAGTTTCTCTGTTGTTTTGGAGCCTGTCCTAGAAATTGCTCTTGTAGACTAGGCTAGCTTCGAACCCACAGAGATCCGCCTGCCTCTGCCTCCCAAGTGCTGGAATTAAAGGAGTGCACCACCACCACCCGGCTCAGTAAGTCTTTAAATTCTTTTTTGGGGGGGAGGGGTATTTTGAGACAGGGTTTCTGCTTGTAACAGCCTTAGCTGTCCTGGAACTTGCTCTTGTAGACCAGGCTGGCCTTGAACTCACAGAGATCCGCCTGCCTCTGAGTACTAGGATTAAAGGCGTGGGCCGCCACCACCACCCAGCTAAGTCTTTAAACTCTTGCCACTTAAGAGTGGAAAGAGGTCTCTAACACTCTCCAACTCTGCCTCAACAGGAAACTCAAACCCAGGGATTACTGTGGCCAAAATCAAAGAGAAAATTAGGACCTAAGCCAGGTCCTACAAGACATGGGGCTCCTGTGTTCTCTTGCACTGGAGGCACCAAGCTCAGGACAAGTGTGGTGAGGATTCAAGCTGGGAGTCTAGAGTACAGAAAGGGTGGAGAGCAACGAGAAGAACCATGCTGCATGTTCTATGCCCTTGCTGCCTCCAGCTGAGACCGAGGCCCCCAGGTCTCCCACTACCCTTTGGCCCCAGGGGCTCCCAGTCTCTCTCTTCAGAGCCCCAAGGGGAAACTGAAGCCCAGGACTGGCAGGAGGAATCAGGGACCCCACTGGACTCTTACCAATTCCTCTATCGTGCTACTGAGTTGTTTGTTTGTTACATAGCTGGAGTCCAGGGCTCCGGCTAGCTCTTGGTACCGGCTCTGAGGCGCATGCAGAGAGGAGGAGTTGGAGGAGGGAGGGGGAAAGGTAGAGAGAGCATCATTAGGGTTGGGGGTGGTGGGCTGTCTCGGCTGGCAGTGGGCACTCAGGTCCCACTGTACAAGGAGATAGGTGGTTGGCTTAAAGGGTCTGAACCATGTTTTATGGCTACTCACCTCTAGTTCCTTCATGTTGGAAGACGCGAGGCCCTCCCCATTGATGTAGGATGTGGTCTAGGAGAAATAACATCTCACATGGAGATGCTCTGTCACCCTCAATGTCTAATCCCTCCAGCCTCCTTACTTCCCCCTCAACTAGCAGAATCTGTTTTTCTGCCGACCTTGGACCTTTCCTCTCACACTCTCATGGTTCTCATTCCGCCACGGCTCAGCCTCTGCCCCTAACAGCTGTCATCTCACACTTTCTACACCAGGATAAAAATCACATCACCCGTCAGGGTCCAAATCTGTCTGCTCTGGGTCTGACAGGATCCTCTCATGAGTCAGTCTCCTGAGAATCCCTGCTTCAGCTTCTACCATGCTTTTCTTTCCCCTCCACCTTCTCTGTGAACCCCAATCCTGCGGTACCTCAGACACAAGACCATTGAGCTGTTGAGAAAGTTGTCGCAGACTCTCAGTTGATGAGAAAGTCCTAAGAAAGGAGACAGAGGGTCAGGAGTGCAGGTGGCTTGATGGGAACCTGGCTCATGGGCAGAGGCCTGCCCTGACTCCTTCAGTAGAGAACGCTTACTTGGTCTCCTCCATGAGGTTAGAACAATTGCCAGTGTCGTGGCTCTGTATGGGTAGAAACAAATCAGGTCACTATTCAGCTTCTGCTTACACAAGGACAAGGTAGGCCAAGCTCATCAACACCCATCTCCCCAAGCCTCCCCATCTTGGCCTCCCCATGTCAGGCTCCAGGAGCAGCACCTGGACCAAGCTACCAGAGAGAGAAGAGAATTCAGAGAAGGTAAAGTCCCTTGGCAAGCAGACAGGAGCACAGCAAGCAAAAGGGAAAAAGCACAAACCTGAGGTGATGCCATGCTAGTAAGGTCAGCATCAGGGGAAGGGACAACACCAAGAAACATAGTGTCATCATCATCAGTTGGCGGTGCAGGAGCAGCACAGTCTGTGGGCGCCTGTCACAGAGCAGAGCAGGGGCATTAGACGACCACAAGGTGCCTCGCTGCCATGGACATGAGGTGATGGGGCAAGCAGGGTAGGAGAGCAGCAGTCACAGGACAGTCGTACATGCTGGGAGCTACAGGGATAGACACGGCCTGCCCAGGCCTCAGGCCACTGAGGAGCATTTTGAAGGCCAAAGCTCAAAGCGAAGGCTGCAGGGTCTCCTTCCTGAACACCCGAGGACCTTGTTCCCTCTGGAGCTCTGACCTGTGGCAGACACAGCAGGAAGTGCCCAAGTCCAGGAGCCAGAGAGCCAGCCTGTACCGACTGTGACCCTGACTATGGTCCTGCTCCTGGGATGGACTAGTCGTCATGGTCAACATAAGCATTCACCCCTCTCCTCTTGCTTTCCTGCCTTCCCCTCTCCCAGCCCCACGCACTGGCTGTGTTTGTTGATTAAAGCAGAGACCAATGGCTGCCCTTTAGCTTGCAGCATCCTGGAGATCAGATGACCTTCTTAGGAACAGCAGCCAGGGACCAAGCCTAGGATTCAGGATGTGGTGGTTTGTAAAAACCTCCTTACTTCCCCAATGAGAACCATCTGCTTTACCAGCTGTATCTAGTCACTCCTCATGCTCAGACCTGACTCTTACTTTATATATATATATATATATATATATAAAAATTTTTTTTTGAGACAGAATTCTACTTTCCAGTTCTGAATGTCTTGGAACTTAACTCTGTAGACCAGGCTGCATGCAGGCTGGCCTTGAACTCACTGGGCATGGGCCACCACCATGCCCAGTGGTTTAGGACTTACTTTAGAATATGTCTCTGGCTGGGTGGTGGTGGCACACACCTTTAATCCCAGTACTCAGGAGGCAGAGGCAGGCGGATTTCTGAGTTCAAGGGCAGCCAGGACTACACAGAAAAATCCTGTCTTGAAAAACAAGACAAAACAAAATATCTCTGGTTTAGAGGTTTTCTAATGTCCAACAAGCTAGATGGGCAGAGAATGGGAAGCCAAAGGGGGAGAGGTCAGGGAGCCCACGCCTGCCCAGCAAGGCTGGTCTGGAGACAATGGCCATGCCTTTCTCCAAAGAGAGGGCTGCCTGCTTCCCAAGCCTTCAGTCTCAGCCTCCTGAATGCTGACCAAATTTCCTCCACTGAGCAATTGAGAACCTTGAAGAACAAGGGTGAGCCTCACTCTTTGCAGGGTTACTGTGGCCATGTCCCTGAAATCCCATGTGACTGTCAGCTTGGAATTACCCATACATGTTGCCTTGACAGCTCTACAGTTGAATATAATCAGTAAGAGCAGGGACACAGACAGTCAACGGACTGTGCCACTAACAGTGACAGAAGTCTCCTAGGTTCTGGGTCCTTTGGGGCATCTCAGGAACGGATAAGACACCACACACAGCTAATGAGCACCAAATAACTCCCCAATTTTAAGTCTTACAACTAAGCATGGAGTTTTTAAAACATCCCAGCCAATCAGAAACTATGTGTTTGCTTTTTCGAGACACGGTTTCCGTTTCTCTTTGGTTGTCCTGGAACTCACTCTGTAGACCAGACTGGCCTTGAACTCACAGAGATCCAGTGATTAAAGGCCCAGCCAGAACGACTTTTATCTTTCTATAACTTCCTGTATCTTCTCTGCTCAGGAGACGTCATTCTCTTTCATACCTGGTGTGGAAAATCTGTTGCCGTTTCAAGAAAGTTTTCAGAAACACCAGGAGAGGGGGCTCAGTTAATTTTTCCAGTGAGGAAACTGAGGCCCAGGCTCTCAGTGTGACTGACTCCTGAGCACAGCAAATGATAAAGCAGTGTGCCACCTCTGAACTGAGAGATGGAGCACAGCCCCTGAGCATACCGCAACATCTGACCAGGAGCAGCGCTAGTGGCTGAAAAAAGAGTCCAGCTCCAACCTGAGTCCTCATTCCATTCCATACTCAGCTCTAAAAGGATGTGGCCTTGGCTCAGGCCACTCCTTCAGTTGGACAAAAGCCTGCTCCTTTTGTTTGGCATATGTTAACTGTGAAACAAGTACTAAAGTCAAGCCCAGGAGGCCATCTCCAAGCCCTGTGGACACAGGTTCTGTGCCACCTAGACTCCCTATATCTCTGAAAGGTGCCTGCCTGTGAGCTCCCTGCTCCTCTGCTCCCCAACTCTCCATGTGGATGAACAGGAACCATCTTTCATCATCAGATAGCCGCGAATGCCTTCTCTAGCCTCAAGTCCACTGGGAAGAAACTCTTCTGTTGCAACTTGAGGCATTCTGGAGATCAAACAGCATTGCGTCTGGCTCAAGTAATCTGGTATTTGTGTGAGACAGGGTCTCACTATGTAGCCCAGGCTATCTTGGGACTTACCATCCACGTGTCTCAGTCTCCCAAGTGCTGGGCTTATGGGCATGTGCGAGTACACCTGGGTGTTCGTCTACTTTTGTCACTGTTTACCAGAGCGTTTTCTATTAAAGGCCCACTGATTTTTCAAAGACACATTGGGCAGAGTCTCCTGGTCGTTTGTTAGTTAACTTTACCTCTGACAGTTTCTTTTTCCCTCCCCCACGAGGCAGGGTTTTCCTGTGTAGCCCTGGCTGTACTGGAACTCACTCACTGGGATTAAAGGTGTGTACCACCACTGCCCAGTTAGTTTCTTAGAAAAAAAGTCTTAATTCCAGAAACTATAATGCAAATTTACTTTCTCATAACCTTATGTTCCTAAGTTTCAAAGCAAGATGAATTCATAAAAAAGAATTGCATATTTCCATGGTCTGGTCTTTTGGAGACAGATGCCAGAGGGCAAGTCCAAAAGGTGTTTTGTTTCCACCTGTCCCAGTCTAACAGCACCATGCTGAGCGTTCAGAAGCCCACGACTCACACCTCATTTGAAAGTTATTTCCTCAGTTAGCTGTAACTTTCAAGGTGGGTCTCAACTCCTCCTCCAAGATAATAAATGATATGGGGAAAGAAAAAAGAATCCCAATCAAGCAAGCAGTTGATAAAGCAGACATGGGGACTAGGGGTTAACTGAGGCAACATAAAATAAGCCAGTGGCAGAGGTTCCCCAAAGAAGGGAAGCCTCTGGGGCATGCATGGCTGGGAGAGCAAGCCAGAGGGAGTCTCGATACTGCCTCACCTTCCTCTTGTCTAATGCGGGGAGTGAGACCCCATTGGAACGGTTAAGGTCGGACACCAACACCTTCAGAATGTCCTGAATCTACAGCAGACAAGAAGGAAAAACAAGGGCAGGGGGGGAGAAAGGCAAGAAAGTCAGGGCGGGAAGAAGAGAAACGGTCAAGGAAATGGAACACTCAAAGAGCAGAGATCAGCACCCAGGCCTTTCACTTGCTGCTTTGTAAGCTGCAGCCCTCAGAGTAAATAAGAGTCCCCCAAGGGATACAATCAACTCTCTTGACCACTGCAACAACTCAACATTGAGACCGTTTCCACAGACCCAGGATTGCAGGAACAATCTGAAAAGCCCCACAACCCATGTTCACCTTCAAAATCAGACTCTCAGCTAATACTTCTCTTACACTGCTACCATCCAGCTGAAAAGCAAGTCTGTAAGACACCAAGTGAGTCCACCATCTTCTTGTCAGATAAACTATGTGTGTGATGACTTTGCTGATGTCACCCAGCAAGCTCATGACAAAGATGGACTTAAAACTTAGATCTTCTCTTACTGTTGCTTCCTCTTAGGAAAGCCTGACAACAAATGATGTTCCCTCTGGCCTGGTTTCTACCCACAAACCAAGAAAATCAAGCAGCACCTAATGCTGAATCACTATTTACTCCACAGCAGGCTCTCTATTTGGGGAATTAACATAAAAACAACAGCAACTAAGTTCATTTAAATTTTACAAATATACATTAAACAATATTGCTGCTATTTTATAGATATATAAGAAGAGGTTTAAAATGTTCAAAAAACTTGCCCTAAATCTTATATTTCTAGCAGATAGAGAGAAAGGATTCAGATCCAGATTTTACTTTATTTTTCTGTGATGAGATAAAACCCAGGGTCTCTTGCCAGGCAAGGCTTAATTCATTACCATTGAACTAGGCTCCCAGTCCTCAAAGCCAGAAATTTTAAGCATCACTGACACTTCCACATGAACCACAGCCCTCTCCACCCCATCCCTAGGACTCTGCCACCCAGACTCACATCCTCTGGTGACTGACAATCATTGGCGGTGGTTTTCTCAGGGCTACTGCCATTTTTAATCTTTTTCTTCTTCTTTGCTCCTGCAGGAACACCAGGACTGTTCTTCTGCTGATACTCTCTCAACTGTGAAAAAGAGAACAGGGACTCATGAAAGGCGTTTGTCCCATACTCACAGCCTCCACTCCAGCCTTCCAGTTTATTAAGCGGTTTTTGTGGGGTGTTTCTTTATGCATTATTTGTTTAAGACAGGGTCTTATGTATCCTAGGCTGAACTCCAACCCATTATGTAGATATGGAAGACTGAACTCTAAAAGCTCTAGGATTACAGGTATGTGCCACTATACCTTGTTTATACAGTGCTGGAGAGCAAACCTAGGGCTTTGTGCAAGCAAGGCAAGTACTCTCCCAGCTGAAATTCATGCCCAGCTCCCTTCCATGCATTTTTTATAAAAATACTCTTACATACATAAGTCTTATGTAATAGTACCACAATTCTACATGATATTGTAATGACCTTTTTTTTAATGGCCGAAGAAAGGGCATGGATAAAAAGGCAGTAATTGCGTTAGGAATGTAGCTCAGTGGAAAATACTTGCCTAGCATTCAAGAGGCCCTGAGTTCCATTCCCAGCAACACATATGCATGCACATACACACACACACAGAAGCAGACACAGAATTTAAACTCAATCTTCTGATTCCCAGCTCTGGGGTTTGCAGCTCCCAAGGGAATATCTAGAGGTAACAATCAGAGAGTAAACATTCAGCAGGTAGGAACTAGCTGGGTGTGCTTCTCTCCTATCTGTAATCCCAACTCTTGGAAAGGACAGGCAAGAGAAATGAGACTTTGAAGCCAGCCTTGGCTACATAGCAATACCCAGCCTCAGAATAAGACAACAAACAAACAAATAAACCAGCAGACAAAAACTACATGCTGAACCTTAGAACCCCTTCCTTTTTTCAAAACATTTTATCTTGCTAGGCATGGTGGTACACACCCTTAATCCTAGCACTCAAAGCAGAGGCAGAGGGAGTGACGTGTTAAACTAGCCTGGTCTACACAGCAAGTTCCAGGCCAGTAAAGGATACAAAGCAAGATACTGTCTTTTTTCTTACTTATTTTTAAATTTATTTTATCTGCATGAATGTTTTGCCCGTGTGTGTGTGTGTGTGTGTGTGTGTGTGTGTGTGTGTACTGCGTGTATATGCGATGCACACAGAAGTCAGAAGTGGTGTCAGAACCCTTGAACTGGAGTCTCAGATGATTGTCAATCATCATGGGTGCTGGAAGTAAAATCCAAAAATTTCATCTTCAAAATATGTATGTGCGCACGTATCTCTGTGTATGTGTGTGTCATGCACATGTATGTCTGTATACTGGGAGAGGATGCCTGGGTATGTCATGGTGCACACAAGAATGTCAGAGGACAGTCTCTTCCACTTTGAGACAGGTCTCTTATCGCCAAACATAGCAGGCTAGGTGGCCCTTCCGTTCCTAGGAGTTCTGTCTCTACCTTCCATCTAGCCAGAGAACACCTGGGTTTACAGATTCATGCTGCCATGTCTGGTTTTATGTGGGTTCAAAGAAATCCAAACTCAAGTTCTTCTGCTTGTGTGGCAAGCACTTTACCCAATGAACCATCTCATTCTCAAAAGCCAAAGTATTGTCAATAAAACCTCAAGTGAATGGCTTTTTTTCTTTTTCTTTTCTTTTCTTTTTTTCTTTTATTTCTTTGTGTGTGTGTGCACATGCAGCAATACTGGAAATTGAACTTGGAGCAATATGCATGAGACACCAGTACTCTACTACTGAGCCATATATCGTTTTGATTAAAAAAAAAAAAAAAAAGATTACTGGGCATAGTAGCCCATACCTTTCATTCCAGCACTAGGGAGGCAGTGGCAGGTGTGGATCTCTGTGAGTTGAGATCAGCCTGATCTACACAGTGAGTTCCAGTACAGTCAGGACTACATAGACACTTCTCAAAAACAAAAAAATAATTAATCTAATAAAAAATATTTTTATTTGAGTCTTTTGCCTACATGTCTATTTGTACATAGTGTACATGCGGTAACCTAGGTGGCCAGAAGAGGGCGTCATACAGAGCCTCTGGAACTGGAGTTACTGATAGATGTTAGCTGACTTGTGGGTGATAGGAGCTAAACCTAGGTCCTCTACAAGGGCCAACAAGTGCTTTACCTGCTGAGCCATCTCGCCAGCCCCAACCCTTTATTTCTTTTTTTTTGTAAAGATGGAGTATTACAGGCCGGGCGGTGGTGGCGCACGCCTTTAATCCCAGCACTCGGGAGGCAGAGGCAGGCGGATCTCTGTGAGTTCGAGACCAGCCTGGTCTACAAGAGCTAGTTCCAGGACAGGCTCCAAAGCTACAGAGAAACCCTGTCTCGAAAAACCAAAAAAAAAAAAAAAAAAAAGATGGAGTATTACATATACCATGCTGGCCTCAAACTCCATATAAAGACAAAAATAACCATGAAGTTCTGATCCTTCTGCCTCTACCCCTAGAGTCTTGGGATACAGGCATGCATTGCTTTGCCTAGTTAAGACCCTGTTGGGACCCACCCAGAACCTCATACGTGTTAGGCAAACACTCTTGCCAACTAACCGGCCCTTGTATACACTAAACAAACACCCTAACAACTTAGCTAAATGCCTAACCCCACTGGGGCCCTTTACCAACACGGCAGTACTTCCTAAAACTTTTACAACGTAACACGGGGGAAGAACTCATGAAGGTGAGCCTTTGTAAACACGAGAACAGGGGGAGCCCAACCTAAGCATCATTTCAGAGAGAATGTTTTACTTCAGAGGGAGGATTCTGACAAATCTGTGAGGACGCCATGCCTGACTTTTATGTTCGTGTCTCAAAAGGCTCATGGGAAAGGGATGCTTCTGAGAGATGCCTCATATTTACCCTGTAGTGCTCACCACCTAGTCTGAGAAGCCGACTGGAAGCTGTTCAGTTTCCCAAGAAACTGATCCACAGTAAACATGCATTTTGCAAATGTCCTGTCTCTTAGCGAGTGGAACACTAAAAAAATCCCAACCCACACCCGTTCTTCCATGTCAGCCAGGGACACTGACAGTGTCCTGTGCTCACATTAACGGCTAAGTTAAAGGAATGTGGGCGCCTGAATCGTCTCCGTACTCGAGCTCCCTTCCAGGTGGAAATAGGTGCTCCCCCAGAAACAGGAAAAGGGCTGACGACTTTAGGTGAGCAGGAGGGACGCTCCAAGACCGGCCTCCGGATAGTAATGACAGTTTCGAGGGGGCCTGTGACGTAGCTACATTCCACTCCACACTACCAACGCCCGACTCGCCGCTCCAGGGAGCTGCGGGGAGATGAGAGTACAGGGCCAGGAGCGAGGTCCGTGGAGACAGGGGCCCAGGGAGGTCTGGTTCGGAGCTGAGGGCCGAAAGACCCTGAAGTCACTGGCCAAAGTCAGCCAGGGGCGACTGGGCGGGGGGGCTGGGCTGTTGAGGGGGCGGGGCTGGCTGAGAAGACTTTACTGGGGAGCCCAGGGCGCTGAGGGGTTCTTCCCGTGTGTCTCGGGAAAGGCTCGGACTCTGGTCATGGTCCGGCCGTCGGAGTAGCTCGGGTGAGGTCAAGGGGCCGCGACCCGGAGCGCTTTACCTTTTTCTTGGCCGCAGCCAATTTGCTCTGCCTGGTTTCTTCCGACATCCCGGGGTGGGGAGGGGGGAAGCGGGGGGGCCACATCACCACGATCCCGGCAGCCACTGCGGAACTCCTTCCGGCAGCTACAGCGCTCTGAGTGGCAGAGAAGGCGGGTGCCAGGCGCCACTAGGCCTCTGGGAAACGCAGCGTGGCCTACCCTCTCCAAGCCCATTGGTTGACGAGAACGATGAATGACAGAAAGGCGTGGCCACACTGCCGCGAAGCGGGAGCAACCGGTGGAGTGAACGGGGAAAGTTGCGCGCGCAGCCATGACCCCGTTCGGCCGCCTATCGGAAGGAGGAGCGGAACCTCCCTAGCTTGGTGCGCGCGCAGCTTGACGGGCGTCGCTTGGTGGTCTCCATCGCTGATTTCTGGTTACCTGAAGGCGCTGCGGCAGCCGTTTAAAACCCAACCCTGGACCCTTCTATGCATCCGACGACCCCGATCCGGGTACCTCGGACCTCGGGGCTCAGGAGGTGGGCGAGGAGCGTGCAGCGCTTCATTTCCCAGCCCTTTCCCGACTCTCACGCCTCATCCCAGACTTCCCCTCAGCAGGCCTCTCACAGCCCGTTCTCCTCCCAGTTCCCTTCCCACCATGCGCACCCCGACCTCAAAGTCCCCTGCCCCATTCCAGTAGCTCAGGGTAATAACCTGCAGCTGGACCGCGGTCCAGCCTTCTTCCCCTCTGCCGCTCCCGCGCCCCCTCGGTGATCCTACCTCATCAGCCCTTTCCTTGGGTTCCTCCCCAGGATTGATTCAGGACTCGGCCGAAATTGCTATGGGCCCTTCCGATCGCCGGTGAGTATGTCAGTATGTCAGCCCCAACCCGCCCTCTGCATCCCTACACCTGTCCACCCATCTCCCCCCGTCCCGAGCCTCCCGCCGCCAAGCTGTCTGAGGCATTGGTCCTTTCCTGGTCCCACCTTCCCTTCCTTTGAAACGGGGTCCTGCCCTTCCACTCCTACCTGTCCAATGCCTACGCTTCTCCAGCCGCCTCCTGCTCGCAGCTTAGTCCCCCTCACCCCGCCCTGCCTTCAGTCTGCGTGCAGTTTCCCAGTCAGGGAATCTCTCTTGATGCCGGCCACGCCCTAAACTACCAGTAGAACTAGCTCCTTTTCAGCGTCCTTCGTCTCATCCCCAAAGATGGACTCTTCAAGCACTCTTTTCGATGAATCATGGGTCACTTCTTTTGAGTAGCTCCTTTTGTTCTTTATGCTTTTTGTAATACATTCGTTAATCCCCACGGTGGATGGAGAACGACCACCGACCCAAATCATCATGGCAAATTAATTAAAACAGGCTTTGCTATTCGTGTAAACGGGCTGCCTCCCCCTAAGGCGGGGTTCGAGAGGTCAACCGCGGGTGTGAATAAGACAAGGCCTTTACAACTCGGGTAGGGGGTTTCCAAATGGAGACTTGGGTAGCAAAATAGGCAGGGTTACAGGAGCAGAACATATGCATAACAAGTTAATCCTACATGGGCCCCTGAAACATAGACATGATTGCAAGGTGGACATTAAGAAGGCAGTCATAGGTGGTCATATAACCTTTTGAAACAAAGGTAGGATTCAAGATCTTTATAAACAGTCTATCTCAATCATGCAGTTTTCTGCCTGCATATGTGCCTTCAGGCCAGAAGAGGGCACCAGATCTCATTCTAGGTGGTTATGAGCCACCATGTAGTTTCTGGGAATTGAACCCAGGACCTCTGGAAAAGCAGCCAGTGCTCTTAACCCCTGAGCCATCTCTCCAGCCCCCAACAGCATTTTTTTCTTTTATTTAATAATAAGATGTTTTTTAATCCGAAGGTGGAGGCAGGCTGGTACTTCACAGTCTCATGTGTCCCAAGCAGGTCCCAAACGCACTCTGTATTCAAGGATACCCTGCATGGTCTCACTTTGTAGCCCAGACTAACAAATACTTTTTATCATCCTCCTACCTCAGCAACTCCAAATACTGGGGAGTCAGGATAAAATGCCAGGGAAAATTATGAGGTCATAGGGAGAAAAAAAAGAGAACTTTAAGCAGGATGGTGGTGGTTCAGGCCTGTAATCCCAGCACTGGGGAAGCAGATGTGGGCTGATCTCTGTGAGTTCAAGCCACAGAGTGCTCTACAGAGTTCTAGGACTGCCAGGGCTACACAAGGAAACCTTATCTTGAAAAATGAAACAAAGAGAGAACCCTGATTTTTATGATTTGGGATTCCAGCACAATATTTGCTGTGAATATTTCTAATATAATATAAAGACAATATTTCCTTTTTAAACTTTTTTTTTTTTTGAGACAGTGTTTTTTTATGTACTCCTGACTCCAGACCAGGCTGGGCTTGAACTCAAAGCTACCTGCCTCAGTCTTCTGGTACCAAAATTAAAGGCTTATGCCACCATGCCTGGCTTTTTTTTTTTTT
>JAQHUG010000064.1:2950667-2964572 GCA_028555095.1 Dicrostonyx torquatus
AGAGGCAGGCGGATCTTTATGAGTTCAAGACCAGCCTGGTCTATAAGAGCTATTTCCAGGACAGGCTCCAAAGCCACAGAGAAACCCTGTCTCGAAAAACAAACAAACAAACAAAAAAGAATGTATTTTTGCAAGCCAGGAGGTGGTGGTGCACACTTTTAATCCCAGCACTTGGGAGGCAAAGGCAGGCGGATCTCAGTGAGTTCGAGACCAGTCTTGTCTACAAACTGAATTCCAGGTCAGGCAGGACTGTTTCACAGAGAAAGCCTGTTTTGAAAAACCAAAAAAAAAAAAAAAAAAAGAAAAGAAAAGGAAAAAAAAGAAATGTATTTTATTTAATAAAGCCTAACTTTTCTCTCATGGGCTTGTCCTGATATTCTTTTCTATGATGAAGCTTGAGTGTCAATACCTGGGTAGAACTCCTTAGGCTAATCCGACTAACCCTTTATTAGAGCTGTTGGCCAAGCCAACACCCATGTACCCTTTGAAGTTCAGCTTCTAAAAACCTTATTCCCCACTTCTGGTTCTCAATTCTAGACGCTTCCTTAGCATATTGTTCTTCAAAGCTCTTTTTAGACTTAGTTGATTAGTTGTTGAGTCTTTCGTGTAATCCCAGCATTGAGGTAGAGACAACAAGCACCCTAGGACTTGCTGGCCAGCTGTCAAGTGAGCTCTAGAGTCAGAGTGACCCTGTCTCAGGAAGTGAGGTGGAAAACAAATGGAGAAAAGACTGGACATGGAGAGCTAGATGGCTCGTTGGTTAAGAGGGTGGACTGCTCTTGTAGAGGGCTTGAATTCAGTTTCCAGCACCCACGTCAGGTGCCTCACAACATTCTAGAACTCCATCTAAAGGAAGATAGAATGCCTCTGGCCTCAATAGGCAGCTGCTCTCATGCACAGACACATAATTAAAAATGAGAGCTGGGTCGTGGTGGGGGCACACACCTTTAATCCCAGCACTGGGGAGGCAGAGGCAGGTGGTCTCTGAGTTCAAGGCCAGCCTGGTCTACAGAGCAAGTTCCAGGACAGCTAAAACTACACAGAGAAACCCTGTCTCAAAATATATATATACATATATATATATGTATATGTATATATATATATGTGTGTGTGTACTCTTTAAATACAAAAAAGGTTTTTAAGTTTTATGTTCAAGCTAGGCGGTGGTGGCTCACCTTTAATTCCAGCACTCGGGAGGCAGAGGCAGGCGGATCTCTGTGATTTCGAGACCAGCCTGGTCTACAAGAGCTAGTTCCAGGACAGGCTCCAAAGCTACAGAGAAACCCTGTCTCGAAAAACCAGAAAACAAAAATAAGTAAATAAATAAAAATTTTATGTTCATGAGTGTTTGCTTACA
The DNA here is from genome assembly GCA_028555095.1 of Dicrostonyx torquatus. Lineage (NCBI taxonomy): Eukaryota > Metazoa > Chordata > Mammalia > Rodentia > Cricetidae > Dicrostonyx > Dicrostonyx torquatus. The sequence continues at coordinate 2,952,025 of JAQHUG010000064.1, forward strand.
TATGTGTACCTGTACATGCCTGGAGCCTAGAGGTCAGAAGCTCTGATGTCCTGGCACTGGAGTTACAGGTGGGTACTAGGAACCAAACCCAGGTCCTCTTCAAGAGCAGCAAGTGCTTTTAACCATCATTCCAGCCCTATAGAAAAATTACATTTATTTCTGCTAGGCGTGGTGGCACATGCCTTCAGTGCCAGCACTCTGCAGACAAGAAGCAGATGTATCTTTGAGTTGGAGGTAGCCTGGTCTACGTACTGAGTTACAAGCCTGCTAAAGCTACAAAGTGAGACACCCCACCTTTTTGTAAAATTTAAAAAAAAAGTAAATAAAATTACATTTTTTTATTTGGATCAGGAGCCACTCATTATAACAGTGATCCCTTTGTGATTTGTATGACCTTTTCACAAGGTCATGTAACAGTAACAAAAGTAGTCATGAAGTAGCAGTGAAATAACTTTATGGTTGGGAGGTCACTACATCATGACTAACTGTAGGAAAGGGTCTGCTGCACTGTGGTATACAAGTGGGAGTCAGAGGACAACTGGAAGGAGTCATTTCTTCTGCCCTGGGGACTCCAGGAGTAGGACTCATGTCTCTTAGGTGTGACAGCAAACATTTTTGAAACATTTTTAATGTGTGCAGGTGTGTAGGTCAGAGGACAATTTTGAGAAGTCGGTTTGCTACCAGGATTTGAGTATCAGATTCAAGGTTATCAAGATTACAAAGCAAGTGGTCTCACCAGCTGAGCTACCTTGCAGGCCCTTCTCTTTGGTTCTCTTTGATGTGTATGTCCTTTGAATACAGGGGCCTGGATGAATATCTTCCTGGGGCTCCTGCCAATGCCTTCAGACAGTGCTCAGTCATAATTGCAGAGTGACTGATCACAGCCAGAGACCTAAGAAAAGGAACCACAACTTCCTCTATTTTCTTGCTAAGCAGTTCTTCCAACATTGACTTCCTGAAGATAAGTTGAGCACTAGATGCCAACCTTTGCAACAGTGGTCTGCATTCTTGGTAATGCCACAGCCCTACAGTTCCTCATGTTGTGGTGACCCCCATCTATAATTTTTTTTTGCTAATTCATAACTAATTTTGCTCCTGTTACAAATCATAATGTAAATATCTGATATGCAAGGTATGTAATATATGGGCTCAGACTACAGGCCAAAATGGCCAGCTGCTAAGGACTGGGTTTGGTTAGGAAGAAAATACCAAATAACCGCCATCATGGACTCCATCCTTCACCTGGCTTTAGCCTCCATGAGGCTGAGATTGCTGATCTATTTCAGGCAGAGAAAGGCCAGGGTTAAGCACGTACTCTCCCTGGAGAGAGAGTCCTCAGACATTGCACGTATCTTTTCTGATGGTACTTTCACTTGCCATAAACCTGTCACAGAGCTCTTGTCATAACTTGGGCCACACCTAGTTCCAAGGAAAGCTGAGAAATACGTGGCATTTGAAGGCAGGGGTCTATTACCAAGCAGAAATAAGGAGTGACTATTGAGGTATCACACAGGTTCTTATCTGTGGGTCCAGATCAGCCCAGCTGATGACTTTTTTTCTGCCACTCAGCGTCTGTTTCCCAGGACTGAACTGCCTGATGACAGCAGTGAGGAGTCTTTGAAAGCTGACATTCAGAAACTAAAGGAGAAACAGGACATGCTGGACAAGGAGATTTCCCAGTTAGTAAAAGAGTAAGTCTCTGTAATTTTGTTTTCTGAGACCCTCTGGTACCCCAGGCTGGCCTTAAACTTGCTATGTAACTGATAACTTTGAACTGATCCTCCTGTCTTCTCTTAGTGTGTGATTATAGGTGTGGGCAACAATATCTAGTTTGGGTTTTTGTGGCGGGGGGATTGAGTGTCTTGAGACAGGGTTTCTCTGTAGCTTTGGAACCTGTCCTGGAACTAGCTTTTGTAGACCAGGCTGGCCTCGAACTCACAGAGATCTGCCTGCCTCTGTCTCCCGAGTGCTGAGATTAAAGGCATGCACCACCACTGCCTGGCCAATATCTAGTTTTCTGAGCAAGTCTTGTTGCCTCCCCAGTGTGGGAACATAAAAGCCCTGGGTTCCATCACTGTGCAGGAAAACAAAGGGCAAGGGATGGAACTCTGTGGCAAAGTTCTCACCTGTTGTACATAAAGCCTTGGGGTTGATCCCAAGCCACACACAAACATTCTTTTAATTAGTGCCTAGTAACAAACCCAGCTACACTAGCTTGGCATACAAAAGATTTTGCTATGGGATTCTGAATATCTTTGCAGGTTAGGACAAGCCTAGAACCAGGGTCTAGAAAGCTGATGGAAGTGGAAGCAGTGGCTGTTCTGCTCTCTCACTCTGGTGTAGTCTAGGCACTGTTGACAGCCCTTTCAGTGTGGAGTTTCAGCATCTAGGAGAAGCTGGCTTTTCCACAACCCCTGAGCTTCCCTATGCTCCTCACGCTAGCCTCAGGGCAGAGGCTAAGATGCACGGGGATGTATATTTCACATGAGGGAGTCTGCCTGGTGACCCGGATTATGTGCTTCTCTGTGGCCAGGGTCACACAGTGACTATGTGTATGGAAACCCCTCCTTTAAGGGACCAGACAAGTTTGCTAGTGATGAAGATGAGTACACCCCCCTGCCCATTATAAGCTTCAGGAGAACAGGGTCCATCCTGTCATCACTGTCACCAAGGCCTAGCACCTAATAGGACTAAGTGAATATTTGTTACCTAATGGTGCTCGTTCTCCATTGCTCTTCCCTAGAGGCTACTGTGTGATTGAGCTAGAGGACCATATCGCTCTCCTCCACGAGTACAATGACGTCAAGGATGTGGCACAGATGCTTCTGGGAAAGCTGGGTGAGTCTCAAGGGATGGGAAGGTGGCTCCTCCCCTCCCAGGGTCCCCTAACTTGCTGGCCATCCCACTCCTGTCAGCTATCCTGCTCTTGCAATACACCAACCCTTCTTCTCACCGGGCTCTGCTCCCCCTGGTACCCAGCAAAGCAGGTGTGCAGTTCTTGCTTTCATCGCCAGAATCTCAAGCACAGGGCCTACTTGGGAGCAAGTCTGAACAGGACTTAACCACCTGCGAGACTAGACTAAGGTCCCTGATCTTCCATGGCATGTAGAGACCTTGAGATACCATGGATACCTCTGATGACTGACTTGCTTAAGTGGAGCAAGGGACCAGGGCAGCTCTTTATGATGTATAGTGGGATTTAGCTCTTCTCGAACTAAATCTTGCTATCTAGCATCTTGTGTGTTGGGGCTGACGAACAGCCTGCCTGACATGGAAGTCGAACTGGTTTGGGGTAAGAGATATCTATGCTCAGTAGCACTTTCCACTGACCTAGAGTGGTGCACCCTGATATTCTGCAGCCAGTGAGGTAGGGTTTAGAGCTGTGTTGTTGCCCAACTGCTGCCTGAGTTTTAGTGCTTGGTACAGAAATCCCTGTTGGCCTCCAAGATTCCATAGACCAGAAGAACCTAGGTTCACAGAAGAGAGGAGTCATATCTCTAAGAATGGGTCCTCCAGAGGGAGATGAAAATAGGATGGAAATAAAAGTGTCTCAAAGGGCAGTGATCATAGCTTAAAAAGGGGGTGGCCAAATGTGGTGGTGCACACCTGAAATCCTAGTACTCTGGAGGCTGAGGCAGGAGGATCATAAGTTGAAGACCAGCTTGAGTTCCATAGTGAGACCTGATCAAAACAACTACAGCCATAAAAGTGTTCTTGTTAGAAGTCAAATGGAGACCTGTCACCACTAGGTCCAAGGCCCTGGAGCCAGTGTCCTATCACTTTCGTGGTTTTTTCAGTGAATATTTACTGAGCATCTACTGTATACCAGGCACTCAAAGATGCTGATGGTGGTGAAACACGTGCCTTGGGTTTTAGTGTTTAGAGTGGGCAGAATGACCAGTTAGTAGCTGAGCAGAAATGCAGCTGTGTTAAGTTCTGTGAAGGAAACCGGGGAGATGGAAGACTGAGGTCTGCAGAAGGTGGCAAGAGGGCGCAAGATAAGGGGCTTGAAGGAAGCCTCTGAGGAGAGCCTTTCCTGTAGAGAAAGGGAGGAGGAGTCTCTTAGGCAGAGCAGCAAGAGTAGGGTCACATAGGCTGCGGCCTGAAAGGCCGGCTGCAGGCCATGCTGAAATATTTGGTTGATGTGGTGTAGTCAGGCCAAGCCCCAGGGGCAAGGCTTGGAAGGAGAAACAGGAAGATTGCCTTTGCCATTTGGATAAGATGTGAATCTGGGTCCCAGTGTTGATAGTCTGGGTAGTTAGGACAGTGTCCTTAGTTTTTGGGTTTTGACCTTCTCTATTGGATAGTAATTCTTCCTTTCTTACTTTCAGCTCTGACCCGCGGTGTCACCACCAAGAAGTTATATCCAGATTTTGATCTAGACCTGAGCGACTGAGGAGTCTTGCAGATTTTTGTCTACAGCCCACAGGGACAGGTGGATGGAGACATGAAAAACAGATAGTCCAGACAGTACATTCATAGAGTTTCCAGATAAAATATGCTAGAAGCCCAAAATTTTCTAAAGGGCCAAACTAAGTTTAGGGTGGGGCTTAGAGAAGGAGGGTGTTGGGAGGGATGGATATCGTCAGTTCTAAGGTTCTTAGTGTTTTTGTGAATGGATGTGTGGGGTTCTCCCTTCTGCTAATAAACATGAGCAGTCTCTGTGTGGTTCTGATCCCGTTCCTCTACCCATCCTAGTCATATCCTCCATAGACCACAACAGCTCACTCCTGCCCAATCTCATAGCTCTTGTCTCTGCATTCTTGAGAATTTTTAGTGCTGTCTCATTGACCTCAGAGAGGCAGGTGACTTGCCCAGGTTCATACAATAGCAAAGTGTGGCAGGGATTTGAGTCCAAGATCGTGCTTTTCTGGGTTGAGAAGAAACAGGTTAGATTTAGAAGAAATGGCAGCATTTATTTATCCAGGTGTCGTGGCTCACGTCTTTAAATCCCAACACTCGGGAGGCAGGGGTAGGCAGCCAGACATACAGACAAACAGAAATGACAGCTTTGTTAAATTATAAATTTTGACCATCATGAGTGTGTATAAAAGTCATGAAGCTGGAGAGCCAGCTGGTAATGGACTGTTTTAAATTCTCAGAACCCCCATAAAGGTAGAAGGAGAGACTCTTTTTCACAAAGCTCTTGTGCACCATGGCACACATGCCTCCTAACCGTGCAGATATATACATTAATACAATAATTCTGCTTGTTTGCTTTTTTTCAAGATAGGGCTTCTCTGTGTAGCAGCCCTGGCTGTCCTGGAACTCACCCTGTATACCAGGCTGACCTCAGACTCAGAGATCTGCCTGTCTCTGCCTCCCGAGTGCTGGGAATAAAGGCATGTGCCACTACTGCCTCCTGGTTTATGCCTCAATTCTAAAGGGGAAAAAAGTTAATATGTTTATTCAACTTTCACAGAAGAATTTTTCCTGTGTAAGTTGATGTTCAGAATGAGAATTGCAGTCCCCATGTATAACTCTGGCAGGTGAGGGTAGAATACTGCTCTCCTTTCCCCATTGCATATAAACTCCTGTTTGGAGTGCCTGTGTTCAGTTCCCAGCACTTAAATGGTGGCTCACTGTTGTGATTAGGGGAGCGGTGTGTGTTCCCCAGCACCCAGCTCCCAAGCCCCCAGCCACTGGCCCGCACAGCTACTGGTGGCTGCCTGCACCCGAAATAACCACATGACAAACTGGATTCATTTAAACTCTGCCCGGCTTATTATCACTAGCCTTTTCTTGGCTAGCTCTCATAATTAAACTAACCCATTATAAAAGTTTGTAAGTCACCACGTGGTGACGTACTGGAAAGGTCTCTAACCTGTACCCATCTCCGGCGGCGGCTCGTGGCTTCTGCTCTCACTTCCTTCTTCTCCTCCCAGAACTTCCGTTCTGTCTACTCCGCCCACCTAAGGGTTGGACTAACCATAAGCCAGGCAGGTCTTTATTTAGCCAATCAAGGCACAGAAATACAGGTGGACCCTCCCACAGCTCACAACTTCAGTTCCAGGGGACTTAATACAAATGGGACTTGCACTTCAGGCTTACTACAAGTTATGACTCCAGCTGCCCATCCCTGCTGGATACTGCTTCTCACAAGACCAGAAGGGGGAATGTCCAAGCCTGGACCTGCACTTAAGGAAGTGTAATCTCTAAAACCCAGTCTTGCTGGGCGGTGGTCACGCATGGCTTTAATCCCAGCACTCAGGAGGCAGAGGCAGGCAGATCTCTGAGTTCGAGACCAGCCTGCTCTACAAGAGCTAGTTCCAGGACAGGCTTCAAAGCTACAGAGAAACCCTGTCTCCAAAAACCAAAAACAACCCAGCCTTAACTGCACACATTTAATCCCAGCACTCTGAAGGCAGTGGCAGAAAGCAGACAGATGGATCCCAGAGCTACATAGAAAAATGGAGCTGGGTGGGTGTCTTAGGGCTTCTGTTGCTGTGAAAAGATACCATAACTATGGCAACTTTTATAAAAGAGAACATTTAATGGGGTGGCTTACAGTTTCAGAGGTTTAGTCCATTATCATGTTGACATGGCAGTGTGCAGGCAGACATAGTGCTGGAGAGAGAGCTGAAGTGGTCTGTCTCACTGACTGTATCTTGATCATCTGAGACCTCAAAGCCAGCTGCCTGCAGTGACACTTTCTTCTACAAGGCCACACGTACTCCAACAAAGCTACATCTAAGAGTGCTGCTTCCCATGAGCTTGTAAGAGCCAATTGCATTTAAACCAGCACTGTGGGTAAAGAAGGAGGCCTGGGTTTCAACCCAAGCTCTCTTTTAGAAGCTGTGTAGCCATGGGCAACTGGCTTGACCTCTACAATGAAAAAATAGAGTACCTTCATTGGGGTATTCACTGCCTGCCTGAGCAGAACCCACCTACTCCATAGCTCAACATGGTAAAAGTAGGTATTGAGCCAGCTATTCATGTTTGTAATTTCAGCACGTGGGAGGATAGTTCTAAAGTTCTAAGCCATCATCGGCCACACAGGCTACAGTGTAAGACCGTATCTCAAAAAGACAGATGTCCAGAAAGCTGGCTAAGCTGTTAAGAAAACCTGAGCTGTGTCGGGTAGCAGGCAGCTTTAATCTCAGCACTCGTGAGGCAGAGGCAGGTGGCTCTCAAGTATGAGGCCAGCCTGGTCTACAGAGCGAGTTTCAGGACAGCAAGGGCGGCATGGTGAAAACCCCATCTCAAACTAGTTCCTAGCATACAACCAGCAGCTCACAACCACTCCTGCTCCCACACAGACGTATACACATACATACAAATAAGTCTTTTTTTAAAAAAAATTAATTGCTGGGCAGTGGTGGCGCACACCTTTAATCCCAGCACTTGGGAGGCAGAGGCAGGCGGATCTTTGTGAGTTCGAGACCAGCCTGGTCTACAAGAGCTAGTTCCAGGACAGGCTCCAAAGCCACAGAGAAACCCTGTTCTTGAAAAACCAAAAAAAAAAAAAAAAAAATTATGTGAATGTTGCCACACGGTGGTGGTGCTTGCCTTTAATCTCACCATAGAGAGGCGAACCTCTATGTCTTCAAGGCCTGTCTGATTCACGAGTTTCAGGCTATAGGACTATATATGTGAAATCCTATAACTTACGTTACTATCTACTGCTGTGAAAAGACACTCTAAGAGAAAGCATTGAATTCTGAGCTTGCTTGCATACAGTCTCAAAAGCTTAGTCCATTATCATGGCATTGCAGGTGTGGCGCTGTTCAGTGTGAAAAAGGATCTGCCATGTGCTATGGCGGGCACCAGTCTCTTGGGGGCAGTGTCCACTCAGATGTGCTTAATGGCTAATTGGGCAGCATGTGGACAAAGGAGGTGAGAGATGATAACCACACGTCCAGATTAGTTACCAGCCAACGGTTCCATCAGACACAGGCTGATGAGACAACTGTAGTAGCCAGCACTTTGCACTACCTGGCTCAGTGGGGTCTGTGCACCTCACCTACAGCATTTTTTTTTTTAAAGATTTATTATATATACAGTGTTCGGCCTGTGCCCCTGAAGACCAGAAGAGGGTGGTTGCTGGGAATTGAACTCTCAGGACTTTTGTTTGTTTGTTTTGTTTTTTGAGACAGGGTTTCTCTTTTTTTTTTTTTTTTTTTTTGTTTTTTTTTTCGAGACAGGGTTTCTCTGTAGCTTTGGAGCCTGTCCTGGAACTAGCTCTTGTAGACCAGGCTGGTCTCGAATTTACAGAGATCCGCCTGCCTCTGCCTCCCGAGTGCTGGGATTAAAGGCATGCGCCACCACTGCCCAACCTTGAACTCAGGACTTCTGGAAGAACAGTCAGTGCTCCTAACCTCTGAGCCACCTCTCCAGCCCACCTGTAGCATCCTACTGGCCCTGACAATGGAGTAAGGTTCAGTAATGTGTCCCATTCCCAAACTGAACCACCTGTTACACTAAATGTAACAAGTAGCCCAGCTGTCTGACTCCAGATCTGGTAAGTACTGACTCCCAAAGGGCAGACACAGGCTTCTCTTGAAGAAATGATGGCTCATTCCTACAATCCCCACATCCAGGGAAGCCTAAGGCTGATGGATAGCTAAATTTAGGTACAGCCTTAGCTATATAGGGGAACATGTCAGGGAAGGTAGCCCAGACTGGCCTGGAATTCATCCTCCTGCCTCTGTCTCTGAAATGCTGGAACTGTGGTTATGCACCAACATATTGTCTAGAGAGGATCTGGAATTTGAATCCAGATCCCTCTGAACCCTTATGTCCAATATCTTAGTCACATACCTCTATTAGGTTTCTCAGAAATTGCATCTGCCTTTGACCAGATGTGGTGGCACAAGTCTTTAAACTCAGTATTCAGGAGGTAGAGGCAGGCATGGCCAGCCTAGTCTGATCAGTTCCAGGCTATCCAGGGATACAAAGTGAGACTTTCTAAAACCAATACCAAAGTAGGGGAGTGACTAAGGATATAGCTTAGTATCAGAATATTTGCCTCCTTGTACAGACCTGAGTTTTATCTTTAACACCGTAAAATAATAATATGCTCCCAGGTGGTGGTGGTAGTGCATGCCTTTAAACCCAGCACTTTGGAGGCAGAGGCAGGCGGATCTCTGTGGGTTTGAGGCCAGCCTGGTCTACAGAATGAGTTCCAGGACAGCCAAGACGGTTACACAGAGAAACTCTATCTTGAAAGATCAATGCTTGAATTGAATTGAATTGAATTGAATTGAATTGAGTATTTAAGAATTCCGAATTTTCAGGCCCAGAGCTTTGCCTTTTATAAGTTTTTAAAAGGTTTGTTTGTGTGAGCTGCAGAAATGGCTCAGTGGTTAAGTGCACTGGCTGTTCTTCCAGAGGTCCTGAGTTCAATTCCTACAACCATGTGTAGTGAGATTTGGCACCCTCTTCTGGCATGCAGGCAGAATACTGTATAGATAATAAATAAATAAAAATTTAAAAATAAAAGGTGTAGTGGGGGTGCTGTATGAGTGCAGTACCCTCTGAGGACAGAGAGGGCACAGGATCTGGAGTTAGGGGGTTGTGGAACTGAACTCAGGTTCTTTGGAAGGGTAACAAGTACTCTTAACCGCTGAATTCAGGTGGGCCTCATGTTTGTCATGGCAAGTATTTTACCAACTGGTTCTCCTTGGTTCTATTTTTCATTTTTGCTTGGAAATTGAACCTCATGCTTGCAAGGCAAGTGTGCTACTAAACAAACCCCTCAGCTTTTGTGTTGTTTTTTGTTTGTTTCGGTTTTGATTTTTTTTTTAGACAGTGTTTCTCTGTGTGGCCCTGGCTATCTTAGAACTCGCTCTGTAGACCCATAGTGAACCCACCCACCTCTGCCTCCTGAATGCTGGGATTAGAGCCATAAACCACCACGCCAGTAGCCCCCAACTTTAAATGGAATGACCAGGCCGGTTTCTAGAGCTGTCGTTAATGGCAGCTTTCACTCTGCTGCTTGTTCCCTGGTGGCTGATAAAATAAATGGGCGTCCCAGCATCAGTAGCAATGTCCTCACAAATCCTACTGCAACCCTGCCCTCTCTGACCCCAAATGTCAACACTGTCTCAAATCTTCATCACCCAGAAGACCTGATTTGGCTGCTCTCTAGGAAGTCTTCCTCACCCCGGCCGGTGGTGAGTTGATCTGCCCCACTTCCCTCCTCCCTGATGTCAGCAAACTTGCCTAGGGGCTCTTCTGGGTTCTTCTGAAAGGGTCAGATGTGGGACCACTGAGAGAACAGTTCAGGCAGGAGGTCCACTCTGACTGCAGCCTGCTCTGGAGGCCCTAAGGGGCTGGAAGGCCCCCAAACAGTCCTATCTTACTATCACACCATGGTCCTTATACTGCAGCTCTTGTATCAGCCTCCACGGACTTCCCCAGCATCCTTATGGACAGCCACTTGAGGATTTCCACAGCATCCTCATGGACAGGGCATACCCCTCAGAAACTCCATTAGGTTAGTGTGACTGATGTCCGTGGTCCTGCTATCCAGACCATCCCTGGGAGAAGGCCACTTCCTGTTGTGGTGCTCAAAGATCAGCACTCATCATGACTGAGCAAAAGCTGTATAAGAAACAATGCCAATGATATGATGATTGGTACGAGTTTGGTTGCTTTTCTTCTTTTTTTTTTTTCTTTGAGACAGGGTCTCCTTCTATAACCTTGCTAGACTCAAACTTGGAGTCCTCCCGCATCAGTTTCTTAAATGCTGGGATTATAGGTATGTACCATCATGCTGATTGTGATGGTCAACCTTCATTGTCAATTTGATCCCATGGAAACACCTGTGGGTGTGTCTATGAGGGTGTTTCTGTAAAGGTTTAACCAAGGCAAGAGGAAGGCCCACCCTATGGGCTGGAATCCCAGATTGAACACAAAGGTGAAAGCTGAGGGGGCTGGAGAGGCGACTCAGTGGTTAAGAGCACTGGCTGTTCTACCAGAGGAGAGGGGTTCAATTCCAAGCACCCACATGGCAGCTCACACCTGTCTGTACCTCCAGCACCTTCACAGACATGTGTGCAGGTAAAACACCAATGCATATAAAAGAAAGATAAGTATAAATAAAATTTTTTAAAGGTGAAAAGTGAAGCCGGATGGTGGTGGCACACGCCTTTAATCCCAGCACTCGGGAGGCAGAGGCAGGCGGATCTCTGTGAGTTCGAGGCCAGCCTGGTCTACAAGAGCTAGTTNGCAGAGGCAGGCGGATCTCTGTGAGTTCGAGGCCAGCCTGGTCTACAAGAGCTAGTTCCAGTGCAGGCTCCAAAGCCACAGAGAAACCCTGTCTCGAAAAGTCAAAAAAAAAAAAAAAAAAAAAAAAGGTGAAAAGTGAAGAGTGCCAGCATTCATCTCTCTCTGCTTCTTGATTTCTTGATTATGGCTGTAATGTGGCCATGACCTCCCAGTCCCACCACAATGCCTTTCCTGAGCCACAGCAGCCCTTTCTTCCCAGTAGCTTCCATCAGGTTCTTTGTCACAGTGACATTAAAGGTGACAATCACACCAGCCTGCTGCTGTTCAGCTTTATTTGTGGCTGAACAGGGAAGCTCAGCATGGTGTACACAGACACATGGCACTGGTGACTTCTCGCACTGTCTGTGAAAGAGGGTAGCTGATGTCTGTGGTGACCTCTTCACAGAAGGGTCCGCTGCATGACTGGTGAACACCCATCATCTGGGTGCTAAGGCAAGGATGCTGTGTTCTAAGCCTGGGCCCCGGGAAGTGACAGTGGGACCTTTGGGAATCAGCATCCCAGGAGGCCTGGGAGGAGTGATATGGAAGTGGCTGGAGTATGAAGAACATGAAACTGTAGCCACCCAGATGCCATTTGTATCATTCATTCGTTCACTCATTCATTTGTTCATTCCTTCATTCACCAAGTGTTAGGGGCTCTAAATATCAGGGGTGAATTATTGGACAAAACAGACTAATACTACTGCCTTCGTGGGGTTTATATTCAAGGGAAGAAGATAACAAAACAAATAAAAAAGTCATTGTGTCTGGAAAATAGCTCAGTTGGTAGAGTGCTTGCTGAACATACTGGGGTCAATCCCTAGTACCACATAAACCAGGCAGGTTGTTGCATGCCTGTAATCCCAGCAGTTCAGAAGTAGAAGCAGGATCACAATTTCAAGGTCATTCCCAGCCACAGAGAAGCACAGGTAGTTCAGACTCAATCTGAGCCTTGTGTTGGTACATACCTGTCAATGTTGTGCTGCCTGCTTTCCTGTTTCTCATTTTAGCATGGCGATGCTTCCCCCTAGCCCCTTGGGTGCGTTCATCTTTCTCCTCAGTCCAGATCATTCTTGTCAGTTTTCTCTATAGAGATTAGTCTTCATAAATTCCTTTTGCCTGTTTTATTTTTTCAAAACTGGGTTTCTCTGTGTTACATCTCTGGCTATCCTTGAACTAATTTTGTAAAGCAGGCTAACCTCAAACTCACAGAGATCCACCTGCCTCTGCTTCCCGAGTGATGGGATTAAGGGTGTGCCACAACCACCCAGTCCCTTTGAAAGACCTCAAACGCCAAGGAGCCCCCAGACTCAATAACCAGGCCATCAGATGCAAAC
>JAQHUG010000064.1:2965014-2976703 GCA_028555095.1 Dicrostonyx torquatus
CTAATTGGGACCTGATGGTCCAACCCCGAATAATTAGCTAATGGCTAATGAGGGGCGGAATAATTAGCTAATGGCTAATGGCGGGGTGTGGTTATTAGCCTGATAGGCTAGAACCATTCCCCATCAGCTCGGCTATGGGGAAGATGGAGGAGCTCGGCTATGGGTAGACTGAAGGGAGGCACAGATACAATCGGATGATGTAGAAGGGCTCCATCTCTCAGGAGACTGAGTTAGGGCTCCTCAAACTAGGTCAGGTATGTCCTTAGGGAAAGTAAAAATGGAAAGACTACGGAGGGTAAGGAGTGGGGAGAGAGATATGGGCAAGAACAGAGGAGGGCCTACCTGGCCTGCTAAGCTGACACTGGGAGTTAGGGAGTTAAATAAGCAGGCAGATGTGTACAGGGTGGGGGAGAGGAGGGAGCAGCCGGGTGGTACTGTTGTTCTATTCAGTCCTGAGTCTCTCAGTGGTCCTTCCCTAACTCCCCGAAGCCTGTCTGACTCTGCTCTGAGATGGGCTATCCTTTTCTCCCATGCCCCCCTCCTAGGCTTGCTTTAGATGATCAGTTTGATGATGCTGGTCCAGCTCCTGCTCTGCCTAGGTGGGATGGTTGCCATCATCTGGAGTTTACAGAGGTTTATGCTGGAGAAATCTGGGACAAACTGAAACATCCCTGGCTGAGGCTGTGTCTTCAGGAGCTCTCTTCACTGTGTAGCATTCTTCAGGCCTCTGCCAAGGGTTAGAAAAGTTAGTACTGGCATGAAATTAGTTGAGTTGGCTGTTGGACGGCCTGAGCCTTTGCTCAGGACAGGCAGCAAGGTTGATAGTCCAGGAGGTTCCAGTTAATTGAGCTACTCTCTCTCCCAACACTTTAATTATTCACAGTAAATGAAAGTCAGGAGCAATGCTTACAATAAGAATTTAAAACCAGGCACACGCCTTCAGTCCCGGCACTCAGAAGGCAGAAACAGGTCTCTGTGAATTCAAAGCTATCCTAGTCTACATTTCAAGTTCTAGAAATTGTATCAAACAAAGCAAAACAACACAAAGAATTTAAAAGCCAGGTCCAGAGGACCAAGGTTCAATTCCAAGCACCCATCAGTAGCTTACATTTGACTGAAATTCCAGGCTCTGGGGATCCAATATCCTTCTTCTAGCCTTTGTGGAAACTCCACGAATGTGGTACACAAACACATGCAGGTAAAATACCCATACACATAAAATAAAATGAAATGTGGTGGTGGCGCACTTGGGAAAACAGAGGCAGGAGGATCTCTGTGAGTTTGAGGCCAGCCTGGTCTACAGAGAGTTCCAGGCCAGCCAGGGCTACACAGAGAAACCCTGTCTCGAAAAACAAAATCCACATTCGTGGATTTTTTGTTAATTAATTGTTTTTGTTAGTTAATTGTGTTGTTTTGCTTTGTTTGATACCAGAAGCAATTTGTTGGAGGGAGGTTGGAGCCACATCCAGACCCCGCCTCCAGGCACGGGGTCATCCAGGAGTCACCAGGCCTTCCTAGGCCTCCACCCAGAGAGCCACGCCCCCTGCACGCATGCGTGTTGGTCCCCGGAAGCGCTGCGTTCGGCGTCCGTCCCTGCGTCCCGGCGGGAGCAGGCAGAGTCTGTGAATGTAGGGCCGGGGCGCCTGACATGGCTTCGGCGGGAGGCGGCGGCTGCGAGAGCGCCGCGCCCGAGGCCGATCGTCCCCAGCCGCGGCCATTCCTCATCGGCGTGAGCGGCGGCACCGCTAGCGGCAAGGTGAGTGGACTGCACCCAGGCCTCTCAGAGGGACTGACGGTCGCGGGTTGGGGCGCCATTGCCTCCCGCCCAGCCTCATCACCTGTTGCTAGCAGCCAAGGGTCCGTCCCTGGGGGCTGGTGGATCACTGCCCAAGCCCATTTCCGGCCCTTTCTGTCCCCAGTCAACAGTGTGCGAGAAGATCATGGAGCTCCTGGGACAGAACGAAGTGGACCGCCGGCAGCGCAAGTTGGTCATCCTGAGCCAGGACTGCTTCTATAAGGTTCTGACGGCCGAGCAGAAGGCCAAGGCCTTGAAGGGACAGTACAATTTCGACCACCCAGGTACATGCAGACAACCTGCCTGGAGAGGTGGGGGTGGAGGGTGCACTGCTGCGACGCGGGCTCTCCAGGGATCGCACACTGCCAGACAACAGAGGTGTGTGTGGATGCAGACTGCTGGACCAAGGCTGTAGGAGATGCCTGTGGGATGCAGGCTGCCAGATTAGGGACTCACCGAGATGTTTGCTGAATGCAGATGGCCATGGGAGGCTGCATATGTGTAGGATGCGATGCAGAGCGACCAAGGCTGAACAGAGAACTGCTGGATACCAACTGCCAAGGTTGTACTAGAACACAGGAGCAAAGAGGCTTCTGTGAAGCTCGCCCTCATTTCCCATGGTAGTCGGCACGTTAGGTTAGGAGGATTTGCTGAATTGCTGTGGTCATGGGGCACAAGACCTTGCCTAGAGCCACTTGGGAAGGAGGTAGCAGAGGGGTCTTCAGGGTCACGTCTCAATGTGTTGAAATCGCCTCCCTGCATCTTGCTGCTGGGGGCTCTTTGCACAACCTACTGCAGGGGTGACGTATGGATTCCTCAAACTGTCTGGGAGCACTCTTCAGAGAGGCTGGTAGTCAAAGCGGGGCCTAGCCTGGTACCCAGGCCTTGGAACTGTTTTCTGGTCTGGAAGGTGTCAGTGGTTCCTAGAAAGTCAGCTTTCCTAGGGACAGAAGGCCAGAGAACGGCACTCTTAACGGGCTCTTCCCAGATATAAAGAGGGGCAGAGGAGAAAGTCTTTGTTCCTGGTGGTGTGCTGTGGCGTCTTCAGTAGCCCTGGCTCCCACTGTGCTGACCCAGGGCAGCTGGGTAGTCTGGCTTTTGCTGTTTTTGTAGATGCTTTTGATAATGATCTGATGCACAAGACCCTGAAAAACATTGTCGAAGGCAAAACTGTCGAGGTCCCCACCTATGATTTTGTGACCCACTCAAGGTAAGCAAGTAGTTCCTGGGAGGCCCCGTGAGAGAGGGCTGTCCACACACACTGTCCTTTGGTGGATCCCATCTCTCTGTTTTTGTGGACTGTCCTCCAGTCAGGGCCCTTGTCACTGAAGTGGGCCTTGTCTGCCTCTCCCTGACAGATTACCAGAGACCACAGTGGTCTACCCAGCTGACGTGGTTCTGTTCGAGGGCATCTTGGTTTTCTACACTCAAGAGATCCGGGACATGTTCCACTTGCGCCTCTTTGTGGACACAGACTCTGATGTTCGGCTGTCTCGAAGAGGTAAGGGCCTCTAGGTCCCTGGCTGGGGCTGGGGTCCTCCAGGGTCCCAAGGAGGGCTTATGGTGGGGCCTTGCTCCTGTTGCCACAGTTCTCCGGGACGTGCACCGAGGGAGGGACCTGGAGCAGATTCTGACCCAGTATACCACCTTCGTGAAGCCAGCCTTTGAGGAGTTCTGCCTGCCGGTATTGCCTTTATCCATTCAAAACTGAAAATGGGTCCCAGCTCTGCCCACCTGTCCCTGTCTGACTATTTGCCTCAGGCAGGACCCTGGTGTATCTGCATTGGCAGCTCCCCTTGGAGCCTGACCTGCATGGCTTGCTCACTCCCCTTGGAGCCACTCTGTAAGGACTTTGGACTGGTCAGTGCGTGGAGTAGCTCCTGGGTGTTCTGACCGATCTCCAGGGCCTGGGTCCTCCTGGCTGCTCTAGACCAGATACTCAGAGCCTGCTAACTTACATTAGTCTGCTGTTGGCCATCTTATATTCCTGGAGTTAGAGGTGAACTTGTGACTGTACCCAGTTCAGGGATGGAGGGAGGTGACAGGGAGCTGAGGGTTGTAGCGCTGGCTGGCCCTGAACTCTTGGCAGGCTTCCACATTTAGTCTCCTGAGCTTGAGTGTGAGCCATCATGCTCAGTGTCAGACTGGAGCATTTAAAGAGAAGCTTAGTAGTATTTTGCCTTTGAAAAAAGGAAACACGGGGGCTGGAGAGATGGCTCAGTGGTTAAGAGCACTGACTGCTCTTCCAGAGGTCCTGAGTTCAATTCCCAGCAACCACATGGTGGCTCACAGCCATCTGTAATGAGATCTGGTGCCCTCTTCTGGCATGCAAGCATACATGGAAGGAATGTTGTATACATAATAAATAAATAAATCTTTAAAAAAAAAGAAAAAAAGAAAAAAGGAAACACGCATGCATACATACATACGTACGTACGTACATATTTGGGGCCAGGCAATGGTGGCACGTGCCTGTAATCTCAGCATTTGGGAGGCAGAGGCAGGAAGATCTCCTATTAGTTCAAGGCCAGCCTGGTCTACAGAGCAGCCAGGACAGCCAGGATTGTTACACAGAGAAACCCTGTCTCAAAAAACAAAACAAAAACAAAAGAGCAAGTATTGTGTGTGTTATGTGTGTGTTTATGGGAGCCAGGGAGAGTGTGGGGTCCCCTGGAGCTGGAGTTATAGGTGGTTGTTACCTGCGTGATGTAGATTCTGGGAATGACAGTCCTCTCTCAAGAGCAGCAATTGTTCTCAACTCCCTGCTGAGCAGTCTCTCAGCCCCCAGTATTTTATCCCTTAAAGGTGAAAATAAAAGCCAGGCATGGTTGTGCATGCTTTTAATCCCAGAGCTCCGAGGCAGGAGATCTCTATGTGTTCAAAGCCAGCTTGATTCCAGGCCAGAGAGAGATAAATGGAGAGACCCACACGTGCCCCAGAAATGGAGACTTCCCCCAGCCATGAAAGTAAAGGAACCAGAACTATCAAAAATAGGATAAATAATTCCATTTGCTGCTACTGAAAGGGCCCCTTCTGGGTGCTGGGATAAAAGTGCACTACCACACCAGGCTAAAATAAGTTTTCTTTTCTTTTGGTTTTTTGAGACAGGGTTTCTCTGTAGCTTTGGAACCTGTCCTAGAACTCACTCTGTAGACCACACTGGCCTCGAACTCACAGAGATCCACCTGCCTTTGCCTCCCGAGTGCTGGGATTAAAGATGTGTGCCACCATGCCAGGCAAAGAGTTTTTCTTTAGTACTCATGCTCTCTGACATTTCTGGAAAGTGTGTGAAGTGCAGACTGCTGCAGTCTTATACTCTTGGGCTTTTGCTGAGTAGCTTGGTGAGTTGGCAGCAAAGCCCTGCGCCCTGCCTCAGACCAGCCTCCTGAGCAGCCTGCTGCACGCCCTTTTCCTTGACCTGGGTGCTGCTGACCTCCTCAGGGTTTCCTCCCCATCATTCAAGCCAGCTGGCCCCTCAGAACCATTTCCCAGGCTGATGGGGAAGGGGAGTGGGTTTCAGCCCTCTTCTTCTCACCTGATAGTGCTGCCAGAGTGGGTACCAGCCCAGGTCTGCTCTTGCCTTTCATGGAAAGGGTCTCTACTGCCTTCAGCAACCTGTCTTCCGCAAGGGACAGGCTTCCCTGACCCAAACACACAGGTTGGCAGTATCAACCTGGGTCCATAGTATTATGTCACCTTCTCTGGGCTTTGTCTGGTTGGGCTATGTCCCCGCAGCAAGGTCTTCCCTTCTGCTCTCCTCGGGGTTCTGCACTTCCTCAGCCATGTCTGCGGGCTGTCATTGGCATTAGAACAAATCAGTAGTGAGAGCATGCGGGTAACAAGTGCCATGTGTGTCTCCATGCACTGCAGGGCCAGGTAACAGGCCTGTGCATAGCAAGGCTTTTGTCCCATCACGCTCACTCCTATAGGACATTTTCAGACTTCAGTCCCAATTTCAGAGGCCAAGAACTGTGGGAGGTGTCACACCTGTCTAGGCCAGGGATTCAGCTGGGACCAGGCAGACACAGTGGGGTACTGATGTTCAAGTTTAGTCCAGCGTAATCTGCCTCATGGCTGAGACCCCATCTCTCACCTGTGTAAGGCTGTCCCCAACTTTCCAATGCTACCAACACCCAGGCGTTCATCCCTTGTTCCTGAGTACCTTAAAGTCACCCGGAGGAAACAGCCTCAGGAGACCCTTCTGTCTTTCAGACTAAGAAGTATGCTGACGTGATCATCCCTCGAGGGGTAGACAATATGGGTAAGCAGCCCCACTCCCAAGCAGAGACTGCTGCTGTCTTACCTTAGCAAGGCTTCCGAAGTATGTGCATGAGGGCTGCCAATGTTTACCTGGGACATGGGTTCATGTGTACTTTGCAAACACTCAGAGCTGTTGGGCAGGGCCTGTTAGGCCATAGAGATGTGTTTTTATCAGACTCAGTCAACATCAACAAAAGCCATGAGTTGTGCTGTACCTGTCCAATTGTGTGCCTTTGTCTGCTGAGACATCAGGTGGGCAGGCAGGCATGGAGGTCAGGACTGCGGGCAGGTAGGCAGGCTTTCCTGCATGCTGAGTGTTTTACAGAGTTGGGGAGCAAGGGCAGGCCGCAAGGGTTCCAGGAGTGAATGTGATATTTCCATGTCTCATTGCAGTTGCCATCAACCTGATTGTCCAGCACATCCAGGACATTCTCAATGGTGACCTGTGCAAGCGGCACCGAGGAGGTCCCAATGGGCGCAACTACAAGCGGACCTTCCCTGAACCAGGAGATCACCCTGGCGTGTTGGCCACTGGCAAGCGCTCACACCTGGAGTCTAGCAGCAGGCCCCACTGAGACCAGCATATGTAGGTTCCCCACAGACCCATGATTAAGGGTCTGGGCCTGGGGACAACCACTTGCTCTTAAAAGCACAGTCAGGGATTCCTCTCAGCGTGACCTAGGACCAAGGCCTGCCTTACTTAGGAGGGCAGATTCATGCTGACAGAGCATTCCGGTGTCCTCCGCTTCCTCTCATTGGAGGAGGCCCGAGGTCTCTGGGTCACTGAGAAGTGTTCCAGACTGCATAGAAAGCCCATGGTACCAGCTTCCAGAGGGATGCAGGACATACGTTATGAGGCAGCTGAGGAAACAGCCCTAGCACTAGCTGGCCTGGTGTTGATAGTGAACCACAGTGACATGGTTCGTGTATGTGTTGCAGAAGGAAAGTTTGAAGATATGTCATATATCCTTATTTGTTTTGTGGCAGGCTGTTTGTGACCTATGAACCCAGTATAAAACCTACCACTGGGCTATAGTCCAGTCTAAGGAGCTTAAGGCAGGAAAGAACCCCAAGTCTACCTACTTGAAGCCAAGTGGCATCACACTTGATATAACGGATTCCTGGGTATCCTGGGTGCCTGGATTGTGGGACAGACAGCAGCAGGCCATCAGGTCTCCTGTGGCTATAGTGTCTTCACAATTCTGCAGGAAGCCTTGAGTGCCAGGGGCTGTCTGTACAACCATTTGGGTACAGTTCATGATTAGCATGCCAGGGTAGGCTATCTCCAGCCAGGGGAACACAGAAGTGCAGAGCATGGCTGCCTGAAGCCGGCATTCTCCTGCACACTGAACCTGAGTTCATGGCTTCACAATGGTCCATTCTATGATGTCATGGGATGGCCCTTTCTGGAAGTGTCCTTGGCTATTGTCACAGGCTGTAACGCACACACTTCTCATCTGTTCTTGCTAAATACCACTGTCGTTCCCACTTGTGACAGCAGCTGAGCTGCACTGAGCTCAGGGGCTGGTTTCTGTTAGTGCTATACTAGTTTTGTTGAACTGAAACCCCTCTTTGAAGGAAGAATCAATAAATAACACTAAAAAATGATTATCAATGTGTTCCTTTTTATTTACATTAGGAAAGGCAAATTCAAGGCAAAGAAGTGTATGGATGACATCTTGGCTGTGGAAGACAGGTGAAGACACTTGGTGGAATCTCCCAGAAGGGGTTTTTAAAAATACAGATCAGTGAGGAGTCTTGGTATTAATGCGCTGTCAGATTTCCATGTAGGCTTTACAAAGGTCGGCTGTGCCTGCAGACAGGGGTGACTTTAGGCCTTGTGAAAGGCAGGGGGCTTAGCCCACAGCTGGAGAAGCTCAGGCTCATCAGGAGTCCTGTTCACGCCTTCCCTGGCCGGGGGCTCCTGCCTGCCTTGGTGTTCTTACACTGGCAGCTCAAATACTGGCTGGGTCAGAGTTGGGCCTCATGGGTGATGCTGTGGCAGGGCATAGTCTTAACTGTGTGAAGAGGAAAAAAATCACTTATGAGGAGAAACCAGTGAACAGGGCTCTTCAATTAATCCCTGGAGTCCTTCCTGGACCCAGCCCGTCCTGCCTGCTGAGGCATTCTTGAGATCCTGTTCTGCATGCGTGTCTTCGTGCTCTTGTTCTCTAGTACTTCCGGATCAGAATGTCCCAGCTGTCTTTCCAGCGAAGGGCCTGGAGTTCTCCTGGTGAGAGTGACGTGTCCCCATAGGTTAGTGGACGTAGCGTATTGGACACATGGCATGCAGAGGAATACCAAACCACAACCAGGGCACTGAAGACATTCCTTTGCAGCTGCGACCTGTGGGCAGCAGGGTGAGTGAGGTTAGAGCACATCTGGCTTGCCTCCCCACAGCATCCCTGCCCAACCATCTCCTAGGAACCTGCTGTCTATCTGCTGACACCTGTGGACTTCATCTGTGTGTTCTTAGGCCTCCCCTGCTTCTCTGTGCCCCCACCAGCCCTTATCTGCTTGGACACATTGCACATAACCCTCATCACTGCTTCTGGAATTTACCACAATGCCAGTGGTATGCCTCATGCCCTCCACATCAAGGCCCTGTGTTACAAACCTATGCTTTCTTTTTTCTTTTTGATTTTTTTTTTAAATTTTTATTGTTAAAAGAAAAATTTACATTTACTCCCCTTGTTCCCGGCCCTCCCGCTCCCCCACTACCCCACTGCCCTCCCCCTGCTTCCTTAAGATGGTGCAGGATATCTTTTTGATTTTTTTTAAAATAATGTTTCTCTGTGTAACAGCCTTGGCTGTCTTGGAACTTACCAGGCTGGCCTCTAATTCACAGAGATCTGCCTGACTCTGCCTCCCAAATGCCGAGATTAAATGCATGTGCCACCATACCACGCCAACCAAAAGCTTTCTGCCTGCCACTCCCCCCCACCCCCAGCCTGGGCAGTGAGCTTCTGCTGTCCTGGAATGCTGGTCTGCCTCGGGCCCACTGCCTTGCACCTGCACAGGTGGTCACTGACGTGCTGCAGGACAATCGGAAGCAGCAGGATCTGGAAGGTGAGTGCCGGCAGGTAGTGGTAGAGGAAGAGCATCCTCTCCATCAGGAAGAAGGGCAGGTAGTTGAACGCCCAGCCACCAGTACACAGGGCTCCAGCTAGCACCCAATGGGACCAGACATCTGTGGAAGAGTGTATCTCAGAGTGGGACTCCCACTGGGTTAGTCACGGGCTCACTCCTGTCACATACTGTCCTCAGCTCCTCACCCCCCCCCCCAGGACCAAATGGACAGATCCATGACACTGCTGTTTCTTCCTAGGTCTTGACAGCTCTTCTGCAAGGCTAGGCCCAGTCCTGCAAGGTCCCCTGCCAGCCTTAGCTCAAGACCAGTGTAAAGACAGGCTGCTCTCATTTGAGAATTCTATTCTCAGATCCTCAGGGAGCTATAAAAGAGCTACATTTGTGAACAGCCAAGAATGGTAGTAAAAGTCAGGAGAAAGAAAGGACCATGTTTTCTGGGATGGAAGTTACAGGGCAATGGTAAGCCAGTGCTGAAGTTTTCTTTCCAAATGCAATTTCTGTCAGCTGTTCATGACCACTGCCCCTAAGCCTCTTGCTGATAGCTGGTGCATGCTGGCAACCCAGAACTAAGCCTCTGTCCCCTGCACTCTCTGCTAAACAAGTCTCAACTGTGGTGTGGAACTTAACTACAACAGGTTTTTTTTCAGGGCCCCTACCTGCAAAAACAGGAGCCCCAGGGCCTTGGGTCCTAGTAACTGGCTGTCACCTATACACCCATCCTATGAGGGGACACTAACCCTTAGGGAGATCCCAGATACTCCTTCGCTGGCGGAGCAGGTACCAGAGGAAGAGTAGGATGTAGGCCACTGTGGCAAGGCTGGCTGAAGCCCAGATCACGATGTTTCCAAGCAAGTGGATCTGAGCCTGAAAGACAGGGAGCTGCTCACTACCTGTCCCCCTCATCCAAAGAGCAGGACAATGGCCATGAGAGAAACCAAATGGACTTTAGCAGTCCAAAACCACACAGGCACATCTGGAACTCTAGCCTGGTAACACATCTGGATGAACTTGTTTCCAGCCACTCTTCTAGACATGCACTAGGGTTCTCAATCCTGTCTGTCAAAACTAAAATTAGGATCTACCTGCACCCCCGATTCATGTGAGATTGTCTCCTAGGTAGCCTAGCCTGGCTTCATATATACGATCCCTGTCTCACACGTGTGCCACCATGCCTGGCTTGGGACTCCTCCTATAACAACACAGTTATTCACAGGAAGGTCATACCTGGAAAGAGAATTTCAGTTTGCACACACACAGCTACGGGGCAGCCTTGGGACTTCATATGCCATCTATGGTGACTGCCCTCAATTCCACTGTCTCTGTGTGTGTGTGTGTGTGTGTGTGTGTGTGTGTGTGTGTGTGTCGGGAAGGTCATTTACTCCCTAGGTGACTCTGTGCCTAGCTCTGCCTCCATGCAGCCCCATGTTGCTTCCATTCTGCCGTGCCAGAGGCAACATAACCAGAGCCATAACATATATAACATACATTACACACATAACATACATAACATAGCCAGCACCAGCCAGCTTAGTAGTTGGACGCTGCAGGGAAACACTGCTAATAAACGGTCTTGACAGGAATGAGGCAGCAGTGAGCATCCACAAAGGCTAACCGTGGGATTCTCAAGACTGCACGAAAGCGAGGCAGTGAGCAGTCCAGGCCTTGGACTGCCCAGTATTCACCTTCCCACACCAAAAAAAAAAAAAAAGCAAGTTCTGAGGCTTTGCCTTGGAGAAACCCCAGGACACGTTCAGGAACTCAACCAGGACTCACACATGCTTGCTTACACTGGTCCTGGGATGTAGCCAATAGGCGATGTTAGTGTCCAGGGTGACCCACTCCAACGGGGTGGAGCTGTACTTGTGTTCTGAATCCTCGTTCTTCAGCGTCAGCATCTTCCACTGCCACAGAATAGACCACAGGTTGCAGAGGGTGGCCATGCCTCCAGCTGCCACCATGTCAAAGTGTGTGATGAAACCACTGTCCCTTGCATGTCAACTACCCAAACCCAAGGAGAGGCCCTGCACATTAACCTGGGCTATGGGCTCAGGGCTGACTTCATGAATGAGCACTTACTCTGTAGACTAAGAGACAGGAGTCATGCCATGGACTCTCTGAGACTGCCTAACTTACCTAGGGCTCTACTAGTTGAATATAGCCCATTTTGACCTGACATTATTGCAATGTCACCCTGATACAGAAACCCCTTGTTCCTGACTACTGGGTGCAGGTCCATGGAGCCTGCAGAAGGAAGAGACACTCATTCTGCTACAGAGTCTCAGGTTCCAGGTTCGACGACTTTGAACTTCAGAACTCGGCAGCACACAGTGCCTTCATGGACAGAAATTGGCTTCCACTGATCAAGGATGGCCGTCCCTCCAGCCACTTATCACCTGCAGTTCGGAGAATCTGGCCATGAAGCTGAGGTTCCTGCTGATATCAACCTGGGTAGGTGAGTGCAGCTCCAGTTCCCTCTCCTCCTGCTCTTGGCCTGAGAGTGAACGCCAAGGAAGAGACACAGGCTGAAGAGCTGAGGCTGCCCCA
>JAQHUG010000064.1:2993670-3067892 GCA_028555095.1 Dicrostonyx torquatus
ATTAAACCCTCTTGCAATTGCATCCAGCTGGCTGGCCTGGTTTTTTGCTTCTTGACAGTGTATTGAAGGCACCCAGGTCTCTGGGGTCCTTCACACACGGTTGGCCCACAGGGAGCACAGGGCTTCTTGGTGCTGCCTATTTTCAAGAAGCACCTTAGTGATGCCCCCATGCTCTCGTATGGGGTCCCCTAGACCCAGGGAAAAGAAAACTAAAACTGCCAAGTAGGCTAGGTAATGTCCTTGGATAGACACAAACTGATCTGCAACTCCTTCCTTCATCAGCCTTGCCAGAGATCCCAAAGGAAGGACAGCGACTACCATGTGTTTTAGTGTCTAAGTTGCTTATGGAGACCTGGCTACATCCAAGCCAATTCTGTAAGCACTGCAGCAAAGACTCATGTAGCACAGGTCTCTGAGGGCACCCTGCACACTTACATACATGAACATTGTAAGCATTGTGGCTCAGATGGAAAGGGATCCTGGCTGTTGGGGGCCAGGGAATAGCACAGGTCACAGTAACGAGTAAGTATAGCAGCTTAGTCTTCTTGCTCTACGGAAAGGTTTCCCTAATGTGCTAGCTCTGCTCCAGCAGGAGAGGGCTTCTCCAGTGAAGTTGTTGCAGTTTGCCTTACAGTTTTTGGCTCCAGGAATATTGACAACTCCACTCTGCTAGGGGAAGGTTTCCCCAGCCAAAGCATTACAGCCCTGCTCTGCTCACTCTAAGGTCCGCTAAAGGTCTTCACCCAAACCTCATTCAAGAGATTTATTGGGAGAGAAGAGTCCAGGAGAGTGGCTCCCTCTGCCAGGGTGGAAAAAGCGCAGCAGCAAAGTGAACAAGTGCAGGGCTTATAGGGCTTCTTAGGGGCAGTTTTTCCAGGGAGATTTTTCAGGGTGAGAATTGGTCAGGTTTCAGTCCCTTGATCTCAGATTGGCTAGATCTCTGCTCAGGGATTGGTTGGTTTTCTGCTTAGTTGATCAGGGGCAGATTTGGTTCTGTGTTCAAGGCCAAACTTTTTTTCACTGCCTCTTTAGCTTTGGGCTCTAGTTTTGGGTCCAGGGCATATTTCTTTCACTGGCTCTGATTTTAGGGCCAAAGTGTGTTCTTTCGGCACTGATTTCAGGGTATGTTTCTTTCACTGGCTGATTTAAGGACCAGAGTGTGTTTCTTTGGCTGGCCCTTTTACTCTACAACTTTCCATCCACATTGGCGACATCTTTAGATTCTCATCTTAAAGCTTTAAAACAAACAAAAAACAGGACATGTGGAGTGGTGGTGGTGCACACCTTTAATCCTAGCACTCAGGAGGCAGAGGCAGGCGGACCTGAGTTTGAGGCCAGCATGGTCTATAGAGTGAGTTCCAGGACAGGCTCCAAAAGTACAGAGAAACTGTGTCAAACAAACAAACAAACAAACAAACCAGCAACAAGTACAATTATGGGAGACAAAGAAGCAAAAGACGCATATAAATGGCCCTGCAAAAGTCCCAGAGACTGCTAGTGTAATGAAAAGCTGTTTCTCTGGAGACCCCTGCCTGGCTGACTGTCTCCCTGGAACCCTACCACAGTGCAGCACTCAGCTAAGGCATCTATTTCAGCCACTCCTAGTTTGTAAGCTACGGAAACAGTTTCCACCTTTCCAATGACTAAGAAATAAAATGGACACAATCTGAGAAAGCATGGTTGGCTTTATTTTTTTTATACTTTTTTTATTTAAATAAGGAGAGTTCTTTCATACGGAAAGAGCTAGTACAATCACATATTTGAAAGGAGAAACAACAGGGACTGAACCGGAGGGAAGGGAAGGTGAATTCACCATTCTATTTCCCATCCAAGGTAAGAGGTTCCCCAAATCACGTCTAAACAAGCTGCACAGTACACCTTTAACATCGTCTGCCCTTTCAAATATCTGGTCTTAGTGAAGACAGAGGAAAGGCCAAAATAAAAGGGAAAAAAAGGAGAGAAAAAAAGACCCTCAAAAAGAACAAAACCCCCCAAATCTTTTCCTACAGAGGGCATGAGGTTGAAAGCTGAGGGCACAGGACCCGTTTTCAACAACTGAGGAGCCTTGCACAGAGAGAACTGCTGCTCCAGGACTGTGACATGCCAAAGAGGGGGCCTGAAGATGTTGCAAGTCTGAAGCAGGTGGAAGCTGCAGGTGTCACGTGCCTGGAAAGTCACCAGTCAGAGCTGGTGGGCCTAGTGGAGAACACAGTTGGTGACACGCTCATTCCCAACACAGGGCCACTCTGTTCCAGATAACTTGTCTCAGAGAAAACGCACAAAGCTGACCTTCTGGAAGTCTCCATTTCCCACTCGTCAAAAAATACAACAGAAGACACACTTTGTGCCCTTGGTTGTAAGTGATTCTCAACAGGCCCTCTAACCCAGGCTTGCATTGCTGGAAATGAGGGCAAATGGACCTGAATACCTGGCAGGGGGGTACCCAATGGATGTCGGGGAGGGGTTGGGGAAGTGGGCTTAGCCAGAGTTGCCTCATGGCCTCAGCAGGTCCGACATTCATGACTCCATCACAGCTCCAGAGGACAGGAGAGTAATGTTGAGATGTCCGGTAGCTCTAGCAGCAGCAGAGCGACCATGGCTCTAGAAATGAACCAGCTTTTCAGAATGTGTAATGCAGCCATCCATTGTTTGCCCCTAAGGAATCTAGACCCAGAAGTGTTCTGTAAACTCTGAATATGAAAATGGTAAATTTGGGAATAAGACAAGGAAAGCAACTGTTAAGAAGCCATCTTCAGCTGAACACACCATCAGGACCAACAGTACTGAAGAGTTCCTGGTTGCCAAGCCATGGATTGCACCATCAGGGGCTCAACAAAGCCACCAGCATTAGGCAGGAGTAAAACTTCTGCCCCACCTCCACCCATCTCAGCAGTAGAAAAGACAGGTGTTGGGTTTTGCCTGCTCCCACCAAAGGCCATGGCACCTTGACAGAACTACGTTTTATTTATGATCTGAAGAGGGGGTTTGAAACCAAAATAAGACCCCAAGTCCTATTATACCTTGAGCTTGGTGTTAAAATCCACACGAAGAGATATTGCACCTTAAAACGTCTTTGCACTAAAAACTTGGCTTGACCAGATCATATGAAGGGCAGGGACGTTTGGAGGCCTGAAGCCTGCCCCCTGCCCCCGAGTCTCGCTGCAGATGTGCATCTCAGCGGGGAGGAGCCCAAAGCTGAGGTCAGAGGCACGAGCACAACTTCACATGCAATCTCCTGCCTCCCTGCACAGAGCAAGCAGACATCAGATAAACAGAGCAGTGGGACTTTACTTTTTTTCTGTTCCATCTAGACCTACAACATCAATACATATAAATAAATTCTAGTGTTTCTTGTTTTTATTTGGGGTGGGAGACAGGAGGGAAACAGGGTGAGAGAAAGGACTGGAAACAGGCAGCCTCCTAAGTTCCCTTCTCAAACAGGAAATCGCCGCCATTCTGACAGCAGGCTCCCAAAAGGGCACATTCTGAGTTTGTAACAGCATTCTAGACTGTGAAATTCTGAAGGAGAAAGTGATTGTTTCTTTTGACACATAATGCCCACCAGCATTAGGGGAGGTGGGTCTAGCCGCATTTATAAGGACAGGTAAAGGTGACTGTGTGTGGCTTTTACTAAGATTTGGCAGTGGGGCAGTGGGCTCAATCACTGGGACAGTAGCCAGATACTTCCAGGGTGAGTGGACAGCAGTTGAGGGACAAAGGCAGATCTGTGCCAGGGACTCTAAGTGGGCAGTGCTTTTTAGTGGGACAAAGACATGTGACTAAAGGTTGGAGGGCAGAGGCAAGAAGGGAGAGGAGCTGAGAGCTACAGATGCTTTTCATAGGCCTGCCCTGTCAGGTAACCCTGGGGACAGTGTGGCACTACCTGCTGAGGGGCTGACTGTGCTTCTTTCCAACAGCTGGCAAGGCAGCATGCAGCCACTGCAGGAGCACCCAAGATGCTTCTCTGTTCTCACAGCCATGGCGACACAGGCTTGTCCCAGCCCTGCAACCAACTGTGAGTTCTGAGGCAGGTGGTCTCCAGCACCCCCAGGTGGGTGATTAATTGGGGATCCCAA
Source organism: Dicrostonyx torquatus (assembly GCA_028555095.1). Taxonomy (NCBI): domain Eukaryota; kingdom Metazoa; phylum Chordata; class Mammalia; order Rodentia; family Cricetidae; genus Dicrostonyx; species Dicrostonyx torquatus. The sequence continues at coordinate 2,997,747 of JAQHUG010000064.1, forward strand.
AGAGCATCTGAGCAGCTTGAAATCCCCCTTCACTTTTCTTTGAGTGACGGGATGATTTCCTTGTTCTCAGTGAGAGCAAGAAGCCTAGCACAAAGGTGCTCACACAACCTTCTGCATGGGGAAGTACTAAGAAACCATCCTTTAAGGGAAGCTTCACTGGCTTCTCTGCAGGCCACTGAACCTTGACCTTGCCCAGTTGTCTGAGGATAGGTTCCTTGGCAACCCACCCCAACACCCTGCTATGTTCCTGGGAGTAAAGGACATGAGGAATGTCCCACAGCTTTTTCTTTTGCAAACTCTAATAAGTGTTCATCTGTGTCTTACTGATTTTGGTGATAAGCTGTGAGGGATGGATGGACAGGGATCCAGAGGGACACAGCAGGAAGAGGAAAAGAAGTAAGTGGGGAACACGGCCACTCAGAAGGCTAAGGCAAATGCACAGTCCCCTAGTGGGGTCTGTGATTTGGTCACCTCTGTCAATGTTGACTGTAACTCCACAATTCCTCTCTGGTCCCCAACACTCACTGTGTCCACTGACTTCAGAAGGGCCCAGAACAGATGATAATTCTTATGCTGAAATATCAGCTCCAAGCCAGAGGCTGGAAATGAACTCAGATACCAACCTTATGGCACCCAAGGTAGTTAAGGGGCCAACCAGATAGACTAGTTACATCCTTAATAACTCCAAAGGTTAGCCAACTGTGTGTGTGTGTATATATGTGTATGTGGACACTCTGAAGAATCACCTCTTAAGGTAGCACTGGGACATGTCAAACAGGACAGAGATAAAAGGAGACCACTGGGGACAGCAAAGCAGAGAGAGGACAGTAAGGAACGTATAAAAGTTCAGCTATACAGACGTAGCTAGCATTTTGTTCTTCTTTCCCCTTTGTAAAAACTGTAGCTGCTTTTTAAAACAAAAAGCCTCCAGCTAAAATGACCCTGCTGCCAAACCACTGTGCCTGGGGAATGGGGCGGGTGGGCAGGTCTGCACTGCGCGGGAGACTCACTCCACAGTCACTGGGCAGAGGGGTGGGAAGGAGGGAGTCTGCTCTTTTGTACCAAAGCAAGCAGGTCGAGGCCATATATCCACGATGCAGGCTGGCTGACGATGGAACTTTCAGGAGCTTTCAGGAGCGGAAGAGAGCTCTGTCCAGGCCAAGTGGTAGGACAGCAGGAAGGTGGATCTGGCAAGGTCCCAGGTGGTGGCTGTCCAGGTGGTGCACCATCCATCCCTGTTAGGGTGAGGCAAAAGATGCCAGGCACCTTCAGGCTTTACTCTCCTCCACCTTGACTGCCCGAGGCTTGATTGCTCCGGTTCGCTTCATCTGGGAGGTGGCTGAGGAGGCCTCCTGCAGCTTCACGGTTCCCAGGCTGGGTTTTTCATCCACTCGCTTTGCCTTTGGACAGATGGACAGGAAAATCAAAGTGACTGCAGGGCAAGATGTGTAGAGACCCCTCCCTCCCTGCTCCTGAGTCAAACCAAACACTACTCTCAAAAGCTCAGGGAGGAGTCTGATATGTAGACAGAACTGTCCTGCCCCACCCTCACCCCCCCCCCCAAACAGGCACTGAGTGCAGGATTCAGAGGCAGGAAGACTCCAAGGTCTCTACAGAGAATTCAGCAGTAGCAGATCCTGGGTGAAGCATTTCCGGTCCCAAGGCTGATGGGAAGAACCTTTCTGAATCAGAAAGCAAGCGAACAGCCCCTTCAGCAGACCAAACTACCCCTCAGGCCCATTCACCCACTTATCTGTAGAGGGATAGGGCCAACTTGGATTTTCCCAGATCTTGGCCCATGATTCAGTCAAGCATCCATCCCAAATGCCTTTCCCCCAGGACCCAATTTGATCAAGATTCCCAAGCAGGATTCCATTTGTCCGCAGCTCTGCACAGCGGAGTGACCACAGCAGGTCTGCGCCTCATTTGGTCTAAATTCTGGGAGGAAGCTTTGTTGGGTGGTTTTCTGTCTTTTAGTCAGGACGGAATCCAGGGCCTCACACGTGCTAGGGAGGTGCTCTACCCCTGAGCTCTGGGTAAAAGGGTCAGAAACGATCCCATAGTAGGCATGTCCCACCAAGGAACCCTGGGAAAGAGGGGTGAAAAGAGAACCATCACTCTTACACCTCCACCTGCCAGTGACAAATGTATCAACTCCCAGCCCAGCTTTACAGGAGGAAGAGAAAAGGGCCTACAAGGAAAGACACTGAGGGATCCCCACAGTAAAATGGGGGAAGCTGCACCCCAACTATGATCCCACCCAGGCAGACAGAGACATGCTACACCACTCACTAGAGCTAGCACGCGTACACACACCCCAGCCTCTGAGCTAACCCAGGCCTAAACAGGTCTCCTAGAGCGCCATGACAGCCCCAAATAGCTGGGGATAGTACTCCTTCTGGCATCACCTCTCGTGGGAACCAGTATCTTCCCTTCTCTGCAGGACAAGGGAATGATTTAGATACCCATCAAGAGAAATGCTTTTGCCAGAAGGGTCTCAGGTGGCCCAGCTCTAAGCACTATGGCATATTTCCCTATTTTTATTAAAAAGCATCCATCAGATGGACAGTCCCCTCTCCTTTGGCGCTGGGAGACAGGCCTAAGTGTCCAGGGCTGCAGGGTCTGGAAAGCCATCTTCTACCTGTTGAACGTAGTGTCCCTGCACAGAGCCCATGTTAACTGCTGATCCAGAGGGCTTCCCACTGGGGCTAGCAGAGCTAGGCCTGAAAAAACCAAAGGCAGGGTTGAGAATACACACGTGTCACCACAGAGATGGAGTCAAAGCCTAGCAGCACACAGAGGCAGAATGAGCCAGGGAGGGCCCTCTGGCTAGAGGCCCTAGCAGACAGAAAACAGAGACCTGAGACAGTTGAGAACACAGGATGGGGAGAAGGGTGGTCACCAGTGTCCCTTGGCACTTCCAAGAGACACACCCAGGAGAGGAAATGCAGCCCTTGCTGTGAAGAGACAGACGGTGGCCATCCTCAGGCTGTGGAGCATTTGGACTAGTGTAACGCAGTGCCCAGATAAAGGCTTGCAACCAGCACCAAGGAACTACAACAGGAGTTTTCTCATTGGCTCTCCATCGGGGAAGGGGAAGAATCCACAACTGCTTTTAGTCCCTGAACCCATTAGATGTTTGAAGAGGAAAGGTCCTGTGTCCGAAAGAGTACTAGGCAGATGTCAGTGAGTATCTTGAGTGTGCAGCTGTGTGGTACTGGGTACCACCACCCCGATGAAAGCCACCCTGTGGACAGCACACCCTTACAATTTCAGACCAAGGACTCCCTTTTTTTGTAAGGCATGTACATCTCAGCTGCCCCATTTCTCAAAACCTTAGGAAACTATACAAGTCACAGCAATCTCTCTGGCTACCATGATGCCTGTGACATGACACCCAACAGCCCCTCCATCTCTGAAGAGACAGTTCCTAGGACCTCAGAGACAGCCTACTATAAAGACTCAAATCCCTCAGACAGTTAACATGGTATTTACATGTGACCTAGCTATGTTCTCCAGTATGATCTCTTTTGGTAATAGGTCTCATGAGTTCGAGTAAGCATATGGTCTACACTGACTCACAATACAGAGTTCCTTCTATATACTTGAAAACTCCTCTCTAGACTGCATACCAACACTATGTAGATATATGAACACTATATTGCTTAGCAATGAGGATAAAAAACCATTTTTGGTCCCTTCCCCTGCCAAATATTTCCAATCTGCAGATAGAGAGCCAACAGTTTCTTCCGAGGACAAAGCTGCTTCCCTACTATACCCAGGCTACTGTAATCACACTGGGCAAGCAGAACTATGGTGTGGGCTCCTTTCTGAAGTTTCCTTCCCCCTTCCTCCACATGCACACTGTGCTGGGCTGTCCTCCACACAGCTCTGCTAAATGGGCCTGCTGCAAGGTAATGGCAGCAAAACAAAATGCACTCATGCACAAACAAAAAGAAGCCACAACAGCAAGAACATAGAATAAGAGGAACTGAGGGGTGTTCATCAACCCTCTTTTTGTGGAGGTGACACAACGGAAGGAAGTTCCGGCCCAAAACAGACAGCCAAGTATCAGATCAAATGGTCACAGTGAAGGCAGGAATCTGCCTGCAGACTGTGTTGAACTGCAGGTGTGTCTGTCCCATTCCATGTATAAACACAAGGCACCAGGCTGCACACACCATCAGGCCCAGGGCTAGAGCTATGTCCCTAACCCAGCACGGGGACCAGAAGCTCCTGCAAGACCCAACAGACACCTCTGAATCAGGCCAAGGAGAACATGGGTGGTTTATTAAGGAAAATAATAGGTTTCCCATTATTTTCTTATTTCTTCCCACACCAGTTTGTGGTATGGGAAGAAAGGCCACCCACACCCAGCATTAAAAAGTTCTCTGAGAGGGGTCAGAGGCTAAGTTTTGATATGAGACCTTGGGGCTGAGGCTGACACCCCAGAAAGCTCTCTCACTCCTCTGAACACCTTACTCTGCAGATCAAATCCGGCTTCCCTAGGACTTCCTCTGCCACAGTTAACTTAAGCACAGCAGGCTACATGCCACAGTGATGCCAGGGTATGCAAAGGGGCCATGCTGCAGTGCTTCCGCCATTCTCCCCAGACATAAGGGCTCTTGGGAGTGACTTATCAAAGACCTAGCAGTGGGCCCCACCCCCAGGGTTCACCTTTACCTGTAGGCTTGCGGGGATGGTGCAGAGCCTCCAGAAGGAACATTCTGTTTACTGTCGGCAAAGTGGAAGCCTTTCAGCTCCATCTGAGCGGACTAGAGTAGTCAAGAAGCAACACGGTCACCCAGCAGCCCAGAGCCAGCTTAGCCCACAGGGGTCCCAACCCCAACCAGGCTTAAGGGACGGCTGTCTCCTAGTGCTTATTTATTTATTTTTTTCCTCTGTGGACCAACACCTAGATACCAGCCACATCAGAGCTTCAGTGACCTGGTAAGTCCAGACTCCTGTGTGTATTCAAGAGTCTGGGTCCTGCATCTGTGGTGGCTCCAAGTGGCTCCTCTCACTGGTTGAGGCACTGGCTGCACACTGTTCACATGCCAGAACCTGTCTTCCTGACTAGTTCACACACATGCAAGGAGCCTCTGGCATCTGGGACTCTGCAGACTTTGCAGTGTGAGAAAGCCACATGAGGTTGGGAGCCTGCACTCTCTGTAATCAGCTCTGCTCTAGAAGTCTCATTTGAACATTCTGGAACCACCTTTACCTCTCTGCTGGTGTTCAGGACCGGTGGTTGGGAGCCAGGTGGAGGAATCCTTCGGGGTGCGCCAACAGAGAGACTCTGTCCTGGAGGCAGCTGAATGGACTGTGGCAGGATCAGTGGCTGCTGCCCGGAGCCATACCGAGGCAGCGGCATAGTGAGCTGTTGGGTCACAGGACAGAATGAACCTGGGGACAAAGCTAAAGCGTGCACGTGGGAGTGTACGCAGCACTCCTGGGTGGTCAGTGAATCTGCAGGTGGCTGTGTGTCCTTTGGTCTTGGAGCTTTCACCAAACAAAGGATGTTGGGGAAACCACAGGGTTACCTGCAGACTTGAGCAGTGACGACAGAACACCGTAAGTGACACACTGCACCTGGTTAGATAGCACTCAAGAGTGCAGGCTTGCAAGAGAAGAAGACAACAGAGAGCTCCCGCCAAGGGAAGCTGCTCAGGAAGTCTCTCCTTATGTCCCTTTGTGTGCCCCAAAGATGTGAGGCACACTCTTTTGCACCAATAGTGGCAGAAGACAAGACCAAACTGGAGCCTCAGAGACCCTTCTGGAGCAAACCAGACAGCAGAACAGCAGCTCCCACAGGACCCAAGTGATCATGAAAAATATGGGGAGGGGGTGGTTAAGCACTAGGGCAGGGCTGGGCCACTTGGGTCTCTCAGTCTCTGTCCTCGTCATCTCCCTGCTTTGAGTCCACAGTGGAGGATCAGAAGGATCTATTGGAACTGCATCACCGAGACTTGTGGTGGCACCAGGGCTTCAGAGCAGAGACCAGCAGGGACAGATAAAGTCAAGCAAGGGAGGTGCCTGGGCTGCTATACTCACTGCAGTCTACTGGGGACCACAGGCAAAAAGGGGCAAAGAGTAAGTCCCTGTAGAGAGCATGGCACGGGTGGTGAGGATGCGTGTGACACAAGCACCGAGTCTTTCCTACAGGCAGAGGTAGCAGGAGCACCTGAAGGACCAGCAGAGGGAATGGTAGGAGTAGGATGGGGGATAATGGACACTGATGAGCAAAATTAGAGGAAAACTATGCCTTGGATCCAGCATGCCACGAGAGACAAAGCAGATGGCAATGCTGGGCAGCCAGTAGAAGACACAGGGTTGTAGAAATGAATCTGGGAATGGGTAGTGCTTGGATGATGACCAGAAAGGAGAGCAAAGACAGGAATGAAGGGGACATCCACAATCAGACAGCAGCAGGGGCAGGTAAAGGAGAGAAGAGGGTGTGAGGAGAAAGGTGAGCTAGGGATAATAGTGTGAAGAATATGACTTGAAGAGTGGGGGCGACTGGGGGATGCTATAATGGGTTGCTGGGGTGCAGTCCAAAGAGGACCCTCAATCAGATGCAGCACTGAGCCTACCTCTATACTGATAGGAAAGAGAAGGGTACTAGCCAGGGTGGCCTGCAGGATGAGGGGGGCTTCCTAGGAACAGGATGCTGCTGTGGTCCAGAAGCAAACAGGCAGGGAGGTGTGACCACGGGCCTCTATGGACCATCAACACCTATTTCTCTGGTGATGTGAAGCAAGGCAATGGGGGAGAGGGAGCAGCATGGGAGAAGCAGCAAGAAGTGGCTGTTCGGATGTAGGGTTGATGGGAGACAGAGGAAGCGCATGGCTCTGAGGGTCTACACTCTGGAGAGGAAACAAGCCGTGCCACAGGGTTGAGAGGAAGAGCTCATTCCAGTAGTGTGGGGCTGAAGTACTTGGAGTTGAACCATTGGGAGCTATTCATCAGAAAGGTTGAGCTAGTAACTATGTATGACCAACACTGTGGGCATGGTCAAGGGCATCAAAATGGAGTTAAAAGGGTCAACCAGGAGCCCATAAGAAGAAAGGACCCAGGGTCTGGAGAGATGACTCATTGGTTAAGAGCACTGATTGTTCTTCCAGAGGTCCTGAGTTCAATTCCCAGCAACATGGTGGCTCACAACCACCTGTAATAAAATCTGGTGCCAACTTCTGGCCTGTAGGGACACACATGGAGGCGGAACATTGTATACATAATAAATAAATCTTTAAAAACAAAAGTGGGGGAGAAAGGACCCAATGACAGATTGACCAGTAGGAAGCTCCAACATGTGGAGAGGGCAGGCCTGCAGTCTGGCTCAGGCTCAGGTGGAGACTGGAAGAAGGGAGGAACAAAGTCACCTGCCCCACTTCCATTCCCACAGCCTCCATCTGGGGGCTGCAAATGTCTCTCTCCAACAGAGCTCTGAGGAAAGTTAGGTCAGTAGAACACAGTGGTGTGTGGACAACGAGAAGAGCCTCTGCAGCAGAGAGATACACATGGCATCACAAGGGCAGCTGAGAGAATCGAGGAAGGCAGGGGCTTGAGAGAAAAGAAAACTGACCTGTGGAAGCTGGGAATCCAACATCTGGGAGGTACCCAAGCCGGTAGCCTGGCCAAGCTGGCCCTCATAGACCAGAGCCTGGTTTCCACTCATGGGCTGGTACGGTGAGCCGGACTGTGGCTTCACCATCTCCAAGGGCTGTATGCCAGGAAACGCAGAGTATGGGGGTTTCAAGGCCGTGCCCCCAGAGAGGATCATAGTGCTGGGCGGTGACAGGCTGGGATGCATGTACACCTGAGACCTGCAAAAGCCAGATAGAGGTCAGCTGTTGTCAACACTGGTGATCACAGCGACTGAGGGCTTGCTCACAGACCCGACTTCCCCAGAAAATTATTCAGAGGGCCTGGACGAGCCTGACACTGCTGACCTAGGGACCATGAACACACCCAAGCTGTGGTAGGTCTAGGAAGACTCAATCATGCCCAAAGCTAAGGCCATCATGTCTACTGAGTGGGAGTAGGGGTGGGGGTAGGAGGGACGGGCACAGGAAGAACATTACCTGGCAGAGGAGCACAGGCAAGCACAGCAGGGAAGCATGGAGTTTCTCTTACCTGAAAGGCTGCAGAGAGCTGAAGATCTCCTGGGACTGGGAGACAGGGAGCCCACCCCTCAGCCCAAGCTGCGCCTGTGCCTGCAGAGATGTGTGGAGGGAGAGCGGGATCTGCTGGGCAGTGGCAGCCTGCAAAGAGGAACCAGGTGATGACTGCACTGAGCCCAACACGCCTCCCCACCTCCACCTGGTCCTGGCCTGTCAGCAAGGGTGCGTCCCAACACATCTGATCTGGCTTCCCACAGCCAAAGATCAGCAGCAAGACATGGCATGGTGGAGCCTAACACTGGGACAGTGCACAGTAGAAATGAATCCAGCCAGACATACACATCAATGGGCTGGATACGTGCAAGGTGAGTGTGGTGTTTCACACTTGTAACAATAGTCCGTGGGTGCCTGAGGCTAGAAGACCTCTCTAAGCTCCAGGTCAGCCAGGGCTAACCTGGACTAGAGTAAGACTCAAAACCCATAGGGGCTAGAAAGATGGCTCAGTGGTTAAAAGCACTTGTTTTTGCTGAGGACCTGGGTTCAATTTTCAGCAGCCACATGACTGCTCACAACTGTCTGTAAATCCAATTTAGAGGATCTGATGCTGCCTTCTGGCCTCTGTTGGCAGTATATGCACATAGCACATAGACAAACATGCAAGCAAAATATCCGTATCACAAATGGAAAGCAAACCTTTAAAGAATAAAAGGGAGCACTAAGATTCATTTAGTTGGATCAAAATCTTGGAAAACTAAGCACAACATGTCTTGAGAGCTGTGGACAGTCCCATCAAGACTCGCAGTAGGAAGGAATACTGCTGTGGTGTGTAGGAGGCCAGTATCAGTCTTTGGAGGAGGTTCCAAAACAGAATGTCAGTCTTGTACAAAGTCAACACCCTGCCTGTTCCTAAAACTCTCTCTTTCTAATGCATCTGTGCCCAGAGACCCAGACTTTTCAGGACCCCTATAGCCAATGTGCCCCCACTGCAGCTGACCCCAGCTAAGAAAAGCAAAGACTCTGAGAAGCAAGTAACAGCATCTGGGGTGTTTACTCCATGCCTTTCTCTCTCATAATTTCTTTCTACAAATACTTTCTGGGTGCTATGGTCTGCCAGCACTGGGTATCACATGGGGCAGGGGGCAAGATCACCAGCAAAGAAATGCAGAGTGACCAAAGCCGCGCTGCCTCTGACCTCTGGCCACTTTGCTTCCTACCCTCACCTGCTGGTAACTCTGCTGCTGAGGTATCGTTTGAGGAACCAGTCGGGGCTGACTTGCAAATACGTGGCCGTCCAGGTACAGAGGTGGGAGGTGGTTGCCTGGAGGAAACAGAATGCAGACAAGGATCAAGTCTCCCCATTGCACATGGCCATGTTCCCCAAGGGACTCAGTGGGGCTGAGGACACATGTGAACAGAGGCTGTGTGATTCTCTGCTGTAACACACACCTCAGGCAACCCAGGCAGTGCAGGAGCAGAGTTCCTAACCACTTAACCACTCACCAGCAGGGCTGGGCCTTTGTGAGGGCTATTTACTATGGAAGAGAGCTGCTGGGGTCTCTCAGTCTCTGTCCTCGTCATCTCCCTGCTTTGAGTCCACAGTGGAGGGTCAGAAGGATCTATTGGAACTGCATCACCGAGACCTTGGCAGCTGGGCCCTCAAAATCCCCAGTAACAAGCATAACGACAGTAAAAAAAGCAGGACAGCTACCAGCAACGGAGGACCTGAGTCATGGGTGCAGTCACCCCGTGGCACAGGGTCACCAGCCGGTTTTATAGGAGAGGTGAGTGGCTCACCAGGAAGGTGACATTAATCAGAGTCTGACTCAAAGCCGTATCTTTGCTCACTCCTCTCTGGCCATTCCCTCCCTATGGAACAGCAATCCGTCCTCCCATAATAGAGCACGTGGGAAGCTATAACCCTGACTACAATCAAGTGTCACTCTGTGAGAGCACAGAGCTGATAATCCAGCTTCTCTCCATAGTGAACAGAGAAGGCTCCTGAGCCTGGCTCAGGGATGTGATACCTGGCATCGAAGCAGAAGGCGCTACAGAAGCCACAGGCATGGGTGGCATGGACACTCCACCAAAGGAGCTGTAGCTGACTCCGTTGGAGGCGCCCACAGAGGAAGGAGGCTGGATGCCCGAGCCTGCACCTCCTGGAGAGCTCTGCTCCGGCAAACTGGGGGAGTTTTCCCAAGCCTTGCGTGCAGACTCCATCTTTGGAAGCAAGAGGAGGGGAGGGATGCAAATTACTACTGGGGACAAAGGGGCAGTAGCAATCTAACCCAGGGGCGCAGAAGGGTTCCCTCTGTACCTCATCACAAACTGAGGCACTGGTGAGGACCTAGACCAGTTCAGGCCTGACTTTACCTTCAATGTGAGGTCTGCCGTGGGGAAAGACATGGGGGACAGGCCGATGGCTCTCTGGATGTGGTGATCCCGCCGAAGGATGGGGATACTCTGCGTCAGTCCTGCCTGGAAAGGAGAGCAAGAAAGTCATGGGCATAGGCAGGCCTCAGAGACACGGGGTAGCTGCTTATCTGAACACACCGCCATGACGAGACTACCTAGAGCAGGCTGCATAGTTCAGTTCCCATGACAGAAGTCACCTCCATACCCACACTCCACTGGTCCGCGACAGTCATGTCCCAACACACACACACACAAATACACACTCACTGCCAAGTACCTAGTTTGGCAGAAACCTAATGCCTGGCTTGGGAGATGGCCAGGTCCAGAGAGCAGAAGTGGTGACTGTCACTCAGCTCTCTGGGCCCTCCTAACACAGGCTGGAAATGCAGTCACTGGACCAAGAGTGTTGGGCTTATTAGCCAACTGTAACAATTCACTTAGGATTCCCAAAGTTAGGAGACCTGGCTAACACAGTCTTTCAAACACATTGAAACCCAACTGTTTCATTCAAGGCCTGGCAATATTCTCCAACCCTCTTGGGAATGCTGAATGTCCTCATCCGGCAGATCTACAGAGGACAGATCAACGAATGCAAAGTTGACCGTTTCTCCAAGTGCCTCGCAGGGTTGAAGCACCAGTGGGCCATGGCATTCACACACTGTGGTACCTGCCAGTACGGGAGAGCAACCTCCAGGAGGTAATCTTGCTTAACCACTGTTACCCACTGGCCATGAAAGGACAGTCTGAGGATGGGCGTGTGTGGCTCAGTGTTAGAGCACTTGCCTGGGCTCTCTGCCTATGGAGAGCAGTCTGCACCAAAGGTGGCCCAACACGGAGACTGGAGCTAAAGGAAGCCAAATAGCCCAGACCCTAAGAGGACTGATACCAGCTCCAGCCAAAGGTCCCCAAACCTAGCAACAGTCCCATCATGGAGCAGCCAGCAAGGGTGCAGGCAGAGCTGGAGAAGGACGTGCAGACTTACATTACTAGCCAAGACATCCTGAAGCTTGGCAACTGGATTCCCTACAGGACCAGAAGCAGAACCAGGTGGCAGGCTGAAATCAGAGTCCTGGAAGAGAAGGGTACACAGTGTATAAGCCTTGCCCAGCTCACCTTTCACTGGGCCCACACCAATGAGGCTGTCCACTATGCAACACTCAACAGAGTTACAAGAGAGGTAATTACACATAAGAAAGGATGTCACTTGACTTGTCTCTGCCTACCCTGGCTGGCCCGAGTCCAGCTGGTGCCAGAAAGGTCATCTATAAAGCAATCCAGTAATGCCTGCCTATCCCTGACTCTGTACCAACACTCTTCCCAAAAGAATGCTCAGCTTCTATCTTTTTTTTCCCCCTCTAGGATACAATCCTATTTGTCCACCTAGGCACAAAAAACAAAGAGTGAAAGGAAAGCTCACTTTTGGGTTGACTCCAAACTCAATGGGTGGTACAGGCAGCACAGAGTCCACATGAACCTCCACCCCGTTAACAGGTGGGACGACGGCCCCTTGCAGCCGTTCGGCCCCCTCCGACCCCTTTCTATTTTTCAGGGAGCGCTCATTGCCGATGGGTCCTGGTCTGTGCTCCTTGCTCTGTCCAGACCCCTGCTCTGAGTCCTGAGTGAGAAAGCAGAGAGGCTGAGACACACGGGCTTCCAGGTGCTCTTGGTATCAAGGAAGACAAGACAAAGAGAGGCCCCTTCTGCCCAGGCCCTGGCACCATGTAGGGGACTTTAAGGTTACCTTGTGCTCAGACTGCTTCTGAGCTTGGTCCTTGTGGCCGTCGGCCTTGGATTCTGTCAGGCCAGGCCCACTCATCTCCTCTGGCTTGAGTGTACCATATGGGGAACTGCGCTGTGAGGAGGTTGCGGAGGATTCCCGAGACTCAGCACTCAAGTCAACGCCACTATCTCCCTGGCTGCTCTTAAAAGCCTGCTGTGCAGAGCACAACATGGGTTAGAGTCCTGTTCCCAAACTGCAAAGCGCAAGCATCTAGGAGGCCAGCCTGTGTGTGGGCAGCACTGGCACTCCTCCCCAACAACTAACATCCACTAACTCCAGTGACAGTGGCTGGCCCATGCCTAGTATAATGAAAGCATCAATCCTACTTAAGCTCATGACCACCAAACACTGCATGGGCTGAGACAAGGCTCCCAAACAGAGTTCACTCAAACTATACAGGTGCCCGCTAAGACCAGCTCAAAGATGGGTTTCAATCCAGATGTCTCTTCCTTGTCTCTCTGCTCACGCAGGCACCACACAGAAACCAGAGACCAAGGCTAACGAGGATGACAAGCTAGGGACCACAGCAGGGTATCCAGCAGGGCAAGTGGGTGGTCATGGCACTCACCTCTGAGGTGCCAGGCTCAGTGCTGCTGAAGGCAGTAACAGCTTTCCTCCACGAGTCGCTGGCTGCGCCCTGCACCGGGAGGGCTGCCAAGGAGAGGAGACAGAGTCAGGGCACCAGAGAGACAGGCAGTCTGGAAGACACAGGCTTATGAGTTCCCTTCCATTGGTGAGAAAACGAGCTATGGACCCACTGCCCAGGTGCTCTGCATGCCCTTTGTGACTGAACCTCAACAACCGTCAGATGTAAACACAGAAGTGAAAAACCCAAACCTGCTCAAAATCTAATCAATTTTATACTGTTTTTGTTTTGTTTTTTGCAGGGAGTGGGTGGGGGGCGCCACGGAGAAGGAAAGCTGTTTTTTTAGACAGGGTGTTCTATAGGTCTGGCTGGAACTCACAGACCTGCCTGTCTCTGCCTCCTGAGTGCTGAGATTAAAGGTGTGCGCCACCACACCCGTGCACTCCCTGGTCTTTCCTCCCTTCACCTCTCCATTGGTTCTATGCAGACACCACCCTGCAGCAAAGCTGCGAGTCTCTGAAAGGTCCAAGCAGACACAGCTCAGTTCAGTAAGCTCACAGACCTTTCCCAGAATCCAACCAACGCCACAGAGCCGGAGACCAGAAAATGTGTATGCCCTCCAAAGCCACACACAGGAGCCTGGTCTGGACAACAGCATTGCAGAACCCTTGACTCCTCAGAAGATGACTGCTTTTCAGTCTGCTGCATGCTGCCATGCCAATTTGGCTGCTGGTAGTTTTAGGAACTTACTGCACATGCACACTGGCTATACACTTGCACCGTGCTAAACAAGCACCCCTTCACTGAGCCACACCTCTACTCATTGTTCTGTCTTTGACCGGGTAGAACACCATGTGGCATTGCTTTGCTAATACTATAAACAAAGTTTTCACCAGGAATATGAGGATGAGTCAAACTATGAAACACCAGACTTACAGGAACTTAAGTGACCCATTGCGGCATTTGTTCCAGCCTGGAGTCAGCTATTGTTCTGTGGAGTGGGCTCTCCTAGCTCCTCTGCAAGCCACGGAAAACCTTTCAGTCAACTACAACCTTCCAGTTCACAGCAGGCCCCTCTCAAAGGAGGACTTCAAAAACAACTTAATCATCTGGAATGGCTTTGCATTTTAAATGGAAAGTTCAGAAGCACAGCTGAGTGGGACATTATAAACAAACAAAAGTACTTTAAGGAAAGCACAATTACTTTAGTCTTTCTGCCCTTTTCCTACTGTTGGAGAAGGGCATTCATTCTCTAGCCCCTTCCTCGCCATCTGCCCTCCTCTAGTCAAGGCTTGCAAGGCTCTCCTAGTCTACTGTATTGGAGCCAGTCGTGCCACCCGCCTGCGACTTCTGCAGCAGTCACCTCAGTGACTCATTCAGGTGACACTCAACACCAGCTCTGCTGGAGCCGCTCATACTCCAGGCTCAAAGGCGTGACTCTCGGAAATGAGCCCCGCCTTTTCTGAGCCAAGCACCCACCTCACCTTGGCTGCCGCTCTCCCAGATCTCAGTGCCCAGGTTGCTGCCAGGCATGGCCACATCGCCTTGCTCCAGACACAGGCTGTTCTGCTTTTTGGCAAATCGAGGAGGAATACGTGATGAAAGGCCTCGACCTTTGACAGGGACCTAGGGAAAAAGGGGGCTAATGCAGTCTAGCCTAAGACATGAGAGATGACTAATTCTCCTGGGGAAAGTGTCTTGGCTCACAGCACTACTTGGACTAGCTTGAGGTGCCTGAAGCGTGTCTTCAAAACCTCACACAGGCCCACGAACAGGCTCACAGAAAGAAGTATCGAGTCTCAAGCATTTTGGCACAGGTTCTGGGCCCCTGTGACTTACAGGAGCAGGGAGTCATCAAGCCAGGCTGGGACATTAAGGAAAGATAAAGAAAAGGGGTGCTGAGACCCGAGGTCACATTTTGGTTGTTAGACCCCGACAAGTCAGCCTCTTTGTGACTCCATTTCCTGCTGTCTGTCTGAGGACAGTAGTGACAGCCAGTGGGAGATAATGCGTGCCTGACACTCTCCCTTCCTCTTCCACCCAGGCTGTCCTCTGGCCCATGGCTCTCACCTGAGCAGCTTGTTCCTTCTTTCTTCTCTCCTCTTCCAGCAGGCGGCGTTGCTTCTTAGTCAGGACTTCAATGAAGCCTTCGCCCACCATGGAGCCCACTTCACTCTCCTCCCCAGGGCTGGACCCGCAGTTGTCAATGATGGCATCTGAACCAAAAGTCACAAGAAAGAACAGGCGAGTCATGCTCCAGGCACCTGGTACACAGCACATGCCTGGCTCAGAAGTCCACTTACCAAAGAGCTATCTCACTGGTGCCTATAGACAGGGTGCCCCACCCTTCTCTCGCCTAACTGCCTGGAGACATCACAAGCACAACCCGGGTGTCAGGCACCATGATGGAGAAAACGGTCTTTAAATATGCGGACTTATAGACCCAGTTCTGTTTATTGCCAGCCATGTGGCCTTGAACATACCACAGAGAGGGAGCCTCGGGCACCCCCTTTAAATCTGGGAAGTCACATAGATGTCATGGGTTCAGCAAGGCTAGAAGCATCATTAAGACAGGGGTCAGAACTGTTCTGCACTTTCCCTCAGTCCAACCAAGTTCCAGAGCCTAGCCCCAACTCACTTCCATAGCCCAGGTCAAACTGCTTTTGGGCCTCTTCCGGCTGCTCACCAGCCCTATGGGCAGCTAAGGCGGCCTCCTTCTCTGCTTTCTTACTGGTGGTTTCAGGACTGTCAGAGCTGGCATGATTGGTCCGCTCCAAGGCATAAGATGAGTGGCTGCCACTGCTGCAACCAAGGCCTCCAGACAAGGCCTCTTCTGGAGACCTGTAAAGGAAGGGGGAGCTCATGAATTCACCGTCACTCAAAGGCTAGGAAAGAGGGATGAGAAAAAACTTCCAATACACAAGGCCCACACACAGACAAGCAGCTATCTAGCTCCAGTTCCTCCTGCTGAGCCGTCAAGGGTCAAGAGGGCCTGCCAACAGTACATGCTATGTGCTGGTTCAGTTCTGTGGGTCAGGGCTCCATCTGAACAGGGGAAGACGGCTGTCAGCACCCCCTTCCCAGCTTTCCAACCCCCCCACTGCATGCCACCTTCAGGAGACTACAGTGGGGAGAAGAAGCTGGGTAAGCACACCCAGGACAGGGCCACCAGCCTTTCTTCAGAGAAAGGCAGCACAGGCTTTCTTCACTGAAGGGCTCTTGAGCACATTCATGATGCCTTGTGGGGGCTGGAATGTGGTCACTTGAAAGAACAGACGCTTTCTTGGGTAAACTTTTTCAGGGTATGTACACCCAGCTGTGAACCCTGAATTATAAGGACAGGAGGGGTGAAGCCTCTGCGCATTCCCTGGAACCTCAATCTGAGGCACTGACTGGGCAGCAAGCTCATCCTCAAGCAAAGCCTGGGGCAATGGGTCAAAACACCTAACACTGCTATTCTACCCAAAAGCTGCCTGCTCCCCTCTACTCCTGGTGGCTCCAGACCTGCCCACGCAGCAAGAGGGAAGCAGGACCACTAAGGCTAAGAGCTATTTCCACATGGTCAAAAGGCAAGTGATGTCTCCTGGCCAGCTCCAAGCAGGAACAAGCAGGTAGACTGGACAGGGCTCTCCAGGCACCACACAGGCAACAGTCATCGCTGTAGGGCTGAGAATACATTCAGAGGTTGGACTGTGGGAAACAGGGTATGGGAGCACTTTGGGTTTAGTTGATCAAGCCACAATAACATCAACAATGACACACCATGGAGAAGCGGACAAGCAATGCAGGAGCAAATGATGGAGACGCTCACACACAGCGGCCAGGGCCGCCAGGCTTGGCAGGGCGTGCATGCATGGACTTGGTGCTGCTGCAAACAGGACAATGACAAAGGACCCGCGATGGTGCTGATGTGTTACCTTTTGACTTTCAGAGGTGTCCCACTCTGCTGGCTCTCGCAGCGGGGGGAAGTCTCACCCCCACCTGGCCTAACAGGCTTCTCCCCAAACCCTCCCGGCTCCAGCTTGCGGCTCTGTCTGTCAGCCAGGGGTCTCTGGCTGGAGAAGCTCCGCTTGGCCAGCTCCTTCTTCTCACCCAAACTGGCACCTGACAGGCCACCATCCCCTTGTGCTTCAGGCTCAGTTGCAAGGCCTTCTCGCCGCTCCCTGCGCTCACTGAAGTCGCTGCTCTCAGAGGCAGTCTCCCACTCTTCGTTGGCGTGATCAGAAGAGTTCTGGTAGGAAAGCTCTGGGGACCTGTGACCTCCAGGACCACTTTTGTCCCCAGGACAGAGTTTGGACCGGCCTGACCATTGACTTGTCAGCAGGTGGGACTCTTCCTCAGGTCCCCACAGGCCTAGGGACTCCCGCTCTTGACGGAGGCGCCGGAAGCGAGGGGGCTTGTCTTGGCGTGGTGGCCGCCTCCGACGGAAGGGCCTGTTCTCCGCATTTTCAGAATCTGCCCCATGGTCATCTTGGAAAAAAGACCTCTTATCCTCCATGCGGCTGTCCTCGAAGACCCTGCTGCCAAATGTGTCAGAGTGTCTGTAGGAGTCTGGGATGTAATCTCTGTCAGTGGTTCGCCGTGGGCCACATGGGTCAGAGGGGCCATATTCCTGCCAGGAACTGCCTGGGCTCCTGCTCTGCCAGTGGGGAGGCTCTTTGGCGACAAAGGTTCGACGGCTATAGCTGCAGTTGCTTAAGCGAGGTGGGAGGGCTCTTCCACAGGTACGGGGCCCCCGGCTGCGGGTGTCTAGGCCACCCTGGTCCTCTGTGTAAGTTCTGTTGGAGCGCCAAGAGTCTTTCTTCAGGGGAACCTCGTCCCTTTCAAGGAGCATGCCATCATGACCAGGCTCCAAGCCCCTCTGACGCCGCCTCTTGGGTAGCTCCTCATACTCAGAGCCCTCGCTGTGGGTCTCACTGGCGATGCGGCGCCTGGGCTTGGTTCTGGGGCAGTCTTCTGGCAGGGGGATGTCACGAAGGCCCCTGCCCCGGCTACTGCGCTGGCCACCACTGTACACACTACGAGACCCAAGGACACCTGGGCCACACAGACCACTTGTGTTGCTGCCTGCAGGCCGCCCGCCTCGGAAGGTGAACTCCCTGAAGCCACGGCCACGGCTGCGGGCCTGGCCCCGGCCCCCAAAGGCCTGCTCCTCGTCAATGAAGATCCAGTTGTTTCTCTTGGTTGGGGGAATGTCGCTGGCCTCCCTCGAGGGCCTGCTTTCCCAGGTCTTATCAACCTTTGCATCTTCATCCAGCTTGCTGGCCTCATGAGCAAACCCAGCCCGGGCAGCAGCCTTGTCCTCCAGGGCAGAAGAGGAGACATTGGCCAGGGCAGGGCTGTTCTCCTCATCCTCATCCTTTTCTGCCCTGCACACAGGCTCTTGGTCTACGGCCAGCTGGGAGCTCTCCTCTCCCAGGCCCTGCCTGACCCTCTCCAGTGCCTTCTCCTTTTCTTCTACCTTCAGGGCCTTGAGGACGGGTTTCTTGATGGGTCCCGACCTCCGGGTCCTGCCCGGCTGCTCCTGGTGCTGGCTCCGGGGCTCGGGTGTCCACTCGGGCTCTGGGTTTGACTGTTTCTTAGGGCTCCCTTCCTTCTCCCAAGAGGAAGCATGGAAGGATGGCTCCTCCCGAGGTGCCTCCAGCTTGACACTGTTGGCTGTGTCTGCAGCCTTTGGCTGGTGACCAACATCCCAACTGCCATACTCTGGCTTTTTCTCGGCTGGGACAAAGTCGGGCTCCAATGGGGAACACCTGAGGTTTGGGGTACGCCCCCCTGGAGCACCCACCTCCTGAACATTTTCCTGGGGTGGAAATAAAAGCTCCTGGCCTATTCTTTGAGAAGAGATACAGCTGTCAAAGTCTGCTTGGGCCTTCTTGTCAAAAGCACTCAAGTACTCGTCCCCTCTCTCCTCAAAGAGACCGCGCTGGGCACTTATGGCCCCTGCCCTTCCGGGAGAGGCAGAGTAAGACCTTTCACTCCTGAAAAGGAACCAGAAAAATCAGTCAATGTGATTGGAGCTTGGTTCCTTGTTTCCATGCTGAACAGGGCTTAGTTTTGTTTTTGTTTTGTTTTAAAGAAAAAAATGTTTTTTTAAAAGAAAGGAAAACACAAGCAAACATTTGCTCTAGCTTAAGACACGTTGCTCGGTGGCCCCTGGAGTCCATGAGCGTGAAGATGGCAGTGGCAGCTCAGGTACACCACCCTGGAGACAGAGAGGAGCTGGCAATCCCCTGGAGCAATGAACAAGCTGGAGCCTGGAAGTCTGTGAGCCTGGGCCTAGGGGTGGCAGGGCTAGCTCCTACATTCACACAGGAGGAGCCAGTCCAGACCCCACTCTGAGTCCGCCTGTGTGTGAGCCCACCCTAATGCCCCTTTACCCCCTGCCCACGGTTCGACGACCACAGGGTTCTTCCTGAGCATCAGCCTGGCCATCAGAAAAAGCCACTCACACCAAGCATTCAAGCACACTGCACTCCTCTCCACCCACCCCAGGCAGTGTCTCCAGGGATAGGGCCTCTTCCTAGGGCCCTCCATGGGGACTGCAGAGTCTTCCTTCAGCCGTAGAGCAGCAGGAGGAGCGAGCTCACCTGACGTGCATGTCCATGGCCAAAGTGTCGGCAGGCTTCGGGTGGGCCAGTGAGTAGCCTTTGCTCTGCAGTGCCATGTAGCCCTCTGGGCTCCACACGGGAGCTGGATCGATGGGGGTCACTTTTCTCTCTTGGAGTGAGGGCACACAGTTTTGATCATCAGAGCGACAGCCAGTCCCACTGAGGGACTCTTGGGGCATCATGGGCTTCATCAATCCTGAAGAAGGCAAAGGATCAAACTCTCTCCTCTGACAGAGTGTCTGGCAGCAACCTCAAAGCAAAGCAGAGGCAGCTGTCCTAGCACCGCATGGACACGGCAGCTACGCCTTCAGCATTCAAGTCCTCCCTCTCTGACTGAGGACCCTGTGGCACACGGGTCCTGTATATGACCTGCATATGGCCCGTGGGAGCCAATTTTGGCTCTAACAAGAAGAATCCATTTGAGTAGGG
This sequence comes from Dicrostonyx torquatus, assembly GCA_028555095.1. Taxonomy (NCBI): domain Eukaryota; kingdom Metazoa; phylum Chordata; class Mammalia; order Rodentia; family Cricetidae; genus Dicrostonyx; species Dicrostonyx torquatus. The sequence goes on from JAQHUG010000064.1 coordinate 3,017,688, forward strand.
TGGTGGTGGCGCATGCCTTTACTCTCAGCACTTGAGAAACAGGGTCAGGCGGATCTCTGTGAGTTCGACGCCAGCCTGGTCTACAGAGTGAGTTCCAGGACAGCCACCACAGCCTGGACTCTTACACAGAGAAAAAACTAAAAGAATCCATTTGAAAGGTAATGAAATGAACAAATGCTGCCGGGCGGTGGTGGCGCACGCCTTTAATCTTAGCACTCGAGAGGCAGAGGCAGGCGGATCTCTGGAGTTGGAGGCTAGTTCCAGGACAAGCTCCAAAGCTACAGAGAAACCCTGTCTCGAAAAAAAACAAAAAAAAGAAAAAAAGAAAGGTAGTGAACAAATGGAAGCCAGATGTCAGACTGGCAGGGCTGGTCAGTGAACCTACGACACTGGAGAGCTGTGCAGACAGGAGATGAGCCATACCCCCAGAAAGCTCACAAAGACCACCCAGCCAACACTCAGTTGATTCCAACCCTCCCAGAAGATTTAGACAGAGACTTGGCTTCACATCCTCCCACCTCTATGAGAAGATGGACACAGACACTCTACATTTTTCGTTTGAGAATTCTGGCTGTTGAGGAGGGAGAGCATGGAGTGGCCGGCCAGATGGACTAGACACAGGTAACGTGATGATGCCAACGGCTCTGTGATGCTTGCCTGGTCTCTCCACTCTGCAGGCCCAGTCCTCAGCACACTCACAGAGGAACTCCACTGCCTTTGAAAGACTACACATAAGAAAGCACGGGGGGAGTGGGGGAGGGCTGGAGAGATGGCTCAGAGGTTAAGGACGCTGACTGCTCTTCCAGGTCTTGAGTTCAATTCCCAGCAACCACAGGATGGCTCACAACCATCTGTAATGAGATCTGGTGCCCTCTTCTGGCATGCAGTCATACATGGAGACAGAACACTGTATTGTATACATAATAAATAAAATCTTAAAAAAGAAGGGAAAAGAAAAGCACAGGGGATTTCCACTCGGATGTCCATCTTAGTTCCAGTCCAGGGAAGGATAAAAACAACCAGCCTTAGGAATTCAGAACACAATTGAATTCTTACTTGCTTTTATTAGGGTTCTGAAGGGGGCTATATTCAAATTTCTGCCTCCCAGAATGATGCAGAGATCTCTCAAACCAAAACTGGTTGTTAATGGCTCTGAGAGGAATCCAATAAAGGTTCGGAATCTAAACCTTACCAGGTCTTGAAATTGAACTTAAAAATCCAAAATGGCCAGAACGTGCATGTAATACACCATAACCAGATACTTTGTAGAACAACCTAGAACACTAAAAAATTATATTTAAATGACTGAAGGCATAAGCGATTAAAAACCTGCTGGACACGATGGTAAAGCCTGTGACTCCAGCACTGAGGATACAGAGGCAGATCTCTTTGAGTCTGAGGCTATAGTACTCTACATAGTTAGTTCCAGGGCAAGCATGGCCAAATAGAGACCCCATCTTTAAAATAAAAGCTGGTGGCCGGGCGGTGGTGGCACACGCCTTTAATCCCAGCACTCGGGAGGCAGAGACAGGCGGATCTTTGTGAGTTCGAGACCAACCTGGTCTACAAGAGCTAGTTCCAGGACCGGCTCCAAAGCTACAGAGAAACCCTGTCTCGAAAAAAAAAGAAAAGAAAAAAAAAAGAAAAACAAACAAAAAAGCTGGTGTAATGGTTGCAGGTGCTTGTTGCCAAGCCCAACAACCTGAGTTCAATCCCTGAAGCTGCACAGTAGAACTCCTGACCTTCACACACGTGCTATGTGCACGCCACTCCCCAAACAAATAAGTAAATGCTAAAAAGGAAGAGGAAGAAGAAAGAAAAATAAAATAATGATTTGGGAAGCACATTCTGTTTCCAAAATATATACAGCTAGGTACTGGAGAGGTAGCTCAGTTAAGAGCACTGGCTGCTCTTCCAGAGGACCCGGTTCAATTCCTGGACCCCACATGTAACACACAGTCACTAAAATTCAAAAAGTTAGACATAGGGGAAGAGCTGTAGACAGTTCTGAAGATGGCTTCCTAGATGGCACTCTCCTTCCTATTCGTTCATTTTCATGCTCACATTCCCTTCTCTCTCCTGTCTCTGCTGCTGGGAGCAAACTCAGCCTTCTCCAACACTGGTACCTTCATGTGAAAAGTAAAATACAGGAAGGATCACCTGCAGTCCTAGCAGAAGGATGGCACAGAACCAGCAGTTCTGGAACATAGAGGGTGGGGAGAGGAATACTTCAACAATATAACGAAGACCAAACAAAACGGGAAGATCTAAGAAACAAAATAGAGTAGCAGAGGAGATATATTTTATCATTTTTGCCTGTATGTATGTATGTATGTATGTATGCATGCATGCACATATGTACATGGATGCTTGCCTGGTACCCATAGTGGCTCAGAAGAGGCACTGGATCCTCTGGTACTAGAGTTAAAGCAGTTATGAGCTGCCATGTGCGTGTTGGGAACTAAAAGAGCAGCCAATGCTCTTAACTGCTGGCCCATGTCTGCAGCCCACAGACAGCAATTTTCTTTCTTTCTGCCCCCCCCTTTTTTTTTGCAAGGGTAGCAATTGAGACAGGGGATCTCACCATGTCTGTCTGTCCTGGATCTCACTCTGTGGACTACGTTGGCTTTGAAGTCAGAGACATGCCTGCACCTGTTCCCAGGTGCTGGGATTAAAGGTATATACCATCACAACCAGCTTCTCAATAAACATAAAAGAACCAGCTTTAGCAATTAAAAACTACAGACTGTCAGAGTGAGCATTCTCAGCCACACAGGAAAAGATTTCCAAAAGTCACAATAAAAGTCAAGAACAAAAGGTGTGAAATAGTGAAGAAACCTATAATAATTACTTTACTTCCAGACAAAGTAGCAAAGACAAAAAACACAACTGTTTTTGTCTGTGTAACTGTTGCTACACACTGACAGAAAGAAGAGGGATTCCTTTCCATGTGCTGCCAGATATATGTAGCAAAAACTGCCGGTTAACTGGGTAAGGTGACCCCAGCCGGTAATTTCAGCACACAGGAAGCTGACCCGATCGAGAGGACTTCCATGAATGTGAGGACAGACTGAGCTACAAGTAAGAGACTAAATCTGAAGAACAAGCAAAACAGGTGTGGTGGCTTTAATCCCAGCACCGAGAGGTTGATCTCAGAGTTGGAGGCCAGCCTGGTCTACAGAGTACATTCAAGACTAGAGGGCTACAAAGTGAGAAAATCAAAAACACCACAAAAACAAACAAGTACTGGTGGCTTATAAGGATTTACAAAGCCACAACCACACTGGGATGTCTCTCTCTCTCATTCATTCGGTGCTAGAAATGAACTCAGGTCCTCCTGAACACTAAAATAATGAGCTCTACTCCGACGTTCAACTTCAAACCCTGAGTGAAACAATTCTAAAACCCATTAGTAACTGATCAAAGGAAGTTTATGGGTATTTGTACAATACAACTGCTAAGTGCAACTTCCTGGACTACTTCGACATGACTAGACAGAGAGAGACTGAGACCACCTAACAGTCCATCCTGCACTATGTACTACCTGGCCAGGGAGGTAAACAGCTTGCTGCTGAGAAGGTCATGCAACATAGAAACACTATAAAGTTCCTATTATAAGTGAGAAACAATGAACAAATGGGTACCTAACAGTATTACAAAGAATGGTACAGGAAGACAAAGAGCTGATGAAACCCCAAATCACGTTAATAGAGAAAAATCCAAAAGCAAGGATGCAAAGAGGGTCTGGGGCACAAATTTGAGTTCTGGCAACTAACAACATACAAGTGCCTAACTCATGCTGACAATTTGTTTATTTGAAGACAGAGTCTCAATACATAGCCCAGGCTGGTCTGAACCTCAGTACCTTCCTGTCTCCTCAGTCTCTCAGGTGCTGAAATTACAGGCACGTCCCCATCCACATTCAGGTCCCAACAACTTTTTGACAGGAGCAAAATTGTGTTTTTAACTTTGTAAAACACAAGAACAACCAAATGATCTGACACAGACCAGACTGGATTCAGTGTGCCTACCTCTCCTGGTGCCTTCCCCTCACATTCCGGTCACCTGTGTCCTGTGCTCACCTGAAGGATGCAGAGCTGAGGGGTAGAAATCCACAGGTGTCCGCGTGGGTGTGATGCGTGGGTCCATGTAGGAAGGCATCATCATCCAGCGTGGGTCGAAGCCCAGCATCTGTGGGTGGTGTGGGTAGAAAGTGCGCTGGGGGTGGGAAGGCGGGGGGTACACCGGCTGCCAGTGCTGCATCTTGTATAGCTGCTCCTAGGGAAAAGACACGCAGTGAATGGGGGTGAGGCACACACAGGCACACATGGGACAGCCCTCTAGCTCTCCATGAGGGACACAGAGAGGCCCCTAACGAGCCGGGTGGTAGGGGCACATGCTTAGTCCCAGCATTCAGGAGGCAGAGACAGGCAGATCTCTTGAGTTTGAAGCTGAGGCCAGCGTGGTCTACAGAGCTACTCAGAGAAACCCTGTTGGGGCAGAAGGTCAAAATGAAGACTGTCCCAGGCCGAGGGCCCTCTGAACTGGATGGATAGACATGCTGGTGTCAGTATTAGGACTGTGCATTTGTGCACCCCCGACTAGGGTTATAGTTTGAATGAACACTTCACAGACCAGACCCAATCCCTGACCAGGGACATGGCCATTTCTTCTTTCTGCAGCCACCACTGTACATCATACATTTGTAGCTCCTCTGCTTTCTTCCTGCCAGTCTGATCCCACATGGGTACTCCTTCACAGCACACCCTACTCTCTGTTTCACAGTCCTGTGGGCCCTTGCTAGCCGTGAGAGAGCTGGGGCCTTGGACTAGGATGCTCCTCTCTGAACTTCCAGCACAGGCACATTCCCGCTGGAAAGCAGCCACCAGACCTGACCAGGCCTATCCTGCACTCCCACGACTTCTGCTCCTTTTGCTGTTCTCATGGTAGCTGGCTGGTTCGAGGCTGTCTCCCTAACTAAATCAAAAGAGGCGGTGTATGTTTAGCTTGCATGGAATTGTGATCTAAGGTATCTGAAGAGATAAACACAAACCATCTGGGGCTATTCAGCAATGAGACCCTAACGCCACCCACCACCTCTCATGCTGCCATGAGCTCTGTCTGTGCTGTGGTATAATCCTTCTGTACACCGTGAAAATGTGCTGCTCTCACCGTTAATAAGAAATGATTGATCAATAGCTAGGCATGATTTTCAGGACAGAAACAATGCTGGGAGGAAGAAGGGCGGAGTCTGAGTGAGGAGTCTTGAGCCAGATTGAAAGAAGCAACATGGAAGCTCATAAATGGACTAGGGTAAATGAGTCTTGGGGCAGCACATAGATGAACAGAAATGGGTTAACTTCATTGTAAGAGCTAGCTAGAGGGGCAGTCACCTAGGGTGGGAGCCCTACAAGACGGACATCCTTAATCCAAAGCTGGTGACCCTGTCCAGTAACTCCCAAGACTCCGGAAATCTCAGAAGCCTCAGTATAACTAACAGGGTGAGAGGGGTGCTCTGAGTGAAGACTCCCCCACCCCACACCAAATGAAACTCCAAGAGGACACCACTCGAGTGCATGCACAGACCTCTACCAACGGGGAGACTGTCCTAGTTTTCAGGTGTCAACTCTAACATCTGTGATGGTGACTGTGACATGTAAGAGTACCGCTGTTATAGGGACATTGGGGGAGGGTTGAAGGGGGAGGGGAGAGGAAGGGAGGGGAGCAGGAAAAAAATGTAGAGTTCAATAAATATCAATAAAGAAAAGAAAATTAAAAAAAAATAAAAAGATTACCGCTGTTTCTCTAACTGAAGGTGAGTGGGGAGAACACAGGCTCCGTGGTCATGTCCACTGGATTACCTGCTGCTGCTGCTGCTGCTGACGCTGGAAACGAGGAGGAAGGGACTTCTGATACTTGCTGAACTCTTGTGCTGGGGACTCGGCCTCCCTGGCTTCTTCTTCACTGCTGCTGCTGCTGCTGCTGCTACTGCTGCTGCTGCTCTGAGCTACTGCAGGGGGTGTTGTAGGTGTCTCTTCTAAGAACATGGTGGGTGCCTCTTGGACAGGGAATTCTGGGGAGCCTAGAGAACAGGCAGGCAAAGAAACGTCACAGTGAGCCCCCAGAAGCTTGGCCAACTGTGTGGTGAACAGCAAGTGCTTCTGTCTGCTGCTCCACACACTCCACTGGGGACCATTCATGGACCCAGGCCCAGCTGCTTGCAACAGCTGTTCCTTGGGCACCAGACTGTGGGTTTCCCCCTCAAAGCCCAGTACGAAGATTCTACCCCCACCCAAAATCATCCGGTGAGGATGCTAGTCAGCATCTCAGAACTGTATACAATTGTGGTGAAGCTGGATGCAGGACTCCGTAAAGGGAGAAGGCAGGTCCTTGATTCAGGGACCCTATAGACAAATGAAACAGCAACCATAGGCGGCCACCTGAGCCCTTTCCTCAGCCAGCCGCCCTTGCCCAATACCGTCTATGAGTCCTGAGAGCAGCCGTGCCTTCTCCACAGGGCTCATGTGAGGAGTCAGTGTCATCACGCATATGCCGTCCTGCCAACAGGGCCTAACAATATGTTCAAAGCAGTGTCAGCACGATCACCTCACCTCCATAAGCACCAAGGTCCGCGGTCTCCACTAGAGGGGTAAAACACTGACATCGCAGGACAACTGCACTTCCCTGACACCAGAGGGCACCAGCAGCTTCAACTGCCAACACCTCTACACCTCTACATACGCGGAAGGTATTTCTAGGGTCTGAAACCAATGGACAGCATCTCCTAACAAGAGTCAATCTGAGCAGACACAGCTGATAGCTTTCCTGGAGAAGATCTCAGGCCTGCTGCTCGTTACAAGGACTGCTCACTGCTCCACTGCAGCCACACCAGCCACTTCTTCTGGAACTGTTACTGCCAGGAGAAATATATTCCAGCACTTGAAAAGACCCCCTTTCATTTCCTGTCAAACAATGGTCTGCGTTGTCACAAGTTCTCAATCATGTTTGGCTGAGCAGCACACAAAGTGATAGCAGCTGTAATGACAACAAGATCACTTTTTTGTATGCCGCAGTTTCAAGCAGGGCACCTGGTGTAGGTCCTCCACGCTGGCAGGCAGGCAAACAAACAGCTTTTGTGGATTTACTTTATGTGTATGAGTGTTTTGCCTACATGTATTGTGTGTGTGGTACCCAGGGAGATCAGAGGAGAGCATCAGATCTCCTAGAAGTTGAGTTAGAGATGGCTGTAAGCAGTTATGTGAGTGCTGGGAACTAAACCTACATCCCGAGAGGATTCAGTGCTTTTAAACCTGTGAGCCATGTCTCCAGACCCTACCCTTTGAAATAAATTTATGTGCCTGTGTATTCATGCACACATACATACACACGCCATAGCACATCTAACAGCAGCCAGAGAAGAACTTACAGGATCTATTCCCCGCTTCCGCCACTGCTGTCAGGCGCAGCAGCAATCTTCTTTACCTGCTGAGTCACCTTGCCAAGACACTTACCCAACTAATTTAAAAAGTTGAGATGGAGCTGGCAAGATGGTGAGCAGGGAAATGCGCCTAGTACATAAGCTTGAAGACCTGAGTTCAACTCTCTGAACCCATGTAAAATTGGAAGGAGAAAATCAGGACAAAGTCACTGGCTGACCTTCACATATCTTCTTTGTTGCACACGCACACACATACACATGGACATGCATGCAAGCACATATACAGATACAATAAAAAATTAAGAGTGAAAGAAAAAAAGCTGAGTTGGGTCTAGATAGAACCCAGATAAGTACCCAGGACTGGGGGGAGGGGGTGTCTACATGTACACAAGTAGGCTTAAGTGTTTGAGGGTCTCTGTATGTATCCAAATGTCCTGGAACTCTCTATGTAGAGCAGCTGACCTCAAACTCTCAGAGTCCTGTGTCTACCTCCCAAGTGCAGGGATTGAAAATTGTGTGCCACCGCAGTCAGCCAGGCCAACACTTGTACAGATTGATGCTTCCTGGTAGAATGTGCTTTCTGTCACAAGCTTTGCTACTTCATAGCCAGTGAGGTAAACTTGACAATGTGGGGACAACAGATGGTTCAAAACTATCCACTGTGTGGATAGGGCGTCCTCTCACCTTTGAGGACAATAGGGCCATTCTCCTGTGGGGAAGCCTTCTCGATGCTAGGAGACCGGGGGAAGTCCTTCTCCAGTGGCTTTGGGGCCTCACTGGCCTTCTGGGCCTGCTTGCACTTCTGGTCCAGCTGCTTGAGTTTGGCTGCACAGGCTGCCAACCTCTCCTCCCGGGCCCGGCGCTCTTCCTCTTCCCTACGCTTTCGGGCCCGCTCCACAGCCTCCGACATCTCTGACTGGATGAACTTCTGCCTTGGGGGTGGCTTGTCCTCCTTGTCCTCAGCGGACTGCTGACGGAACATGCTGCCTATTGTGGGTTTCTGCCAAAAGGAGGAGGGAGTGAGGTTCGGGTCAGAAGCCTGAGACAATGGCTGATTCCCTCCCACTGAGACTGACACTAGGAAAACAGAAATGGACTCTCTGTCTCCAACAACCATAGGGAGCCCCCACCATGAGGCAATGTAACCCCAACATTGTGACTTCAAATCGATGCTTCTCCATTAACGATAAGTCATAACAACAAACGCCTCTCTTGGATAGTTTTTCCATCCTCGTATCTCCTGCAGCATGTTGAGGGTGCCCTGGGAAAAACTCAACACCAGAGAGATGTCCCATTAGTCGGCAGGGAGTGACCAATGCTGCAACAGGTACAGAGTGGCAGAAACCACTGAAAGGGAGCCGATTACCAGCTGAGGACACATGCAGGCGCATGCACAGATACACCCTCTCCTCCTACTCATAGGACCGAGGACACATGTAAGCACATGTGCAGACACACCCTCTCATCCTACACTCAAGGGATTGAGGGTGCATTTAAGCGCATGCGCAACACACCCTCTCATCCTACTCATGTGACCAAGGACGCACTTTTCTTTCACTTTGCGACTAGACATCTGCCCGGGCTTTGAAAATGGCTATCCACTACTGACCATTCCACGAAGTCACCTGATCCTTAGAAATCAACCTTTGTTCAGCCTTCAGAAAAAAAGTTTTTATGTGTGTATCTGCATGTGAGTATAGGTGCTTAGAAACCAAAAGAGGCGTGAGAGCCCCGGAGACCGCTGTGAGCTATTGCACATGGGTGCTGAGAACTGATCTCATGTATGCTGGCAGACCAGAATGCACTGTTAACACCTGGGCCACCACTTCGGGTCTTTACATTAAAAGAAAACAAAAACATTAATGTGTCTGTTAGCTTTTCAGAGTTAGTTCTCTCCTTCCACCGTCTGGTGCTGGGGGTTAGACTCAGGTCCTCAGGCTTGGCAGCAGTCTCCTTTACCCACTGAGCCATCCTGACAACCAACCTTTGTGCACTGTGGTTTTGGGGGGTTTTAAGATTTCTTTTCATTAAGCTATGTTTATGTCTGTGTTGGGTATGTGCACACGAGTGCATGTACGAACAAAAGTCATTAGTGTCCTCATCTCCTTAAGCTGGAGTTACAGGTAGTTGAGAGCCACCTGATGTGGGTGTTGGGAATCCAACTTGGATCCTCAGGAAGTACATGTTCTTACCCACTGAGCCAGTTCTTCAGTCCAATTTTATGTACTCTTAAACCTGATGTGAGTATAGGTGCTTAGAGACCAAAAGAGGCTTGAGAGCCCCAGAGACCGCTGTGAGCTATTACACATGGGTGCTGAGAACTGATCTCATGTACGCTGGCAGACCAGAATGCACTATTAACACCTGGGCCACCACTAAACTACAGAACTAAAGCAGACTCAAAGGGGCCTTGTTCATTGTAAAGTTTTCAGCAACAGGGAGATACTGCCAGGAGGGGAGACACTATGTCTGTTTCACTTGCGTCTCTGGAGCCAGCTCAGTGCCAGGCACACAGGGAGGACAGGAGGGAAAGCCTGTCCACTGCATTCGATGAGGGATGGGAGCCAAAAACATCATGTTTCCCAAGGGAACTCCAAGCAATGCCTTTCTCTTCCCCAGCCTTTGTTCGCTCTCACAGGTAATTGGGTGTATCAGCTGCTGGGGAGTCCCAAAGTCTGTGTGGGTGGCCAGAACCCAGTAGCGTGCAAGGTCATATAACATGAGTGATGGCTTAGTTAGGAACAACCATAGGACAGGGCATGGCATGGAAACTCAGGGTGCTGTAGAGTGAAGCCGACACCTGTGAGGGCTGGGGAGGCCACTGTGCAAGAGAAAGTGCTCACACACAGGAGCCAAGTAGTCCGTATTAGTATCAGAGACATGACTTCCATGGGGGGGAGGTTAATAAATAAGTAGTGAGGGTCTGAGGGGAGAAATCTGTGGACAAGCGGGAGGACCCAGATCTGAATTCCAAAATCCATGCAAAAGTTATGAGTGTCTGGACTGCAGTGTTCCCACAGGGAGATGGGAACCAGAGACAGGAGAATTCCCAGAAGCTCTTGGGACAGCTAGCCTGGCAAACTCAACAGAAAAACAATGACGCTGTTGTAAAAGGGTGGAGAGCAAAGATGGACACCAAAGGTGCCCTCTGCACAGGCACACGTGCACACACATGCATATACTCATGTATGCTTGCACAGTGTCTAAGTATTTCCCACCACCCATAGGAACCAACATTTCCTAGGAAAACTGACCTGGGACAGCAGAGGACCTGATCTAGAAAAGTTTTGAAGGAGTTATTCCTCAGAAAGTAGGGAAAATCTCAAAGTAGAATAAGAAACAAGAACCCACAACAGGGAAGTGAAATCAAAGATAATTTCATCCTCACATCAGATGATGTAAGAATATCAACTGCAGAAATAAAGGAATAAACTGAAAGTACGATGACTGGGGGCCAGTGAGATGGCTCAGCAGGTAAAGGTGCTTGCTAATCTGAGTTCAATCCCCAGGACTTGCATAAAGGTAGAAATAAAGAACTGACTCCACAAAATGTCCTCTGTCCTCCACACACATACTCCCGTATCACACACACAGACACACACCAAGTTTTAAGTATGGTAACAATTAGGCTAGCCAGCCTCGCTGTTTCTGCCCACATTTCACAGCAGAAGAAAAGGACTGCCCAGTGTAAGCCTTGGCAACATCACCAACATTAATTAAGAGATCAAAGTGCCAGTCACCAGAGCCAGGAGGGGTCCACAAAAAACAGTCCAGAGAAGCTGGCCAAGGATACAAGCTTTGGACCTGACCAGGAGCAAGGATCAGTGCGAGCCAATCTAAGGAGCACGCCCTCTTCCACAGCACCCAAGCCATGAGAACTTGGAAAAGGTTGAGTGAGCTGCAGTGGTAACAGGTGAGCTCATGCATAAAGGACTTCAGTGGGCTCGAATGCACCACAGCAAGGTAGCAACACATGCTTCCTGGTTTGCTTCCAGTTCCTAACAAAACACCACCTGGGCAGGAAGATCCCATCACTTCATGCAGTGAGAGCAGATAACCAGGAGGTGGCACACTCTTCAGTCATCCTGCACAACAGTCTCTGTATTTGTTTTGGGGGTTTTTTGTTTTTTGTTTTGTGGGACACTGTCTCTCTATGTTGTCCTAGGCTTGCCTGGGACTCACTATATAGACCAGGCTGGTCTTGAATTCATCTCTGCCTCCTGAGTGCTGGGATTAAAGGACATGTGCTGCCATGCCCAGCCAGTCTTTATATTCAATCCCAAGTTTCCTATAAACTTTGTTATTATTTCAAAGCTAGGCACGCAGCTCAGGAGGTGTAACATTTGTCTTGAAGCTTGACAACATGCATCTAGAAGTGTGGGAACCACATAACGGTGGAGGGAAAGTACCAGTTTCACAATGCTGCTGTCCTGTGAACATCCATGCATGCTGTAACACATAGGTCAATACACACACAGGGCAATACCACATACTGAAAATAAAATTAAGTAAATAAGGAAAAATAGGAGAGAGAAAAGAAACATGACCCAGCACTTTCTGGAAACCTAGCCACTGACATCAACTTAGTACAAACTTGGGACAGTGGCTGAAGGCTCCACTGCCTTTGGGAATGTTTGAGTGCATTGGCTCGTGCATGTGTGTAGAAAGGGATGAAAGGAAGGAGTGATGAATATAGGGAGAGAGAGAGTTAGAGCAAGGCCCACATGTACATTCCAGGGTTCCAGGCAAACAGCCAGGCACAGACCTGGGGCCACTGTACCTGGTAGTCAGGGCCAGAAGCCCAGTTGTGAAGCTTCCTGGATGGAAGCTGAGGCTCTGGCATCTTTCGGACGACACGGGACACAGTCGCTGCTTCTCCCCAGTCCTTTCCTTCCTCCTGAGTAGGCTTGGTATCAGTACTGTCTGCAGAGCTCAGAGACAACTCCCGCTGCCTCCTTGGGTCCCAGCTGTTCCTAGGACAAACAGCAATTGTTAAGTTTCGCCAGACAGCTAGGTCTGTCTGACCTCACTGGTCAGGGCCTCTGGGAATTCTGAAGTCAGCTATTATCCCAGTTTATAGACTAATTTCCTTCAACATCCCACTCATATCCTTTATGTGTGAACTGCAAAATTCAGGCCCAGCGTTCACAACTCACCATCACTCATAGTACCCCCATCCTTGACTCACATCTGAAGAATGGGGAACTGGGGCTGGAGAGGTGTTAAGTTTCTGTTCAATTTCCAACATCTACACGGTGACTCATAGCTCTAATTCCAGTTTCAGGAGATCCAATGCCCTCCCTGACCGCCACAAACACTGAATGCATGTGTTGCATGCATAGAAATACATGCAGGCAAAACACCCACAAACATAAAAATAAAATTAATAAAAAATATTAAAGAGCTGGGACCCTGCCTCAAAGAGGTGAAAGGAGCTACCACAGCAAGAGTCAGAGGAGCAGGGCTCTGCCTCAGAGTCTCCAGCTCCCTCCTTGGCTCTATCTAGGGCGACGGCCCACCCAGAGCACCTCAAAGGAGCAAGAGGCAGACAACCACAGTGAACCCCAAGAACATAGCAAGTATACACATCAGTGTAGAAGGGAAGACAGTCCCCAACAGGGCTGCACTGTAGGCTCTGTAGGAAGGAGAGGGTGTGTTGGGCAGAACAAAGAGCAGGGGCCAAACACAGCCATATATGCACAGATGTCAGGAAAGTATAGCCTTTAATAGTTAACCACGCACCTACCATGTACACACGCACACAGACCAGACACACATGCATAGCTAACCACGCACCTACCATGTACACACGCACACAGACCAGACACACATGCATAGCTAACCACACACCTACCATGTACACACACATACACATGCATGAATGCACACCTGTGACAGGCAGCTAGAGAGGCACAGAAGACAGAGATTAAAACTGCTACTGAAGCATGGCATAGTGGCACACGCCTTTCATCCCAGAAGAACTTTGTTGAGTTTGAGGCCAGCCTGGTCTACATAATAAGTTCCAGAACAGTCAGAGCTACACAGTGAGATCCTGTCTCAAATTTAAAAAGGGAAGTAAAAACAACTGCTGGCGACATCTGACTTGACCTCTGAGAAGAGGTCTTGGCTTACCAGACACAAACTAGGATCCCATGAGGAAGGCTATGTGAAGGATGTGCCATGAGAGGCAGGCCAAAAGGAAGGACACACATTGACTGTCTCCTGTGATCCAGACAAGGAAGAATATTGGTTCCCAAAACCCCAGATATAAATGGAAGAGCTTCCAAGGGCCAATAATGCATGCAGCAAATTGAAAAATGTCAAGAGACTCAGAGGCTCCAAATCCATCCTGGAAGCAGGATGTGCTGCAGTGTGTTGATACCCCACAAACACCAAGTCAGCAGCCACTACCAATACTAAGACAAAAATAGGGATGGAGAGGTGACGAACTGGTTAAAGGCACTTGCTGCACTCTTAGGGCAACTCACAATCATCTGCACACTGGCTCTAAGTGGCACAAAATACCTCTATTTTCTGCAGGCACCTGCAGTCATGTATATATGCGCACAAGAGTGCACACACACACACACAATTTTAAAACAGAAGAAAATAAATGTTCAAAAATCAAAACAACACAAACTCAAAAGGAACTGAAGTACGGTGTTGTGTTTTTGAAAGGACATCAAATAAAACTAGTCCAATGGGATGAACTGAGAAAGGAGGGGGAGGCGGAAGGGATGCAGGCTCTGCACACACACCTGCTCCTGCACTCACCAGGGTGCTGTTGAAGGCCCAGCCCGAAAAAGTTCTTGAATTAACAAAGATGAACCTGAGATAGCTTCTCACAGAAGCTTCTCAGGATGCCACACCCATCAACAATCTGGGAGATTAAGTATAGAGGTGCAAGGACCAGGGCACAGGCCTGGGTGCAAAGTCTGACCCATCACTGCATGCTGTCTTCAGCAGACCTCATCTCTGAAACTGCAGGTTGCTATGGAAACCAAGAACCGCTCCTAGCACAGTGAACACCATGTAAGGAGCTGGGGTTGAGGACTTACCACTTCGACCTCCCATCCTTCACAACTTCTTCCTCATCTTCATCATCGCTGAACTTCAGTTTCTCAGAATAGTCTACTTCCTCATGGAGGCCTGCGACAGCAAGAAGGTCCAGGAAGATGAGAAGACATGAGGATGACAGTGTCTCCCAGGGTACCACAAGAGGGTCTGAAAGTTGAACCTGTAGTGCCCAGACTTAGGTGACAGGCTCCTTACCCCGCCCGGCTGCCACCCCTGCATAAGTCCTGCAGGTACCAGAGAGGAGGAGTCCTGGGCTCCAGTAAGAGCGACTGGCTGGCAATACTAACCCTCTGACAGACAAGTTTTAAATCAAGACAAAAGACATTCTCCCTGTGTAACCCAGACTCTCACAAACTCAGTTCTCCTGGCTTGCCCTCAGAGTGCTGGGGTTGCAGGCATGCACCACCACAACCAGCCTGAAACTGTAATTCAAGAAGAAAGAAAGGAAGATGTGCATAATCGCAATGGCACTCCACCTCTGCAACAGACACTCTGTTAGAGACGTCTACTAATCCCATCTTGGCTGGCACAGGCAGGGAAGGTGTCCATTACTGATGGACAGAAAGTGGCAGGTCCACACAGTAGAGTGGCATTTGGCCTAAATGTGGGAGACTGGGGAGATGCGGATATAAGTAAGCCACAGAAAAGTCAGACATCTCAGTGCATGCATGTAAATCCACACTCGGGGTAAACACGGATAGAAGTCAGGGGCTTTCTAGCCAGTCAGCCAGGGACAAATGGAGAACTTCCAGTCCAGTGAAAGACCTTGTCTCAAAAGTAAGATGGGGACTGAACTGATGGCTGGGCAGTAAGAGCCCTTGTTGCTCTTGTAAGACCAGGGTTCAGTTCCCAGCGTATATGTGGTGACACAAAATCTGCAACCCCAGTTCTAGGGGGTCCAACAAATACATGGAATACATGCATGCTGGCCAAGCGGTCATACACAGAAAATAAATACATCTAATATCAAAAAAGTATGAGAGGAAGAAATCCTGTGTCAACCTGTGAGCTCTAACGCACCCAAACCCACTCCCACAGCACACACAACATACACACAAATAAATGAGCTAATTACAGAATGACAGCATTAATGAAGCAAAGAGATTCAAGGCAAGAACCAACTAGAAACCAACCTAAGGCATGCAAAGCCAAGAGATTAAATGCCAACATATTTCCAAATGCATCAGAAGCCCAAGAGATTTAAAGACAGACATGTACGGACAGCCAGAGCAGAAGTTTAATATAGCACAGGCCAGGCTAAGCTCCCCGCAAACAAAACAAGGTACCTGGGTGTACCTAGCTTATATGTGCTTCCCTCCACTCCCCCAATATCTCTCACCTGTGTATGTCTTGGGGTGGGAGAGGGAAGCACATATAAGCAGCAGTTGAACTCAGTGCCTTCCTAACACATGCTAAGCAAGTCTTCTATCCATGAATAAAATGACCAGAAAACATTTTGATTCCCTCTACTGAACTGAGACACGGTCCAGCAATTAGGATTATGTATTACTCTTACAGAGAACTGAAGTCTGGTAATCAGTAACTGTCTATAAACTACAGCTCCAAGGAATCTAGTACCCTCTTCTGGCCTTATAGAGTATCTACACTTATGTGCACATAGGCACACACAGATACATAATCAAAAATAAAATAAATCAGGGGACTGGAGAGATGTCTCAGAGGTTAAGAGCACTGGCTACTCTTCCAGCGGTCCTGAGTTCAATTTCCAGCAACCACATGGTGGTTCACAACCATCTGTAATGAATGAGATCTGGTGCCTTCTTCTGGCATGCTTTAATCCTAGCACTTGGGAGTCAGAGACAGGCAGATCTCTGTAAGTTCGAGGCAAGCCTGATTTACATGTAAAGCAAGTTCCAGGATAGGCTCCAAAGCTTGAGAGAAACCCTGCCTCGAAAAACCAAATAAACAAATAAATGAATAAAAAAATCTATGAAATAAGAATGATTCTCTCTGCTGACAGCTACAGAACACTAGAGAAGAGACCTAGCAGAGATTCACTGGGACTCCGGAACTCAAGAATCAAGATTGAGTGGCTGACCTTGACACAGAAGCAGGCACTTGGTAAATACTGCCAGGGTTGAGTCCAATAAAGAATCTGAGGACTCAAACTTGCAAGGAAACGAGATAGAAAGATCACGCTGGAGTTTAAGACATACTATAACTGGCATAGCTGAACAGGTCTGAGGAAATAACAGCATTCAAACAAGACAAGGATTTACATGGATGTCAAACCAATTCACAGGAATGCCTCAGCAAGTGCTAACGGTGGGCCAGTATCATAGGCAACAGGACTTTGGACACCAGGGAATATCACTACCCTTAAGGGAGGCAAAGAATATTCAGACTGGATGCAAAAGGTGATTTAAAGAGGTTTTGTTTTCACTCGTGTACCTTGGTGAATGAATATGATGTGTGTAGAAAGATGCCCATCTAAGCCAGAAGAGGGCACCTGAAGCTGGAGTCAGAGGTGTATCCTCCAAAACAGGAGATGATGGCCACTGAGCCATCTTTCCAGCCTACTAAATAAAGTGTATTAATTATTTATTATGGATGTGTGTGTTCCTGCATGAGTTTATGTGTACCATATGCATGCAGGAGCTCAAGGGGGTCAGTGAGCTTCTGATACTGAGTAACTAGAGTTCCTAGTGAGTCACCTGATATGGGTTGCTAGGAACTGAACCCAGGTCCTCTGCAAGAACAGCAAGTGCTTTTAACCATTGCATTATCTCTCTAGCCATGCCTGACCCCTACTTTTGTTTCTGTTTTTTTTGGTTTGTTTTTGTTCTTCGAGACAGGGTTTCTTTGTGTAGCTCTGGTTATCCTGAAACTCACTCCCTAGACCAGGCTGGCTTCAAACTCACAGAGTCCACCTGCCTCTGCTGGAGTGTTGGGATTAAAGACCTGTGCCACCATACTAGAATAAATTGTGTGTATGTGTTGTGTGTGTGTGTGTGCGTGTACGTGCGTGTATGTATGTGTGTTTTGCTTGTCTGTGGAGTCCAGAAGAGGGTGGATCCTATAGATGGTTAAGAACTGTCATGTAGGTTAAGGAAAAAGAATCCAGGTTCCATGTAAGAGCAGCCAGAGCACTTAACCCCTGAGCCATCTCTCCAGAGCCCTTAAGGTACTACTACTACCACTACACACTCTCTCTCTGCTTTTTTCCAGACAGGGTCTCTCTGTGTAGCCCTGGGTGTCTTGCAACTCTTGTTTTTTTTTTTTTTTTTTGGGACAGGGTTTCTCTGTGGCTTTGGAGCCTGCGCTGGAACTAGCTCTTGTAGACCAGGCTGGTCTCGAACCCACAAAGATCCGCCTGCCTGTCTCCCGAGTGCTGGGATAAAAGGCGTGCGCCACCACCGCCCGGCTGTCCTGCAACTCTTAACCACTGAGTCATCTGTCCAGCCCCATGGTTTCTATTCTTATCTGACATTTTAATATTTTTCAGCATTTTTGTATGTATGAGTAGTTTCTTTTTCATTTGTTTTTTTTTTTTTTTTTTTTAGAGACAAGGTTACTCTGTAGCTTTGGCGCTTGTCCTGGAACTAGCTCTTGTAGACTAAGTTGGCCTCGAACTCAGAGACCCACATGCCTCTGCCTCCCAGGTGCTGGGATTAAAGGCATGCGCCACCACCATCTGGTTTATATCAGTAGTTTCTGTTGACTTCTGTGGATATGTCGGTGTACTGTACTTTATCCATTTTGAAGTCTCATTAAGAATGGTTTCTTGCCGGGCAGTGGTGGCGCACGCCTTTAATCCCAGCACTCGGGAGGCAGAGGCAGGTGGATCTCTGTGAGTTCAAGACCAGCCTGGTCTACCAGAGCTAGTTCCAGCGCAGGCTCCAAAGTCACAGAGAAACCCTGTCTGGAAAAACAAAAAAAAAAATAAATAAATAAACCCTAATAAAATTTAAAGGGGGGGGGGCTGGAGAGCTGGCTCAGCAGTTAAGAGCACTACCTGTTCTTCCAAAGGTCCTGAGTTCAATTCCCAGCAACCACATGGTGGCTCACAACCATCTGTAATGAGATCTGGTGCTTTCTTCTGGCCTGCAGGCATACATACAGACAGAATATTGTATACATAATAAATAAAGAAATCTTAAAAAAAAAAAAAAAAGACTAGAGGGCTGGAGAGATGGCTCAGTGGTTAAGAGCACCGCCTGCTCATCTAAAGGTCCTGAGTTCAATTCCCAGCAACCACATGGTGGCTTACAACCATCTGTAATGAGATTTGGTGCCCTCTTCTGGCCTGCAGGCATACATGTAGGCAGAATACTGCATAAACAATAAATAAATAAATCTGTAAAAAAAAAAAAAAAAAAAAAAAAAAAGACTAGAAACTGTATGACCCCCATTGGGCCAACATTCTATAGACAGTGGAGCAGGAGGAGCACCAGTCATTCTAGCACTGAGGAGGTGAGGGAACGAGGTCCCATCGCTGGGCAAGACCAGCCTGGCATATATAACATCCTGTTTCTAAAACCCAAAACAGGGACTAAAGCAGTGGTTCAACTTGTCTAACACTGCGACTCCCAAAAGGTCGAGACCCACAGGTTTAAAACAGCTGAACTAAAGCAATGGTTCAGGGTTAAGACGTAGGGAGGGTGGGTACCACTCACCTGTAATCCTCACACTTAGAATGCTGAAGTAAAACAGAGTTCAAGGTCACTCTGGGCTGCCTAGCAAGACTGTGCCTCAAAAAGGGCAGGGCTTGGTGCAGCAAGATAGCTCAGATAGTCAAAGTGCCTGTCCTGAAGGTTATGACCCAGGACACACGTGGCAAAAAGAAAAGCAACTAAGACATCCTTTGACCACATGTGATGTGTGCCATAACACAAGAATATAAACACACACACACACACACACACACACACACACACAAATACCCCAGAAAAATAATAAATGTAACTTAAGAAACCTTCTCTTTTTAAAGGGACGGGAGATCCTTGGAGCTGTGTGAGCACAGAACACAGTACATGTGAGTTTAATCCTCAGCATGGGATGGAGGATTTCTAGCCAGTGTAAATGCCTGTAATTCCAGAAGTTCTTTTAAAAGCTCAATAGCACATTCTCCCACAGCTCTACAATTAAGAGCATAGACTTGCCAGGAAGTGCCTCTGGTCCGACCGCACAAATACAGTGCGCGCTGGTGCCACCCACCTGCCCAGCCATCGTCTGCATCGGTATCCAGATCATCCAGGCCCTTCAGGTTCTCTGCGTTGATGATAGTGGGCCGTGGTGCCCGCTCCACCAGCTGCCTCAGTGGGCGCACAGGGCGTGCCAGGCCTGGCCGTTCTTTCCTGTGAGACAGAAAAGAATGATGGGCTCACATGACTTACAAAGGGAAGCAGTCGCTTTCCAAAACCAGGCTACACCTTGCAATCTGGTGTTTGAGTCTGCATTACTTTCTTTTAGAAAAGAATACACAACGGACACTTAAAAACATTCTAGATAGGGTTCAGTTTCATTCACAGCACTGTCAAACTCTGCGGTTTGAGGGGAGGGCCTTACCCCTATGGTCCAGGCTCCCTGCAAGCCCATCCTCTGCCACCACTCAACACCTGGATGTTCTCTATCTCCAGAGCACAAAGCACGTTCATGCATGAGCTGTCATGCAACAACACACATGGCCACAGCCTCATAGTCTTACCCATCCTGGTCGTTCATCTGGAACTGTCTAAAAGGAACACGGGGTTCCAGGCGGAGATGAGGAAGGGGAAAGGAGCTTCGTTCCACCGTACCCTGGTTCTCTGAGGACTGTGGGGAACACATCTGAAATATAAACATCGGAGTATGACTTTCTGGCAACGGCCCCAGTTACATGTTAAATAAGATTTCACTCAGGGGTTAAGAGCACTGGTTGCTCTACCTTAGGTTCTGAGTTCAATTCCCAATAACCACATAGTGGCTCACAACCATCTGTAATGAGATCTGAAGTCCTCTTCTGGTATACAGGCAGAACACTGTATACATAATAAATAAAATCTTAAAAAAAAAAAAAGATTTCACTTTGAAAAGTGAAAAATAGGTGGGACCCCATAGTAAGGCTGAAAAGAGTTTCTCATGAATCCCAGCACACTGCCCGATCTGCTTTGGGTTCAATAAGGCTAGGAACATTCATTCATCTCTCCTTTTTCTGAAGAATCAAAGCTACAACACCATCCAAGCTCCAGGGGCAGAAGAAGCCAGAGGCAGTAGATTTGAAAAAGTCAAAAGATTTGATTTCTGTCGTAGGTCACTGTGGGTTTCTGACTGTTGTAAGAGAGCTCAGGCTGAGCAACTGTGAGCCAGTCCTGGTGGACAGAAAGTACACTTAGCTCTGGGACAAGATGCTCTGAAGACTTACAAAAGCAGGAAGCATGTCGTGGTAAGTGGGAGGCTGGTAAATATGTCCCATGAACTGGGAGGCCCCTTTGCGGACGGGCTGGGCCGGGCGGAGAGAGGGGTCCTTAGAATCACTGGTGCATGTTGAGGAGGGAGCTCCATCTCCCGCACTGGAGTTCCTGCTGCCCAGCTCTGTTGGGGAGGCGTTCAGAGATGTGGCAGAAATGATGTTTCGTCCACCACCCTCCCTCCAGCTTGTCACATCTGCAAATTGGAAAGGGACAAAAGAGGAGGAGAAAGGGGAAGGAGGTTTGTAAAGCTCTGAGATCAATGGACACTACCGCTTGCTTTAAAAAACAGACTGAGACATGGCTCAGAGGCTTAGAGCACTGGCTGCTCTTCCAGAGATCCTGAGTTCAGTTCCCAGAAACAACATGGTGGCTCACAACCATCTATAATGAGATCTGGTGCCCTCTTCTGGCCTGCAGGTAGGACACTGTATACAAAACCTTAAAAAACAAACAAGAAAGAAACAACCAAACACAAGGAAGAGAAAAAAATCCAAGTGCTGTCAGGGTAAGTGGGGAGCAAAAAGCTAGAATCTTTTAAAGGGCATAGATATGCCTGAGAAATACAGAGACCTTCGCTTCAGAGAAACACACTGCTCCCCATGGCTGACACCACCCCCACCCAGAGGGCAGGACAGCCTGACTCACTCCTTCAGCCAGCACTGACCCGTCCATCGAGGCCAGCGTGACTCTTGACAGGCTCACTTTTACCAAGCCAGTCTGAGCCGCAGCACTGTCCACTGAGTCTCAGTTTGAAATGTTAGCACATGTGATCACGTGCACACACGGCTCACAGGTAAACACCTGAGGATGGAGCTGGTATAGTATCTCAGTGGGGATGACCTGAGTTCCATCCCCAGGACCCTGGTGGTAGGAAGAGAGAATCAGCTCCCATGGTCATTCCGACCTCCACATACATGTTGTGGTATGTGTGTTCCCCTACCCCACAAAGACACACACAAAATAAAATTTTTAAAAACTTCCAAACCTAACTGGGCAGTGGTGGTGCACACCTTTAATCCCAGCACTCTGGGAGGCAGAGGCAGGTGGATCTCTGAGAGTTCGAGGCCAGCCCGGTCTACAAGAGCTAGTTCCAGGTCAGGCTCTGAAACTACAGAGAAACCCTGTCTCAAAGAAACAAAAAACAAAACCAAAAAACAAACTTCCAAACCTGACAGCTCTCTCTCCCTGTGAGTATGCTTCTCACTGCCACATGACAATCCCTACAGGAGCCCACTCACCAAAGGAGGGACTCTCCCAGACCCAACACAGATTGGCTTTTCCTCTTTGAATCACTATATATTCCTAGCTGGCTTGGAGCTTGCCATGTAGACCAGGCTCTCCTCGAACTCACAGAGATCCACCTGCCTCCCTCCAAAGTGCTGGGCTTATTAAAGGTGTGCGCCAACACAGCTGGCCTGACTGGTTTTTCTTAGCACACTGAAGATTAACTCGTAAGTCAACTGCAGTGTGTGCGTGTCCCACTTTCACAATAGTGTACAGTAGCTTGCAGATGTGGCTGGCCACAGGTAGCAAATGTACAAAGAGAAACTGTGTACAATGGCACTAGTGTGGGGGCCACCATAGGAACAATCCCAGGCTCCTCTCTGTCCTCTTTTGCTTAGGAGCTGAGACAGGAAAGGACTCAGCATTGCCACCCGCAAGAGAAAAGCCAGTCAGGATGGGGCTACTTTGCTGCCATCCTGAAAAGCCAAGATCACCCCTTAAGTCATCTGCTTCCCACCTTCTCAACAAAAAGAACTGATTGAGAAGCTGCTTCTGCTTCTACACTTTAGCCCCACAGGGTGGTCCATCTTAGTTAGCGCAGGACTTGTCTGAATACTCAACCATCCACTTTGAGCACTGTGGACTCTTAGCAAAGTCGATGTTTCGGCAGAGTGGCAGGATGGTCACTCGGCTTTCAGGACAGTACCTCTGACTTTCATCAGCAGTACATCAACAGGAGAGGACTTGGGACAGTCCTGAAGGCAGGCAGGCAAAAGCCCCTTAGATTTCAAGACCTTCCTTGGTCAGGCCAGACAGAAAACCCAGATCTTAGGCCCAGAACCATGCACAACAGGCTTGCTGGCAAAGCACCACAACATGCATTACACACGGGTCTTCCGTAACCCTGGTACAGGAGGGAACAACAGCGCTGGCTGCTGCAGATACACTGGTCAATTCTGATGTGGCTGACTGAGGAAGGGTGTCATAGCTCCTGGGGCAAAAGCAGCATTCAGAGATGCTTGGGAACAGGTTATGGACGCAGACTTGATTAAGCTAGTGGCATCCTATATGTATCCATGAAGCGCAACTCAGCTTAGTGGAAGTAATAACAGATGGTAAATGGACAGTAACAAGACCTGGTTCAGCCAAAGGGACGAGAGAGAGGCGAGGACAGGCCAGAGAGGCAGTCAGGACATGCCCCTGTCAAGCTAGCAAGCTGCTTCCATGCTGTGATACCCAGGAGCAGCAGCTGGAGCCCATCTAGAAAGACAGAAAGAAAGGGATCTGGTGCACAGTGAGGGGCTGAGGACAAGCTGCCATTCACTCACTCTGAGGGCGGAGGCTTGGTCCTGGCCCATACGACAGATCTAAGGCGCCCTTTTCTTTGCCAGCCTTGTCCTGCCCTCCAGCTGCTTTCAGCGTCGGAAATTCCTCGGGAGAGAAGGATAATAGTCGGCTTGAGCCCCTTAAACCTGTCAAGGGAGGCAGAGAAGACAGAGTGAGTGAGACAACCAACCAATCTCTGTCAGCTTTCCTGGCTCCACATGGCCCAGAGTAGCCGCAGGTGAGCAGTGTTTGGGGCAGACAATGACAGTGATGCCCTCAGCTGTCCCTCAGGGGCTGGCAGGTGGTCACACAGGATGAGCAGACAGGATACCCCCTCTGCTCCACCCCACAGAAGTCAGCTGGTACTTGTGTCTGCCTAGGTGGTGAGCAAGCACAGTCCATAAGGCGAAATCAGCTCCTGAAGAAAACTGCCTCTTGTGAAGCTGTGCCAGTAGATGCCGCCAAGGCTGTGGTCTATGATTTCTGAATGTCACAGGCTCACCTCCCCACTGCAACTCACCTCCTCAAGCTTTCTACACCAGGACAGTGGTCCTGGTGTAATCCCAAGGCCATATCTCTCTTCAACTGTCACTGACTGATCAACCCTCAGGAGCAGCCCTCCCTTAACTTCCTGACACACAGATCCTGTGACTTCCTGGATGGGAACTGATCCTCCTCAACTATGCAGCCCATGCTGAACACCACACCATGCCCCACTGTCATCAATCTACTCCCTGTATAGACAAGCCATACCCTAGGTTTTCAGTACAATACACAGGCACCTGCTGACTGAAACAGGCTCGGCCAGGGAACTGGATGCGGTCACTGCAGCAGAGCCAGACAGGCAAAGTCACCAACACACTCCGTGATGGGCTGGGTCAGGGCAGCCTGCCAAGTGATGGCACTGACTAACTCACCCTCCACAAACAAACTGTAAAGGTGGCTGGTTGATTTTAACTGGCAACCTGACACAGCCTAGAATAACCTGGAAAAGGGGTCTCAAGGCAGGACTGTTTAGATCAGGGTGGCTTCTGAGAATGTCTGTGGGATAATTTTAAATATGTTAATCAGTCAGGAAGCCCCACCCACTGTGGGTAGTGAATGGGACTGCAGATTGTTAAAGAGTAGAAAACCAGCCAGGCAGTGTTGGTGCACACTTTTAATGCCAGCACTCAGAAGGCCAGCCTGGTGGATAGCCTGGGCTACACAGAGAAACCCTGCCTCAAAAACCAAAAAGGAAAAAAGAAAAGAGTAAAAATCATTCATCCATTTATCCATTCACTGTTCTCTGCTCCTGACTGTGGAGCAGCAGGACAGGTTGCTCCAAGTGGCTGCCATCTTTCCCGGAATTCTAAGATATATGAGCCCTTTCTTCCTTACATCACTCTGTTGAGGTTATTCTACCACAGCAACAAGAATCAAAAGTGAGACAGGGTAGCTAACTCGCAGCCTCACACCCACACACTAGGATACCAGGACCCAGCTCTTTACATCCGTGAGCAAGGTGCCACGCAAGGGGAGGGGCACACACCTTTCACCTCTGCCCTAGCACTTGCAATGCATGCCTGATGAACTGTTTAGATCCCTGGCATCTAAGTGGAAATCTGGGACACAATGGCAGGGATCTGTAATTCTAGCACTCGCTAGGAGCAGACAGAATCGCCCAGAAGCTCCTAGGCCAGTAGGCTCAGTGTATGCACTGCAATGGCAAGAAATGAGCCCCTACTTCAACAAGGTGGAAGATGCGAAGAGACTTCAGGAAGCTGTCCTCTGACCTCCACATGTGTGCACCATGGCACACGTGCATCCACACTTACACACACAATTTTTAAAATAGTCAACAACCACGCACAACGGTGTGCACTTATAACCAGCAGAGGGGGTCTTGACTAGGAAAATGCCTCTGGAAGATTGGCCAATGGGCAAGTGTGTGGGATGTTTTCTTGATTACCGATTGATGTAGGGGACCCAGTTGACTGGGGAACAGTACCACCCTGGGCAGATCATATATAAAAAAGCAAACTGAGTGAGCCAGTGAGCAACTCCATGACTACTGCTTCAGTTCTGGCCTCCAGATTCCTGCAGGAGTTCCCATGGAGCTCTCAATTCATGATGGGCTGTAAACTAAAACAAACCCTTTCTGCTCCACGTGGCTTCAGTCATGGTGTTTGCCACAGCAGCAGATAGGAATTTAAGACAGTGAGCTTCAAGTCAGAGAAACTGTCTCAAAAAATGAGGTACATTACTCATGATTACTCATGAGGAATTACACTCAAAATATCCTCTGATCTTAACACACATGCATATGCATTTTGTGCAATATTTAACTATGGAAGGATGTATTACATTTATTTATGTTGAGGAATATTGCTTTAACCATGTAAAGATGTATTAATTTGTTTATGCTGCATTTGTTTATATAAAGATGTGCTACTGTTTTACTTTGTCTGCCTAAGGCACCTGAACAACCAATAGCTAGGCAGTAGAGGAATAGGCAGGGAAGGCTGGCAGAGAGACTAGGAGAAGGCAGAAGAGACTGAAGGAGAAAGAAAAAGAGACGCCTAGGGCCAGCCAGGCAGTTGCCAACCAACCAGACATGGAATAGGACATACAGAATGAAAGGCAAAAAGCCCCAAGGCAAAACGTAGATGAAGGTTAAATAAAGTTTTAAGAACTAGTGGAGCAAGCATAAGCTAGGCAAACATCCATAAATAATATTAAATCCTGTCTTTATTTGGGAGCTGGTTGATAGTCCAAAAGAAAGCCTGCTACATATATGCACACACACCACATGCCTGCACACCCACATGAGCATGAAGCACGCATACACACAGAACACTTCACAGAGAAGGCAGACAGCTAGGACCCAGCTGATGCTGCAGTAGCCATTCTGCCTGTAGCCTCTCTGAAGAATTCGAGCTGCCTGCCCTCCCTGCTTTCCACAGTCATCTTCACTGCCATCAGCAAGGTGCTCAGCGTGCAGCTGAGCCGCCAGAGTGAAGCTCCTTGGGAGACCCTGGGGCATTAACTTCTAGCTTTATGCAGGCTGTCCTCTCCATAACAGTGGATTCCGGCCAGAGGCATGTCCTCTGTGCTGCCATCCACATCCCTGGCAGACAGGGACACACAGGAGAGGGAAAGTACCCCCAGGGCAGAGGACAAAAGCAAAACAGGCTGTCAGGACTGCAGTTTGTGCCCTGGAGCTATCCCCTGGCACTGTCGTGACTTTCCCTCACAGGCAAGGGCTGCTGATGGTCAGCATTGTCAGAAATACACCAGCTGATGTGGGAAACCTACAAGACTTCATGTAGAAAGATCTTGATTCATAGCGCTCTCAAAACCATCTGCTGGGGGCTGGAGAGATGGCTCAATGGTTAAGAGCACTAGCTGCTCTTTGAGAGGTTCTGAGTTCAATTCCCAGCACCCACATGGTAGCTCACAACCATCTGTAACTATAGTCTTGTGGGATCAGATGACCTCTTCTGATATACAAAATATCTATATACATAAAAAAAATAAATAAATCTTACAAACAAAAAATGGCCTGCTGACTCTGGGCTCACCTCCTCCAGAGCTGCAGGGCTATGCCCATCTACACAGGACTACCCCAAACCAGTTCACCTAGTCAGAACTTGCCTTGGAAGCTCCTGGACCACTCTGAATACGCTATCCTATGGGGCATCACCCCTTCTTCTTCTCTCCATGAACACGCCACAGGGACTGACATTTTCAATCTTACTGCCAGTCAGGACACTCACAGTAACCAATCCCACCCAGTCCTCCAAAGGCTCTGGATGAATATATCTGTAAGGAGCTGCTCTCTCCACTGGGGCTAGTAGCGCAAGGTCAGGGAGGGAGAAGCAGCTGGGCGGCAACATGACACTGGCCATAATTACCCCAAGCAGCATAGCTGCTTGAAGGACCATCAGGGAAAGAGTTGGGGTTCCTCTGCCCAGCTAAAGAGGAATATTTCCAATAACCAATATTAAACTCAGCCCACCCAAGCCATTCACACACTTACCACCTTCGTGTCCGACTGGCTTTCCACTCAGCTGTGCCCATGACTTTGGTCCACCTGGCACTGAATTTGTGCTCTAAGAGAAAGAAAACAAGGAGAGCAGCTCAGCTAACCTGCTGTGCAACTGAGCGCCTCGGAATGTGGCACTCGGAGCTGGAGCAGAGCTCGCTGGCAGAGCACTGGCCTGGCACTCGTGAGCCCTGAGTGAAGAGATGGTGGGGTGAGGGCTTCATTTTAGACTCAGACCGCACACAGACGTCCACTCTTGAGGTTCTCAGCAGTCCCAGGCAGAGTCAGGAGCTTGGGACCCAGAGCAGCACAGCTGATAAGCAAGCACAGGAGACTCAACCCACACCCGCCCCCATGCCGAACTCTGCAAACATTGCCAGGCTGTCCTGTGCCCACACAGAGCTGAGTTGTCTTGCTCCAAAGGCAAAGTTCCAACCCCAATTTCAGCACACATGTCAATCTGCCAGAGATAACCGAGGAACATGCCCAACCATGTAATAGCTGCTGGCCTTCACAGCCGGGCTCCCTTAGTGGCCTTCCTCTTCTACTCATCCACACCTGGCTGCCTCAGCCTTGGCCCCTACTATAGCAGCCTTTGCTGAAAGTTCTTAAGGCTAGCAACTGGTGGATCAAGTGAAATCCCATGCCTCTGAAAGGGTCTGGTCAGAACCCAGATGGGATTCGAGAATGAGTGACACAGACATAGCACCAGTAATGGGACCTAGCCTTACCCACTGCTCCCATGCAGAAAATGTCTCATAGCCCTGAGCACCAACAACAAAGGCTTCACTGGGTACTGTGTCAAGTCTGAAAAGGTCTCCTGAGCACACAGGACATGCCCAAAGGGCAGTAGGGCATGCAACTGGGCCTGGGTGGCCTCTTGTAAGCAGAGGGGCACCAGGGCTGGAACCACACACCTCCCCCATGTCTATAGTCCCAGCCCTTACTGGGAACATTAATGGAGGGATGCCAATAATGCTGGTGATTTCTATTTCAAAAGCAGTGAACTGTAACTCCCAAGGCCTTTTAAAAGTACTAAGTCACACAGTATCCCTCTTCCTTTCCCTTAAATTACAGAGAGAATCCCAGAGCATCAAAGAAAAGTTGAGTGCTAGATGGAATGACCTGTGTGGGACAGGCTCCCTCTTCCACTGGCCAAAACTGTTGGATCCCACACCCTTCTTAGAGAGGTGCCAGACCCTCTCCAGGTTCCAGAGTCAGAGCTAGGGCACAAATGTGTTTACCAAGCTCTACAAGGCTAAGTCTCAAGCTCCAGGAGTCATAAACCCACTTGACTTTAAATCTGGAAACGAAAAGGAATTCAACTTCCACACTGTGACTTCACAGGCCCGAGGGATTGCGGTCAGTATGTATGGAATCTGATGGAAACAGGGATCTTTAGTGCTGAAGAGGAGGAGTCCTGGAGGAGCCACAGGCGCCCCGACACACACTCTTCCAGTCACAGCAGGCAACAGCCATGACACAGTGAGGGTGACACAACAGCATGGTGGTAAAAAGCATCCTAACAAAAGCAAGGCAGAGACAGACGGATCTCCGTGAGCCCGAGACCAGCCTGGTCTACATGGCCAGTTCCAGGCCAGCCAGGGCTACATGGTAAGACCTTCTCTCCAAGTGGGGCAGCATGGCCAGCTGGTTGTATTTTCAAACTCACCCGACAATGGGGCATTTCTGCAGCCTGACACTTCCTGAATCCTCATGACACTAGTGTCCACAGAGCACATCAGGAGGCACTGAGCCAGCCTGGAGTCAGCCCAAGTGACCTGCTCATGACAAATCAATCTGCACCCAAGCAAGCAAATGCCTATTCTCAGCTCCCAAGCAGCACCCCAGCAGGACTCAGCAGGGCCCTGACAGGCAGGGTTCCCAGCACTTACCTCCTGACTGATTGACTGTGTCGGTTTCTGCAAATTGGAGACAGATTTCTGCAAACCCGGCTGCGGCTGCGACTCCAGCGGCTGAGAGGCTGTCACACTGGAACTAGAAGAGGGGCAGGATGCAGGGTGGGGTCAGATGCCACACAGGGCAGTCTGCTGCTTGCTTCTGACAGTTGTCAAA
The DNA here is from genome assembly GCA_028555095.1 of Dicrostonyx torquatus. Taxonomy (NCBI): domain Eukaryota; kingdom Metazoa; phylum Chordata; class Mammalia; order Rodentia; family Cricetidae; genus Dicrostonyx; species Dicrostonyx torquatus. Next base: position 3,047,269 of record JAQHUG010000064.1, read on the forward strand.
TGAACTTAAAGGAAGCAATAGAAATCTACCAATGAAGAAGCTGAGTCACCGGTGTGGGGGGCCTGAGCTCCTGACCCAGGTTGCCCTGCTTTGAGACTCAATGGACTTCTACCATGCTTCAGTGCATTTAAATAAATAAATAAAATGCATGCTATCAGTAAAAGAAAATTTGTAAATATTACTACCATCTCATTTTCCAGACAAACTCTGATTCCCACAGATTTTCCTATACATATGTTAAAATCTTTAACACATGACAGCCCTGTGTATATGATTCCACAATTTCTTTTTCCCATCTATTAGAGCTTTTCTACATACATAAGCTACCTTTAATGATGACTAACTGCAGTTGTATGGACCATAAGTTAGTCAGTTTCTGCTCCTCACTCTCCATTACAGAAAGAACTGCCACAAACATTTTACACACACACAGGTCTTTGGGCACTCTCTGCTAACAGAGTCATACAACATATGGATGACGCTGTCCGAACCAAGATTTCTTACAATTTAAAAGCTATCACCAGGTGTCTTCCATGCAAGCTGCAGTGTGTACCCCCCTGTCTGAGAGGAAATAGGGTGTGTGGAGCCTTCTGCTCCACCTCAGCACCTTGAACTTGACAGCCTCAGGCATAGTAGCTGCCCACTTGATGACAAGCAGCAGTTGCCAGGGGATCCACAGACACACTGCTCCAAGTTCACCTGACCACAGTTACGAGAATGATAAAATGAAGGCCAATGGTCCTTCTCTCACACCACCTTCTAACCTAAAACAGAAGCTTCCAGGTAGTAGCACCTTTGTGTCCCCAAATCTAGGCTCCAATCCTCTCATAGAAGACAAGACCAGACCAAGGCAATGGGTAGCCTCCTCCACAGCTCCCTCTCACTTCCTTCCCAGCAGGTGGCCTTCACCAGGGTGTCTGGCACTTTCTCTGCCACTGTTTGAGACTGCAGAGGAGTCTCCTCTCTGCAGCTTCTGGGAGCAGAGGCACCAGAGCTCCCACTGAATTGAGCCACATCTGCTTCATCACAGAGCTGGTGGACGACAGCAGCTGGCATGTGCCATGCCCTCTGCGCCAAGCTGTTACCCATGTGTGTACCACAGTGCCCTGGAGGCCACCCCTGGAGCTAGGGACTATTCCCCCTTGAAGGCAGAACCCTGGGGCTCAGAAATGAACTAATCCCCCAAGTCCCAACAACTCAAAACTGGTCTGACTAGAAACAGCACACAAATCCAATCTGAAGATCGGGTCCTATCTGACAATTAACAGCACACCTCACAAACTACCTGCAAAATATTGTTTTGTTTGAAACAGGGTCTCTCCATTTAGCCCTGGCTGACCTAGAATTCACTATGTAGACCAGGTTGGCCTCAAACTCATAGAGATCTGCCTGTCTCTATTCCCTGAACGCTGGGGTTAAAAGTGTGTACCACCATCCCTGGCTACAAATAGTTTAAACAGCTCAGGACCCATTTCACACACTTCCACAGCAGGTCCAGGGACTACGTGGTTCCCTCGCACTATACCTCCTTTTTGCCACGCTGCAGCGACAGCTTTCCCAGAGTTCCCAGGGCCATTTCTAGCACAAGCTTGAAAGATGGGGGACTGGATGGCACACTGCATGCTGGTCACTCTTCACTCACTGTCTGGTTCCCTATGTCAGCATGCAGGGACCACAGCGGATGCAAGGGGTGAGGGTGGGGGAAGCCAGACTGTCTTGGGTCTTGGTTTTCACACTCTGTAGCAAGCTCCAGCAGGAGGCCCTCCCCAGACAGAGGAAGAGATCAAGACACGAAGAGGCTCAAGATCAAAGGCGGCTCATCATCTGAGGGCTCATGTGGCAGTGCCTCGCTGTCTCTCTAGAGACACACGACTCAGGACTTGAGTCTCTTAAGGCTGCAGCTGCCAAGCTACATTCTCCCAACATGGAGCACACAGGGCCCCAGCCCCAACCTAATGACTCTCTAGGGACAGTCTGAATCACTGCCCACAATCCCTTGGGGGGTATGGTTATCCAGAGAAATGCTACTAATCAGCTCGAAGGCCCATCCAAACAAAGGCAAGGAACAAAGTGCACACAGTCAAAGGAAAGCCTGGCCATGCTTCTTACTCCCAGCTCCTCCTCTTCCTACATTGCAGAAGATGGGACACAAACCCACCCCCTGCAAACCCTAGTCATCACCCTTCTGCTACTCACCTCTTTGGGTCTTGCTGGTCCTGCTTGTTGGCCCATCCTGTCCCGTCTTTGGGTACTATCACGATGTTGGGGTCGTTTCCTTTGTTTTCAGACTTCAGGCTTGGCAGGTTTGCAGGCGGTGGCATACGCCGGGCTGTGGCAACTTTCCCGAGACTCTGTAAGCCATGTCTAGGAATAACTGCAAGGAAAAGTACGCGGGACAGAACACATACCTCACAGGAGGAAAGAGGCCAATTCGCACCTCTACTCAGACTCCAAGTGAAAAAGACAAAGCTGAGCCGGGCGGTGGTGGCACACGCCTTTAATCCCAGCACTCGGGAGGCAGAGGCAGGCGGATCTTTGTGAGTTCGAGACCAGCCTGGTCTACAAGAGCTAGTTCCAGGACAGGCTCCAAAGCCACAGAGAAACCCTGTCTCGAGAGAAAAAAAAAAAAGACAAAGCCGACAAAGTGCCTGGCAGTCACTCTGGGCCCTGCCAGCTCCTCCCCAGATTACAGAGACAAAGGGCCACTGAACTGCACAGGCTCTCTCATTCTACCGTGGTAGGAGGCAGCTGGGGGAGCTCATGCCAGGGAGGAGCCAGACCCAGGAAACTCAGCCCACAGTGACCACCCCTGCATCAGACAATAGCCTAGCTACAACCCAAGAACCCCCAGGAAGGCCTTGTGGGTAGCAACAAGTCCAACATGAACTTGTTCCACCAGGTTCCACAAATCAGAACCAGGCAACTAAGAGGAAAAGGCCACTGTCATTCCACCCAGCAGCCCCACTGTCAGCAGGGACAGTCACCTGGCCAGGCCTTCCTTACCTGAGGATCTGGCCGCGCCTACTGATCTGCCTTTATACTTGTCAAACAGGCTGAGAGTCGAGTACTTGCTTTTCCCATCCTTGCCCTGGGTTATTTGCCCCAAACGATCGGACATTGCGATGAAATGTCATCTAGTAAGAAAATTTTTCTCGGCACCGCTCCCGATTTGCCTTTGGAATAAAAAAGAGGGGGTCAGCACCAGCCTTCCAATTCAGAGGGGCAATTCCTACAGCAATCAGGGACATCCTGGATGTAAAGACACTCTTGGACTGTCCCAAGGAAAATGCCCTCAGCATTTACCCACAGGTGGCTGGCTCTGCAGATAGCCTGGGCTACCCCACCCCCATTAATGACTTGCTGATGAGACAAGCTGGAGTCCGCTGCCATGGCCATACTATAAATAGATCTTGACACACTCGGTCTCTCTCCAAGTCAAGGACAACTCTCCAGGACAGAAAACAATACTCCTGACTTCTAGCTCACACGAAAGGCTAGTAAATGAGACGAATGGGGGTGCATAGTCCACCAGCCACAAGTGCCATGTCAGGGGAGCAAACCCCATCAAGAGAAAGTGACCTCGGAGCAAGGTAGAGGAAAGAGCAGCACCTGGCGAAGACTAGCCATGCACCAGGGTGGGATGCAGGTGAGAAACTGCAAGGGCAACTCCTCTCCACTCTGACAAAGCCTTGAGGACAGGGAAGCAGCTTCCACCCTTTCTTAGCATTCTCCTTGTCTCTTGTTAATTCACGAATTCATTCCTTCCAGCACTAAGTGCTCCTCCAGAATTCGTGAGCTCTGTGTTCATCAAAACTTAGACCAAGAGTGAGCATCTTCTGCTCCACACTCAGCCTCGCCTAGAGATGCTGAACCTGTGCAAGGGACCATGGCTTCCTAACACTGAAAGCAAATCCACTGAGCACTACAATCGTGGACGTATCCTTAATGGCCTCACAGGGTGACTAATACAAGGTGACTGGGAGGCAATGCCATAGTGAGGTCTGTTACTCTGGGATTCTGTCCTGAAGCTACTCAGGATAGGAGAATACATTAGTGTATCTGGGAGATATTTTGCATCCAATAAGATGATGCTTAAGATAGATGTCTACAACATGAGCTTAGAATATAAAGCACAGGGAGCAACAATCAATTACAACAGGCACAAAAGACAAAAAGTTGAGACACAACCACTGACATCACATCTGTGCAGACAGAGCTGCATCTCCCCCAACACATACATCAAAAGCACAGGTGTCAGCTCTGGCACAAACCAGGTTTTACCACCCTTTATTCCATTAGCCAACACTGACTATTCCTGAGACTACTGCAGGAGTGGGTGAGCACACAATGTGTGCCAGGAAAAGCCCTTAAGAAATGCAGAGGGGAGCTGCAGACAAGGAGGCATCTGCTGAACAAGCCTCAAGGCCTGATGCCCAGAACCACTCTGGAAGCTGCTCTCTGACTTCCACATGCACACCATGGCACCTGCACGCACACACACACACACACACACACACAAATCAATCTTAATTTAAAGAAAGCAAAAAGAGCGTGGTACTCATGTGTAGGGACATCCCTCTCACCATCTTGGCACTTTTTCCCTCAGGGAAAGACGGTCCTTTCTCTCGTCACAGCCACCCTCGTTGTATATTAATTCCCTTCCTCATCCTAGCCCACAGCTATGAAGAGGCCCTGGCATACCAGGATATTGACTCAGTACAAGGAGTGTCATGCCTATTCATAGCCAAACCCACATATCAACTTCCCATGCTCACTGCCCAAGATCAGTGAGAACCCTCAGCTCAATGTTCTGCCCAGGAGCAATGAGCAGACATGACCATGAGGGGAGACGACCCACGGGTGCCTTCTTGCCATCCCTTTCTTTGTCGTTGGATCTCCCTCCTCTAAACCTTTATGGATGAGTCTGCTCTGCCCCAATAACAGCATCCTTCCCTCAGGATCGACCACAAGTCCTATAAGATAGGACCTGGATTTAAGCCACTTCAGAGTAACCAGAACTTCACAGGACCTCAAGTATATGTTGACCCAAAATTCATTAATGGGAAATGCATATCAAAACTGACTGCTATGAGACACTCTCTTACCCCGTCACAGTCACTAATTACCGAAAAGAAAGAAGAAGAAAAAAAAAAACCACAAGTGATGGAGATGGTGCAGAGAAGCAGCAGCTGCTACATGAGCTGGAGGTACCAAGGAAGAGTACAGATGGTCACCACGCATAACTGGAGTGCTCAGCAGTGCCACTCCTGAGTACACAGGCAATGGTGCTGAGGGCAGTGCGTGACACTCAGGCAGCCACCCAGGGTCTTGTGCACAGACAGACAGACAAAGTGTACATGCACTATTATCTAGCCATAGAAGAAATGAAACTGTCATTGGCAGCACTGCAGACAGAAGTGGAGGTCACTGTGTCAAGTGTGGAGATTCAGGTAACAAAGGACAAATTTCACATGTGGTGACTTACACATGGAGGCAAGATAGTGCTTGCCACCATGACTGACAACAGCCTGAGTTCTATTCCCAGACTCCTCAGGGAGAAAAGAACAAACTCCCACAATTTATCCTCCGAATCCCACATATTTCCCACACAATGTATGTATAAAATAATGTGCAAAATAAACACAAAATTTCTTTAAAAGTTGGTTACACTGGGTGGTGGTGGTATATGCCTTTAATCCTAGCACGGGGATTTCACTGAATAAAGGGAAGTCTGGTCTACAGAGAGAGTTTCAGGACAGTCAAGGCTACACAGAAAAACCCTGTCTCAACAAAATAAACAAACAAATATATAAAAGTTGATCTCAAAGAAATGGACAGAAAAGCAGTATCTACCAGAGTCTGGAAAGGGGGAGGGAGAAATAAACATAATAGTCTGGAGAGGAGCAGGAGAGCCAGGGTGTCAGCAGGCAGAGGATATGGAGCGTTCCTACCCAAACAAACACCAATTTCTGCAGTGACATGTGCTGGCCACCCTGATCTAACAGTCATGCACTGCGCACACATACTGAGATGTCATACCTCATTCCAGAACAAGACAACTGCCTTGCCAAGCAAGGCTCACTGGTTACAATCACTGACTGCTCCTACAGAGGACACAGGTGTGAATCCCAGCACCAGATCCAGGAAATCCAATAGCCTTTTCTGGACTCCATGGACATCAAGCATACACATAACACACGTACAACATATATGCAAAACACTCACACCTAAAAAGAAAACTTTAAAAAGTGGATTTCCTTATCAACTGACAGGATCTAGGTAGTAGACACGTCTGTCAACTCAAACTGGCAATTTAAAATAGAAGAGATGACTTGGGTAGAAGGCCCAACCCAGCCAGGTATCTGTGATGCTGCATGCTGGAATCCGCACAATGCAGAGGCTGAAGCCAGAGACTGAGGCTTCAGGGTCTACCTGGTCAACCTCAAGATCCTGCCGCTACAGACAAAAACCCAAACCCGGGTGATAGCCAGGTGGTTAAGAGTGCTCACTATTCTTTCAGGTCCCAGCACCTGCCTGGTGCCTTACAACCACAGTCTCCTGGCCTCCAGGGGATCTGCACACGTGCAATGCACACAAACACATGCGCGCACACACACACAGAAATAATTGAAGCTACTATAAAAGAAAGACCAATGTGTGACAGATGACTGACCCTGAACCCTTGGGGTGGTCACATGATGGGACCTGTACCCTGCCTCATAGGGTAGCTTCCTAAATGAAACGTGGACAAGCAATAACCTATTTGGTACACTCAGGCTAAAAACGGTAGATTTTTAGTTTTTTGTAACTTTTGTTTTAAGGAGATGTAAATAGTACCAGGTATGGCGCATGCCTTTAATCCCAGCACTCAGGAGCTAGAAACAGGCAGATCTCTGTGAGTTCAAGGCCAGCCTGGTCTACAAAGTGAGTTCCAGGACAGCCAGGGCTACATAAACAGAGAAACTGTCTCAAAAAAAAAAAAAGGAAAGAAAAATTGAGAAAGAAATGTAACGCCAAGGGCAGGGTGGAATAGGGACCAGTCACAGGACACTGTCCGGAACCAGCAAGATGGATTACAAACAGGGACTGTGTGCAGGTATACAGGTTAATTCAGTACTGTATGTCCCTCAGCCAAGAGTCCTTGTGCCCAGAGTCTGGTGGCAGAGGGATCCACAGTGTGGTTAAGCCAAGTCCTGGGTGGCATGCAGCCTGCATGATATGAGAAGCCCCGTGGGGTCATGAAGAGTCCCACAACAGGAACAGAGGCTCAGTCAGAGAGCTTGGAAGACAGAGGAAGGGATGGTTACAAGCAGGACACAGGTCTCCAAAGGCTGAAGAGAACAGGAAGTGCATTCTGCCCTAGAGCCTCCAGCATAAGGCAGCCTGGCTTTAGCCCTGGGAGGGAGACTTGCTCAAGTTTCTAAACATCAGAGCCAGAACAGTAGAAATCTGTGTTTCAAACCACTCAGTATATATAGTAAGATACCACACAAATGGAAGCTAGTACACGCATGTGCTCATGCTACCACACACCCAACACAAGGCTAATCCTGGAACATAATAAAGGACAAGCTAGACACAACCCCACCTCACAGTCAGCTTACAGGGACCAGTCCGTCTCTAGCCTTGATACAAGGACACACACACACTAAATGGCAACCACATTTCTGTGGTCTCTGACCACAACTGTCTCTGGTCACTGAGAATGACCAGTGATAGCCTGTCTAGGCACCTCCTTCCCAGCCAGTGTGCAGGGCTAGACTTAGCACCATTAAAAGTTAATTTTTTTTTTTTTGCTGTTTTGTTTTGTTTTTTCAAGATAGGGTTTCTCTGTAGCTTTGGAGGTTGTTCTGGAACTCTGTAGACCAGGCTGGCCTCGAACTCACGGAGATCCTCCTGTCTCTGCCTCCTGAGTGCTGGGATTAAAGGTGCGCCCCACCACTGCCTGCATAATCTGGTGAATTCTTAATTAAAAACTGAGACTGTAGTGAGAACCTGTCTCCAAAATAAAAAAAGAGGATAAGAGGGAAAAAACAGAAACAAATGGAACACTGGAAAAAGTGAACAAGGCCTTCGCAGTCGCTCTTATGTGAGTGTAGCTGGCTTCATTCCAAAGCATTTATTTATTTTTGGTTTTTCCAGACAGGGTTCTTTTACAGCCCTGGCTGTCCTGGAAGTACCTCTGTAGACCAGGCTGGCCTCGAACCCACAGATCCACTTGAGTGCTGGGATTAAAAGCAAGCACCACCATTACCCAGTAAAAAGTAAATACTTTTGTGTCAGAGGACAAGTTTCAGGACTTGGTTCTCGCAGCATGTGGAATCCAGGGACTGAACTCAGGTCTTCAGGCTTGACAGCAGGTGACTAGGCCCAGGGTAAAGAGGCAGGGACGACACATCCTCAGCGTGCCTACCTGATAGTCAGCACTGAAGCAAGAGTCACCCATCCCACCTGAGGAGTCCCAGACCAGAAGCTAGGCCCGCTCTTGAGAAGTTACAAATATCTGGGAGGAGATGGTCTGTCTCCAACTGCTTCTTGAACTGTGTGTTCCCAGACAATTCAGCCACTCAAAAAGCACTGCATGCCTGCAATATCCGGAGCGTGGGAAGGGAGGTGCCTGGGTAAGCTCAACACAGGGAACACCGGGACCTGCACCACCACTGCACAGCAGGGTGGAGTGCAGTCCAGCTCACTGAATTCTGCACCTGTTGGCCACTCTGTTGGTACCGCCAGACTTCAGTCACCTCACTGCTGAACAACTGGTCAAGAACACTCAAATGCAGGCCACTCTAGCCAAGTACAGCCATGTGACTCTTACTTTGTGTCAAACCAGCCACCTCTTCCCACAGGAGAGGGAAGAGTTGCTATGGAAACGCCCCAGGGAAAGGGAAGGGCCTGGCACACATTCTGGCAACAATCCCAGGTGAAGACCCCACAAGTGGCAGGTGGTCCAGGTACACAGCACCAGAGGAATCCCCAGTAGGAGTCAGGTTACACCTGGTTCTTTTATTTATAGTCTACAGCCCCTGCTCAGAGCACTCAAGGTCTTTCAGTCAGCCATAACCCACTGAACACAGTTCAAGAAGGAAACTGTAGCCATTAGAATCCCCCTAAATTACTTATCTTTCCCCCAAAGCTTGTGGTATTTGGGTCCTGGCCCAGCCTGCACCCACCTGGCTCTCCTGCCTGCCAGCTGGTTTTCACAGCACAGGCCAGAAGCACTAGCTATGAGTCGGCTTTTAATCAGCTCCAGATAGCTGCCCATCTTCTCCTCATCCACACACACTTCCACCCTCCCCCAGCCTGCGGGCCAGGATGGCAGGAAGCAAGCCTGGGCAGGCACTGCCTGTCAATCAGGAAGCTGCTGAGGCCTGCTGGGCAGGTCAGGGCCCAGTGTCCCACAGCCTGACTCACACCTGGGTCTGTGGGACAGGACTGGCCCAGATCCTCCAGGTCCTGGCTGGGAGCATGGCCCAGCCTGGCTCCCAGCCACAGCTGTCTGCTGCCGTCTGTTCTTTTGTGTAGGTAACAAGCTCTTTTTATCTCCAAACAAAATCTAATCTGGAACTTCAATACCACAGGGAAAACTGGAAGAAACTGCAGGTGCTTTGCCCAGCCTGTGACCCTCCTGTCCCACAGCAGCCACCTTAGGCACTTCTAAAGGGCCCAGATGCACTGTGCAAAGAGAAAATGCTGCTTTTAGCCAGATGAGGGGCGGAAGAATCCTCCTGAAGACAGCTACAAAGAAAGAACTAGTAAGGACAAGCCATTTAGAAATCTATGTAAGTATGCACACTTTGGCAACTGATCTAAAGATAGCAGAGGCCCAGGCTGGGCAGGAACAAAAGCCAACAAAGACAATGACACCCAGGCCACGCCTCTCCAGACAGGGCCTGCCTGTCCGGCAGGTTTTGGCTGTCTGTCCTTCACAGGGTCTGGCTCCCTGCACACTATTTCATCAAAAGCCATTTCCGGGTAACAGGATTAATTTCACTCCGCATTTGGGTATAAGCCAGCGTGAGATGACCAGCCAGGCAATCTGGGATGGGCTATGGCTGGTGGGGAGAAATGACAGCTGGGCACTCAGGCTGATCATGGCAGTCGTGGGCATTCCTGAGCACCGGGCGCCCCCCTAGGCACTCACGTGCCTTGGACTTTATACAACACCCTTTTTAGAAGATACCCATGTCAGCCTGTTTGACAGAGGAGAACATTCAGGTCCAGTTGTCAGGAAAGAGAGATCTTGTCAAAGGTCAAATGGTCAAGGGCATAGACACAAGGCTGTGGCAGATGGAGTCTGACAGCCGCCACCCCAGGCGCTGCACTGGTCGCCTGCAAAGTGACAGCACCGGATGATGAATCCCAAAACAGAGTTCTAATTCACACCCTGACTTCACAACCAGGCTTTCCTCAGGGAAAGCCCATTCTTTTCATGGCCTCCCTGATGCCAGTACCGTCTAGGGCCTGCCTTCTGAGTCTCCACCCTCAGGACCCAAGAACAGCATTACCCACACTGATGAAGAACCTCTGCCAGCTCAGAGCACAGTGGCCGCCTGGAGAAGCCATACACTGAGTGCAGCCAAGGCCACGGCTGAGAGGCACCCACAGAAAGAGGGAGATGGGCTCTGTATGGAAGGGGTGGGGGGTGGCCATCACCAGACAAGATGGCAAAACCATGACCTGCCCAGAAAGAGAGCAGGTAAGCAAATAATCCAGGAAAGACCTACAGGGACCAGGAGGAACAGTCATTAAGATTCCTCATCAGGATCAGCAGGCTGGCTAGGCATGGGGCATGATCATGAAGCGTGCTGCCAGGCCTGCTGTTGCTGGTCTGAATGAGAAATGTCCCTAGAGGTTCACATATTTAAACAAAGCAGTGCCTGACTTCGGTACTGCTAGGATAGTGGTTCTCAACCTGTGGGTCATGACCCTTTGGGGGTCACACATCAGATATTTACATTACGATTCAAAACAGTAGCAAAATTACAGTTACAAAACAACAACAAAATAAGTTTATGGTTGGGGTCACAAAACAAGAAGCTGTATTAAAGGGTTGCAGCAAAAAATAAATTAAAAAGGCCAGGTAGGTGGTTGTGGCACATACCTGCAATCTCAGGAGGCAGAGGCAGGCGGATCTCTGTGTTTGAGGCCAGTCTGGTCTATAGAGCAGTTCCAAGACAGCCAAGCCTTCACAGAGAAAACCCTGTCTTGAACAAACAAACAAAGATTCCATTGTTTATTTCAGACACTGCAGTGCTCACAGGCCAGCACATGCTCCAGACCCTGAACCACTTGGTGCAGTGGAACACAGACACACTGAGCAGCCATCTGGCACACCAACAGCAGCAAGTCCCCTAACTTCTTATATACAAGTACATTCAGCCGCAATGTTGAACTGCTTGGCCCTGCCCAATGCATCACCATGGCGTGTAAGTATCACAAATAAAAATAACATACACAGGGAGCAAAAAAATCCTCATTCACAAAAGCAGATGCTAGGCTGACCCAGAGCTATGGTTTTCTGCCCTCTGGAGTACAGGTGAAACAGAGAAATGAAGATGAATCCAAGACAGAAGGTTCAACAGATACAGCAGGATGGGTCAGTCTCATTGTGTTGTCTCTAGGGCCTCACTCAGCAAGAGCGAGACCCCAGCATCCGCCATGCTCCTGGCATCAGAGGCTCTCTACATAGCATTCAGAAAAGCAGGAATGAGAGCTCCTCAGCAGCTGAGTACATACTGCTTTTAAAAAGGACTGGAACTCAATTCCCAGCAGTCATGGCAGGCGGTTCACAACCACCTCTAACTCCAGCTCTGGGGGAGCTAACCCTCTGCAGGCCTCTATAGGCACCTGTGCTCATATGCAAACCCTCACAAGACCCACACACAAACACACACAGACATACACTTAATCTAAAAAATAAAATTGGGAGCACGGCAGAGGTGGTGCATCCTTTAATCCCAGCACTCGGGAGGCAGAGACGGGCAGATCTCTGTGAGTTCCAGGCCAGTCTGGTCTAAAGAGCAAGATTCAAGACTCAGGACTGCTGGGGCTGCAAAGAAACACTGTCACAAAATAAAAAAAAAAAAAAAAGCTTCAAAATAAACGTGAGGAAACAGGTCTGAATCTGGGGATTCTAATGAGCCAGGATTTATTACAGAGATAACAGATACCACATAAGCCCAAAGACGCACCAAAACTAAAAAAAGAAAGGAAGCCTCTTCCCAGGCCTAATCCTCCTGCACTTAGTTCACAAGCCTTTTCCGCATGCCTGACCACACATCAATCTCCATTCCTGATCCTCAGGCCTCTTCTTCCATCAGGACCACAGTGCAGATAGCAACTAGCTCATGCTGAGAGCTGCCCACTCACCTTCCAGGGCATCAGCCCACTGACTACACAACACAGTACCTTAAACTTCTCCCCAGTCACGTTTCTGAAACACAAGGTTTGCAACCTGCCTCCAACCCACACCAGATTCCTCAGAGAGTAAATAAAGGATGAAAGAGGCCAGAGGATAGCTGAGTGACAGAAGACCTGCCTAGCCAGCACAAGGCTGGATGCTGAGCATAGCAAGCAAACACACACACACACACACACACACACTTTTTTACACTTTTGTTTTAAGGAACAAAAAAATGAGCTGGGTGTAGTGACCTACAAAGCCCAGCACTAAGGCTGAAGCAGGAGGATGGATGTAGAGTTTCAGGCCAACCTTGGGCTACACAGACCATAAATAACACACACAAGCCAGGTCTCGCTCTCCGTGGGTTCTAGATGCACAGCAGATGCTCAGTCTGGACTGCAGCACCCACCCTGCAGACTTCTCAGCAGCTCTCTCAAGACTCTTGTGTAGCCACTGAGGCCTCAATTTCCCCACTTTGGGGCTCCTGCCTGTGCTGGGTAGAATTGCTCCAGCTACTCTCAGCAATGACTGAGCCTCCATAACCAAGGACCTGTCCCCACACTCATGTACACCTTCAGAAATCATGAGACGCAAGATTGCACAGCCCTTATGAGCCCTCGGAAGCCTGTGCACTGTAATTCTCCAGCGTCCCTTGAGATCAGCCGTCCACTGTGACCGCATCTTAAACACCATCAAACTGCCCCAGTTTCAAGGCTCCTGCATTAGGGAAATATGGAAAATAAGCATGGATGCTCACCGGCTCTGCTTGGGCTTCTTTCCATAACATTGTCTTGGTTTATTTTTTACCAACAAATAAAACACACACTTGATATAGCTTTAAATTTTTCATGCATGCATGTGGATGTCCTTAGCACTCACATAAAAAGCTAAGCATGGCTGTACATGCCTGTAATTCTAGGACCAGGAACTCACTAACAAGCCAACCTAACCCAAATGACTAGCTTCTGGTTTCATGAGACCCTGACCCTGACTCAAGGCCCTAAGGCAGAGCGTGACAAAAGATTTTTTTTTTTTTAGCCCTGTGCACAGCACAGGTGCCCACACAATTGTATGCATGCACCACACAAATACATTAACAGACACAGCACAAACAATCCCAAGAAGCCACTCCCAGGCACATGGCCGCATCTCTCACTTCCAGGCAATGCCGCCAGGATTCTCAGGAACCCTCCCATGATGTCAATGACCTGCTTCCAGTTACTACTCTCTGGTCTACTATGGTTTGGGTTCCCATTTCAAGGGTTCAATGAGGGCTGGCATGTAGAGCAGTGGCAGAGTGCTTGCCCAGAACACACAAGACCCTAAGTTCCATTCCCAGCACAGAAAGAAAAAAAATTATTAAAAAAAAAAAAAAACCCAAGGAACAAATCCAAGGCCAGCCTGGTCTACAAAGTGAGTTCCAGGACAGCCAAAACTGTTACACAGAGAAACCCTGCGTCAAAACACAAACACAAATAATTTCTGGAGAAGAAAACCATCATCCATAAAGCTCAAAAAGCATTGCACCCAAGTTCTAACAAATTTGCGTGTGCATGCTGGGATGGGAAATTGGAGAAACACTCAGCGGCTGTCATCCGGCCAGCGAGCAGCCCAGCTGTGACTGTTTACACCGAGAGCCTCTCTGTGGATGACGTCACCCAGAGCAAGCTGGAGTTTGGGCAGCCAGGAATGAGGTTTGTGGGCCTCAGGCAGGAAGCAACTTTCTCTAGCCTGTCCAGTCACTGCTGCCTCAGTTCAACCCAACCCAGCACGGGAGGGCAGAGCCCAGGAGTGCTCCCATGATCCCCCCAGGAACAGCCTGGCTGCTCTGCTAACTCCCACCTCACAGAGGTGAAGTGGGGCCTCTGGCAGGGAACAAACCCCCTGCAAAGGCTTCTCTGACAGAACAGGGGCATGAAAGGAGCCAGGGATATGGGGACAGATGGTGACTTCAGAGTCAGTGGCCAGGTGACATGCCAACACCCCAAATGAACACAGAGCCTGTGCTACAGAAGACTTCGACTGCTATGCCACCTAAGGCTCTCCGTAGAGGGGCAGTATAGACATTATAAGGAGACTGTTACAATGACTTCCCTTTCTGGGACTAGAATGCTCAGAGAGATCCTCTCACAGTCAGAGCCTCGAACAGAGGGGAAATGCAAGAGGCATCAGGGAGACAATTTCACAGAAAACACTCCAACGTCTGTGTCATCTACACGTGCACACACATCTAAAGAACGGCCACTAGTCCTCATAGTCCTCTTCTGCGGAACTCTGAAAAACACCATCTAGACCCCCAAGGGCATTCTACTCTTCTAGAACCCTCCAAAATGAAAATGAGTAAAGAACCTGAAATTGAGGGGCAATTTTGGCGGCAGCAGACTGACGTGCTACTCGGTGAGGGCTGCAGAGGGGACTGTCTTATTACTCTCAGAAGGAGCACCCCAGGGTGCCATGAAGTGGTGACTATCTCTGAAAGGAAGAGGACCAAACAAGTGTGTCAGCCAGATTCCCCACTGGATAAACGGGCTAGAAAGGCCAAAGGACATGAGGGCTGGACAGAGGCTGAGCAAAAAAGGAAGCTAAGCAAGAGAAGCCAGGAGGACCTACCACCTACCGCCTGTGTCCTCCCCCATGTCCCAGCAATGCATGAGTCTGCTCCAGCAAAATGATCTCCTCTCCCTCTCAAGTGTGAAAGAAACCATAAAATTAAAAAAAAAAAATTCGAGAAAAATCCCCAGAGTTAAGAAATCAGAGACTAATGAAGGGCACAGAAAGAACACATGGTGCACATAAAATCCCAGACGTTAGGAGAGAAGGTAAGAACTGTTTTCTCAATCTGGCTCCACCCACTAACCCCCTTAGAATGAAAGGAAGCAATGAATCCCAGGCTGGGACAGTTTCTGACTATGGAAACCAGCCCCTGGGGCGGGGGGGGGGTGTGTGTGTGTGATGGGCTGGGGTCCTGGTCTGAATGAAAAAGAGAAAGTGAGCTAAGCGGCAGAGCCCACCTCCTTCTGAGCCCTGGCTGGGAGGAACTGACGTCACACTCCTGCAGCCCTGACTGCCTCGCCCCCAGTGGCCCACCCTTGAACTCGTCCCGTGGCAGCATTCGGGGGAGGTGAATGGATGGGAGGAAAAAACGCCTTCCAGACTCATACGCAGGGCCCTATAGGTTCCTTCACCCCCTCAGGTGCCCAGGGTGCCCTCTAGTCAAACACCAGCCAACATCACCAAGTCATTTCTGTCCAGCCCGTCAATGACTGACTCAGTCCCTAGGTTTTAGTGACAATTCAGATCACTAAGTCCCCAAGAGGAGAAGCACTCGGCCAGTGAACCCCACTGCGGCCTGCTTCTGGACTTAACCTTCCTCAGGTGAAAAACATCCTCACTGTCTAAGACAGTTGCTGCCTTTGGATGCCGGAGTCTCTGATAATAACACACACATGGGATCTGGAAAATACAGGCTCAAAAGACAAAGTCAGGCTCCAGGGTGACAGCCACAGCACATCTGGTAAGATAGCAGCAGTACTACGGGCAAAGAGCCCCAGCCAAGACCAGGACAGGGGCTCCAGGGTGCAACACTGACTGCAAATGCCACTAGGTAGCAAAGCCTTGTAGCCATCCCCACCTCCCAGCCCAAGACGGCACTTTTAAGAAGTGGGGCTTAACAGCTGGTCTTCAGATCAAATGAGCCGCGCCCGTAAAGGACTGTGGGGCCCTAGTCTTCCCAACCCTTCTTTTAAGACAGGATCTCTAAACAGCCCTGGCTGTCCTGGAACTATGTAGAACAAGCTGGTCTCAAACTCAGAGATCCGGATGCATCTGCCTCCTACCTTCCCAGCGGGATTAAAGATGTGTGCCACCACACCCAGCTTTACTCTCTCTTTTCACTCCCTGGTAGGTAATGAGTAGAGTGTCACACACTCCCAGCAACAGTGCTGGTTTGTCACAGGTATGTTACAGTACAGGGAGACGCCAGCACACGGGCAGAGTAACTCACCACAGGTATGTTACAGTGCAGGGAGACGGCCAGCACATGGGCAGAGGCAGATTATCTGAAGTCGTGCCGTCTGTTTCTAGATTCCTTCCCATCAGCTCGTCGGCCTGTCCCTTTTGCCTGTCCATCAACACCTGCATTACTGTCCCTTCGTGAAATCCTCATCCTGGTGAGACAGCTCTTCTACATTCTTCAGGAGCTCTCACTACTCTTGGCTTTTTACATTTTCAAAGAAATTTTAAAAATCGCTTTGTCTATTTCCAAACAAATGTCAACAGGAAAAGAAAAGCCTGCTGGGACTGTCCCTGGAATTACATGAATCTAGAGATCAGTTTAGGCAGAAATTACACCCTTAAAGGCCCCACAAGCTGGTAAGCATGTGAGGTCACAACAGCTCCCAGCCATGCCTGGAAATGCACCTGCACCACAACCCTGCCTGTGACTGACATGCGCGCGCGCGCACACACACACACACACACACACACACACACACACACACCCCACACACACACACAGATCCAAGACTGTAGAAGCCTCGTGATCTGGAGCAGCTAAACGGAAATAAGTCAGATGCCCATCGCTGCTACAGTGGGCAAGCACTGTATTCACAGAACCAAACCTATTCAGCAGCGAGAACAAATAAATACAAAGCTACATGGATGAAACTCACAAAGGTGGGGAACAATCCACACACACACAAAAATGTAACTGACATGAACCTAAATATGCAGAGCAATTTAAAGATAGAAGTCATAAACACAAAAGAGAAAAAATATACTTAAGCTCCACAGCTTGGTACATAGAAATGGTACAAGAGAAAACAGCAGCTCACAAAGCAGAGCACAGACATGTTCAGACAGGAGCTCTTGCAGATTCGAAGGAAAGTCCCAAATTCAGAAAAGCAAATAAAATCTCCAACCGCAGAACCTAAAATAACGAAGCCAGGTATGATGCCCATGCATATCTATGATCCTAGCACTAAGGAGGCTGAGGCAGCAGGACTGCTATTAGTTCCAGGCCAGTCTGGGCTACAAGAAAGACCTGTCTAAATAAATAAGGAAAGACAGAAGAATGCCTCAGCCGGGTGGTGGTGGCACACACCTTTAGTCCCAGCACTGAGAGGCAGAAGCAGGAGGATCTCTGAGTCTAAGGTCAGCCTGTCTACAGAGTTTCAGGATAGCCAGGGCTACACAGAAAAACCCTGTCTAGGAAAACAAAAAATTAAAAAAGCCCAGGCTGCTTCCACCAGGGAGACGGTCTGTCTCAAGCCACTCCTAGGCTCACTTGCTGTAAGAGCCTTTATCTGATGCCCTGGGAAACTGTTTCTTAGGTGACTAGAGAATATCATTAGGAGATGAACTCCAGTTGTAAGATAATTTAGTAACTTTCCACATCTATAGAATAAAAGTTGAAGTCCGGACTGGGATGTGGCTCAGGGATAGATTGCTTACCTAACATGCAGGATACCAGACCTACATTCAAATCCAAGAGCGAAAACAAAAAAAAATAAAACTTTTGTGGCTTCAAAAAAAAATTTTTTCCAGACAGCTACAGTGATGGTATGCACACTAATCCCAGCACTCAGGAGGCACTGGCAGGCACAGGCAATCTCTGTGAGTTCCTGGCCAGGCTGGTCTACAGAGCAAGTTCCAGATCAGCCAGGGACACACATTGAGACCCTGTCTCAAAAGACGTAATTTTTATTAAGCCTTTTTTATTAAGAGGCAGAGGCAGGCGGATCTCTGTGAGTTCAAGGCCAGCCTGGTCTACAGCGTGAGTTCCAGGACAGTCTGGATTGCCCCATAGAGAAACCCTGTCTCGAAAAATAACCAATAATTGAATAATTAAGTCTTTAAAAGGAAGTATTTTGCTAGGTGGTGGTAGCACCTGCCTTTAATCCTAGCACTTGGAATGCAGAGGATGGCGGACCTCTGTGAGTTCAAGGCCAGCCTGGTCTATGGAACAAGTTCTAGGACAGCCAGAGCTGTTAAACTGAGAAACCCCGTCTCAAACAAACAAACAAACACCACACAGCCAGGTTTAGTTGCATATGCCTTTAATCCCAGCATTGGGGAGGCAGAAGCACACCTCTGAGTTCAAGGCCAGCCTGGTATACAGAGTTTCAGAACAACCAGAGCTATAATGAGAAACCCTGTCTCTAAAGAGGAAAAAAAGAAAGAACTATCACATCGTTCGCTCATACACATTTTCCCACAAAAAGAACTCCCCATCACATCTGCCTGAACCAAAAAAAATCTTATCCTAACCAGTCTACATCTTGGAGACTCAGCCCACCCTGTTCCATTCCCTGGGCCTTGAATGCCAGCAACAAAAGTGAGCTGAGATCTCAGGAGTGCAGAACTCATCAGCTAATTAAATCTATACTTTGTTCCCAGTCAACTTCGCCAGCCCAGCACCATCCAGGATGCAGAGAAGCACGGCTGCCTCTTCCCAAGGGAGCCAAGTCTAACAAGCATTTTGCATGTATGCCAGGTGTCACAGGCACAGAACAGCCTTGGGGGGTGTTCTCAGAGCAGGACTCTAGATGTGAAGAGGACCAGCAGGAAAGAAGCAATGACTTTCACTTTCTACTTCCCATGTTATACAAGTGCTTAGATTTTTGTCACAAGCCTGGGTGTTCACTGATGCCTTGGTTTGGGGGCATCAGTGCTTTGAAGTACAAAATGCAGAGCCCACGCCATGTAACACTGCTGAGTGGCCCAGTTTCCCACCCTGTGCCACTGCAGTGCCACAGCTGGGGAAATGAGGCAGCTGCATCCTCACATCGCAGCAGAGAAACTGAGTCTCCCAGAACACAGCCTACTGCAGGTGGGCGAGAAGGCTACGAGAATGACTGTGGCCAGCTAGCTGCTGAGCCACAGCACATTCAGAGCCAGGGTCTCAGAACTGCCTTCACTTCCTCTCCAAGAGAAAAAGACCCCACCAAGACGCTGGCCAGTGGTCAAACACCCTTACTGGCTAGAAAAGACGATGACAGTGGAAGTCTTGGAGATGTGAGTGGCAGAAAGAGCCCAGAGCACCTACTTCCCAGGAAGGCAAATGTTGGTTAAGGGGTCCTGCAGGAAAAGGTGTGGCTGTTAGATCCGGGTCTGCAGCACAGATGAGAACAATTAGAAGCCTCAGCATCTAGTAAACAGATGAGTCCCAAGTGTGCAGCCTGCCTACTCCAAACCCCTGGGCCCTCCTTGAGTACTGAGTTCAGGGCCATTAATAGCTCTGTTTATTGAGAGCCTGCTTGCCTAGTGCCAGGTGCCTTATAAACACCTAGGTGCGTGACCTTCCACATCCTCTCCTCCAGGCTGGAAGGAAGGTGCTGCTGCAGCATTCTAGAGCAAGCAAACAGAGCAGAGCAAAAAGACTAAACAAGGCGCAGGTCATCGGCTTAAAGTATTCTGGACTTGAAGGTAATAGACCCCAAAGCAGATCTTATACCCAACACAGAGGGCACAGGTGGGGTACGGGCCATGCCTCTCTTCCAGTAACCTCCTGGGTTTGAGTTCACAGAAGCAGCACGCAGAGATGACAGCACTGACATCTAAATGGCCTCCTCTGCACGCTGCAGCCTAGTCTGCCCTTCCCAGCGGCCTAAACCCGCCCCCCCAACCCCTGCAGGCTTTACCAGATCTTCATTCACTCTATGCTTTAGGTGTGGTAAAGTCACAACCATGTCAAGAGCATCCTCAGTTTCCTAATGAATCAAAGGCCAACCTAAGCAACACAAGACCCTGTCTCAAAAAAGTAAAATACAGAGGATCAGTAGATAAATGCACTTCCTGTCAAACTGACAACTCCAGTTTAATCAGGGACCTACACGGTAGGAGAGAACCAACTCCCATAAGTTGTCCTCTAACCTCCACAAGTGCACAGTGACACCCATGTGCACACACATGTGTACGCGCGCACACACACACACACCAAATATATAATTTGTTTTTGTTGTTTTTCCAGACAAAGTTTCTCTGTATAGCCCTGGCTACCCTCAAACTCACAGATCTGCCTGCCTCTGCCTCCCAAGTGTTGGGATTTAAAGACATATGCCTCTTCTGCCCTGTTAAATACATAATTATTGCCGGGCGGTGGTGGCGCACGCCTTTAATCCCAGCACTTGGGAGGCAGAGGCAGGCGGATCTCTGAGTTCGAGGCCAGCCTGGTCTACAAGAGCTAGTTCCAGGACAGGCTCCAAAGCCACAGAGAAAC
>JAQHUG010000064.1:3078683-3091905 GCA_028555095.1 Dicrostonyx torquatus
AAAATGCATTCATGCTGGATATAAACAGACTTTATTTCTGTCATTATTCCCAAGACAGCAAGGCAGAGCATCTCTCTACATCACTCCTGAGGTTTAGTGGGTGGCAAGAGCACCCTGAAAATGAAGAAAGGATCCAGGAGGCTGTGTAGGTAAATATCTTGGCGTATGAGACTGAGGTGTCTTTGCATTTTGGTTCTCAAGGAGTCCTAGAACCATTACCACCCCACTGTGGAACAACTATGTATTTTATTCAACACACTAAATAAAAAATATCATTCATGAGACCAGGCATGGTGACTCACGACTTTTATCCCAGCGCTCAGAAGGAAGAAGCAGGCCATTCTCTGTGAGTTCAAAGCCAGCCTGGTCTATATAGAAAGTTCCAGGACAGTCAGGGCTCTGTAGAGAGACCCTGTCTCAAACAACCACAAAAGGAAAAAAAATCATCATTCTGACCTTGTATCCAGTGCTCTGAAGCCACATGTGGCCAGGGTGTGTGTGCAAGTGTTTCTCTAGAAATGTGCAATGAGTGGTACACATTTAGAAACCAAAGGGCAAGGGTAATGTTAGGTGTCTGTCCCTTCCCTGTGGCATAGCCCAGGATATCTGTCCCCATAAGTTTCTGACTCTGTCTCCTATCTCACTGAAGGATCTCTGTGACTAGAAATGGCCACTATTGGGTCCAGCTTGTATGTGGGTTCTGGGGGTTCAAGCGTCATGCTTGCATAGCAAGCACTGAGTCCACTGAGCCATGTCCCCAGCCTCGAAAGTTATTTATCTTTCACATTGCTCTTCATGGTCTTTGCATAGTGAAAGAGCTGATAAGGACTACAAGGCACCAAAAAAAGGCAGAAAGGCCTCCATCTCCCGAGGGCTGAGGGTAGAGGCCTTCTCCACCAACAGACAACATTTGCCACCATGAGAAATTTATACCTTGCTGGGGATCAAACCCAGAGCCTTGTGCACACTTGGCGAGCCCTCTACCAGCTGAGCTACACTGCCAGCCTGGGAAGAAGAGTTTGCTAACTACAGTGCAGGAGGGTGGCTGACTGGCAGTAACAAAAGTATCGAATGTCCTTTTTCTTTCTGGTCTGAAGATTGAATCCAGAGCCTTAGACATGCCAGCCAAATTCTATCACTAATGTCTGTCCTTTTCCTGCCCCTTGTGCCTTCAGTGGGTCCTTTACACACATGTGGTTTTACAGTTTTCCGCAGTGGTCATTTGGATTTTGTTTGAGATAGGGTCTCACGATGCAACCCTGGCTGGTCTAGAGCTCTGTATGAACCATGCTGCCTTCAAATTCACAAGGATCCCCCTGCCCTGCCTTCTGGGTGCCAACATGACCAGCACAGTGCTTACTTAGAAAGTGCTGATTCACTGAGTCAGGCAGGTCTGCCAGGTTGACAGATGTAATGCTTAAAAATCATATCTGTTGGGTGAAGGAGATGACTCCGTGATTAAGAGCACTGACTGCTCTTCCAGAGGACCCGGGTTCAATTCCCAGTAACCACATGGCAACTCACAACTGTCTGTAACTCCAGTTCCAGGGGACCTGGCACTTTCACATCAATGCACATAAAATAAAGTTAAATAATTAAAAACAAAACAAAAGCTAATACTGTATCTGTGACCCAGCACTGGAGCACTGAGGGGAGGGAGAAGGCTCTGTGAAGGTCATCAGCCAGCCAGCCTAGCCAATTAGTAAGCTCCAGGTTCAAGGAGAGACCCTGTCTCAAAGATAAGCTAGAGAGTGAGTAAAAGCTATTTGACATAGACCTTGGGCCACCATATGCCCACACAGACACAGCACCCACACCCCACCCACTTCACACACAGACTCACACAGTCATGTTTGTTAATGCTCCACTCTCAGAAAAAACTTTTTTTTTTTTTTTTTGGCTTGTCAAGACAGGGTTTCTCATTACTAACCATCACTTCCTTTGAAAGGAGTCTGTTCAGGTCTGTGATGTTTAGAGGCAGGATCTCGGGCTGTTTGGAAACTTACTATATAACTAAGGATGACCTTGATCTCATCCAACTATGCCCACCTTTCAAGTGCTTGGATTATAGGTGTGTACCACCCCATCCATCTTTCAAATAGTAATGTTTAAAGCAAAACATCACAACAATATAATACAAAGATAGATACTGAGAAATGATGCTAGGAAAATAGCATTTGTTTCCGTAATTAAACCATCATATTTCTATAAGAACAGGCATTTTTATATGGCCAATTAAAAACACTGCAATTGCCGGGCGGTGGTGGCGCATGCCTTTAATCCCAGCACTTGGGAGGCAGAGACAGGCGAATCTTTGTGAGTTCGAGACCAGCCTGGTCTACAAGAGCTAGTTCCAGAACTGGCTCCAAAGCTACAGAGAAACCCTGTCTCGAAAAACCAAAAAAAAAAAACACTGCAATTCTGCTGGGCATACTTGTGCACACCTTTATTCTTGGCACTCCAGAGGCAGAAGCAAGTGGGTCTCTGTGAGTTCAAGTCCAGCCTGGTCTACAAAGCGAGTTCTAGGATATCCAGGGCTTCATCAAAAGACTGTGTCTCAAAAATAAATAAATAGGTAGGTAGGAAGGTAGATGGATAGATAGACAGATAGATAAAAGAAGCTAGGTTTTGCAGCATCTGTGAGACTTGGTAAAAGGTCACTACTGTGTCAGTAGTTGTCATACCATTGCTTAGGGAAGAGAGAACAGCATGTGTTCCTGGCAGATGTAAACTTTGTCCCTATATTTTTCTAGTCCTGGTTAATTGACTGCTGGGTAGGGACCTGCATGGTCACTGCACCCTTTTGTGCCACAGAAGTGCCTTTCCTATATTGGCTGTTATGTCTCACAGAATACTTTAAAAAGTAGCTGAGTGGTGGTGGCGCACACCTTTAATTCTAGCAGAGGCAGGCAAATCTCTGTGAGTTTGAGGCCAGCCTGGTCTACAGAGCTAGTTCCAGGACAGGTACCAAAGCTACAGAGAAACCCTGTCTCTAAAAACCGAAAAAAAAAGATCAATGGGGAAGGCGCCTGATGTCAATTGTCAATCTCTAGCTTCCCTGGCATGTACACATACATGCATACAAACATGCAAACACTTGTGCATACACATTCACACACACCACCACACAGACTTCAGGAAGAAAGGGATTAATTACTCGAAAAACAGAGAAGCCGACTCTTGTTCATGGATCCTGCCTCTCTCAGAAGTTGCTCAATAAATTTTCAAGATTATTCTTTTTTTCTGTGCACAGTGCTGGGGAATAGATGGAACTCAGCGCCTCAGATGTGTTGGGCAGATGCTGTACTTATGACCGCACCCCAGCCTCTGCTGTGACTTTCTCATCCGTGCTTACTACACCCAGTTCTGCTCAGCACTTTCCACGCACCACCTCCTTAAGCAACGAGCCATGAACACTCAGAGAGGCTCAAATAACCAGTCATGTCTTAATCGGACACCCACCTGAAACGTACTTAAGATAGCACTTGTTTTATTCTATTTTATGACCAAGCTTACGTAGCTGGTCTTACTGTAGTGAACTATGACCTTGACCTCCTGGTCCTAATTCCAACGTTCTCAGTGACGGGATTATAGGTCTATGCCACAATGCCCAGTTTAGCAGAGTGTTAAGGTCACTAATTGTAGAGTCTAGCAAGGTGGTGTGTACCTGTAATCCCAGCCATAGCCTGGACAGCATAGCAAGACCCTGTCTCCAGAAACCCAAAATTCCTGTTTGTGGAGGTCACACGGCCGAGCAACTCATTATTGTTCTCCCAGGAACCTTTCTGCATCTGATGTCTCTGCTGTGAGGGTCAGGGTGAGAATGGTTGTCTAGTTACTCCTCAGGGACTTGAAGGCTATTTTTGTGGGCCCTAGGCAGGTGTCCCCGGTGACTTCTTTGTTTCAGGGAGCTGAAAATTCTGCCCTCAGATTGCGCTTAGGTCTCCATTTTCTGCAGATGGACCCTGTGAGGTGCCTCAGAGACTAATTAGTTATGCAAAGACCATTGCAGCCCCTCACCTCCAACTGACAGACACCTCAACCCGCTGTGCCTCCCTGCCCCATAAATACTCCTTCCTCCTGTCCTCAGGAAGGCATATTTGAGTAATGTTCTTTCCTCTCCATGCTTGGCCACCTCCTGAATAAAGCCTCACTGGCTTTTGCAAACCCAGTCTTTTCGATGATTGGCGTCCTGCCCAGCAGGCCTGGGTCAATGACACAATCAGACCCAAGAGTCTGGCCTGTGTCATGTGATTTCAAAGCTTGGGCTCTTATTCACTGGGTCAGGCTGAATGTATTTGCTGGCAAGGATTGAGGCAAATGATTAAATGAGGGCGGGAGGTGTAGCTCAGTGGTAGAGTGCTTGCCTAGCACGTGTGAGGCCCTGGGTTCAATCTACAGCACACCTACTGGGCCCTGGGAACACCAGCAACATAGGCTGAGCCATTCATCAGTCGGCCAATTAAACACACAAGCAAAAGTGGAAAAGGAGAAAGATTTATTCACCGTGGCCATATTGGGAAGAGAATAAATAGGTTCAGCGACTTGTTCTCCCTAGCTCAGGATCTAGATGCAAGCTTCAGGTTTACATACAGGGCCAGAGTTATGAATAACTAAACAATCTAGGTCAAAGTGCAGGTCCACCCATCACTGGCCCACCCAGTTGCTCCAGTCTCTCCTGCAAGGTGGTCTGACAAGTTGTCAGAACTTTCTGAAACCTCTTACAGGGAGACAAATGCCCCCTCCAGTTCGCACCAGGATTCAGCTCTCTTCTCAGCATGGGATTTCCTGGAAAATTGCCTTCTCTTGGGGGCCATTGTGTCAATAGTCTGCTAGCCAAAAGGAAGGGTACAAGGTCCCTTTCGAGTATCTTTGTTCCTTTCTAGTACAGACACACACACACCCACACATACCCAGATAATAATAACTAAAAGAAAGTTTAAGGAAGTGTGTGAAGAAGTTCCAGGCTCTAAGCTGACCTTACGACTCCATCGTAACTTCCCAGGGATGACATGGAGCCGAGACAGTCTCAGGCCTACCTGGGGCATAGCAGCCAAGGGCAGCACGGTGTATGTACCTAAGTCACTGGACCACAATCACAAAGGATGGATGTGGTTGTGATACAGGTCTTCCACACCCCAAGGACAGACGATCACCACAGGGGGAATGACAAACCAGGGGGCCCAGGTGTGCATCAGGAGCAGTGAGATGTTAGGGTTCCCTGAGCCATGTCCCCACAGATCAGAGGGCCGCAGAGTTTCAGCCAGAGCTGTGAGCAATGGCATCTCCCAGATGCCTGGCCCTAGCCTCAGCTCGCAGAGGGTGTTGCAGCTCCTAGTCTTTTCAAAGGAGGATTAACTAGTGAAATACCAAACAGCTTGACTAAGTCTCAGGCCAAGCTTCTGGAATGTGCCTGACCCTTATTTGACCTCTTTAGCCTCATCTCTTGCCCATTCCCTTTTTACCCACAAGGCTTTCCCTCTCCTCTGGACCTCTGTCTGGTCTGAGTTCTTCCCATTCCCTACATGTAACTCACTTCACATGGGTGAATCCTACTCAACGCTCAGGACCCAGCCTGTATGTGTCCCTTTCAGAAGAGTTCCCTGTGGGCACCCATTTCCAAATTACTATTGTAGGATTTTTCTGGGCCCCCTCCCTTGTTCACAGCTGGACTGGTCCTTCACTGAACTGCTTAGGAGGTTGTACTTGAAGGAGGAGATGAGGGCTACGACATCTTTCATTGTTTGTTTTGGGTTAGGCATTGGGCTGAACACGTTCATACAAACTAATTTGAGCCTCACAACAAGCTGGAGGTAGCTGCTGTTAACACCGTCATTTTAAAGCAGAAATTGTATGAGAGCGTTCCATATCTCTCCTGAAATAGCTTAGAGTGTATATTCAGGGCCTGGCCCAGGCAATCTGTCTCCAGGGCTTACATACACATTTACCAGGCGCCTGCCTCTCTACAGACAAGAAAAGGAAAGTCTCCAAAGTAAGGCGCTGCCACCCTGGGGAGGATACAAAGGGATCCTCTGGGATAAAAGAAGGAAACATGATCTTTCTATTTCTGATTATCTAGTCTAAAAAAAAATCAGAGCGAGGTTACACTTCACTAGTATGCAGCTACAGTATGACTAAGGAGCCTTCCCTCGGCTGAGGATCAATCCGTATAAATCCATATTAATACAATTTAATATTGCTCTGATTGCCTCAGAGAACCAGCATCTGTTGCAGTGCTCGCTTAGTGGATCAGTGCCCTAAGCGTTTTTGTCCTATTTAAACTAATTCTCACAGAGTGGACGAAATTTTTAAAAATTCACATCCACGAGGGTGTGGTGATGCTCTCCTATTAATCACTGAAGTAAGGAGGTGGAGGTAGGTCAGTTCAAGATCATCCTCGGACACAATGAGTTCGAGGCCAGCCCAGGCTTCATGAGACCTGGTCTCAGAAAAATCAAACAAAAAAGATTCTTGCTGTGCACTACGCAAGGGTAACCAAAACCAGCAACATCCTAGTCTCCTCGAGCGCATGCTCAGGCTCGCAGGGACGTCCCGCAGATGACCGGGCGTTGGAGCCGCACCCCTTTCCGTTCCCCGCTCCCATCCCCCCCCCTCGTTTGACTGCCTCACGCAGTGATTGGACGAGCTGTGGTCGCAGGTGAGCGACTGAGTGTAGGTTCCGTCTCTTGCCCAGAACCCAGCTCCGATTGGCTGAGATGCCCCGACGCACTGTGAGGTCATCCATACTGCGACAGAGTCTGCAGTCTAGGGGCTCACCGGCGCTAGTTGCTTATTGACTGCCCCGCAGGCCTTCCTAGGTGTCGTGAGCTCGGGTTGCGGTGATTTAAAAGAGCCCCCTCACGCGGCCCCGGGTTCCCCGAGTTTGGAACCCAGGTTTGGTGACACAGTAAGCCAACGGGAACAGCCAGTCTCCTCCAGTTTTTGAGACAGGATCCCTCACTCAAGCCGCGTTCTGTCTGGGATCAATTTTTTTTTTTTTTTTTTTTTTTTGGTTTTTCGAGACAGCGTTTCTCTGTAGCTTTGGAGCCTGTCCTGGAACTAGCTCTTGTAGACCAGGCTGGTCTCGAACTCACAGAGATCCGCCTGCCTCTGCCTCCCGAGTGCTGGGATTAAAGGTGTGCGCCACCACCGCCCGGCCCTGGGATCAATCTTGACAGCGAGCCCCAGTCATCCTCCTGTCTCCAGCTTCCCAGCCCTGGAGTTTGCCACCGTGCATGGGTGCTGGAGATTAAACTCAGGTCCTCAAGCTTTCGTGGCAAACCGTTTTCCCACTGGACTCTTTCCTAGTCCCACTCATCAAAGACTAGTTGCTGACAGCCTTGCTCTATTAACCAGAGATCGGTTAATATTAATTGGAACTTCAGGGAAGACACAGGAAAAGTGTGACCAGCAGAAGGCCTGTCGAAAGCAAATCCTGCCCCCAAAACAATTTTTTACTTTGCAAGACAGGGTTTCTCTATAACCCTGGCGGTCCTGGAATAGCTTGACTGACTAGGCCAGCCTCAAACTCAGAGAAAAGAATGGGTAATGAATTGTAATAGACAATTCACAGAGGATGCATAGATGTCTGCTGTAGAATATTATTTTAAGGTGTGTTGCTTTTCTTTGTTGCATTTGTTCAACTCTGTGAAGCTGTGATTCTTTGCCCGTATAAAACATCTGATGGTCTAATAAAGAGCTGTACGGCTAATAGTGAGACAGGAGCAAGGATAGGCGGGGCTGGCAGGCAGAGAATAAATGGAAGGAGAACTGAGGAAGAAGAGGAGCAAGAGAACAAGGAGAGGAGGACATCAGGGCCACCCACTCAGCTACACAGCAGACACAGAGAAAGAAAGGTGCCGGGCGGTGGTGGCGCACGCCTTTAATCCCAGCACTCGGGAGGCAGAGGCAGGTGGATCTTTGTGAGTTCAAGACCAGCCTGGTCTACAAGAGCTAGTTCCAGGACAGGCTCCAAAGCCACAGAGAAACCCTGTCTCGAAAAACCAAAAAAAAAAAAAAAAAAAGTGAGAAAGAAAGGTATACAGAAAGAGAGAAAGATAAAAGTCCAGAGGCAAAAGGTAGTTGGGATAGTATAAGTTAAGAAAAGGTGAAAAAGGGCTCCAAAGCCACAGAGAAACCCTGTCTCGAAAAATCAAAAAAAAAAAAGAAAAGGTGACAAAGGCCAGGCAGTGGTGGTGCATGCCTTTAATCCCAGCGCTCAAGGGCAGAGACAGGCAGATCTCTGTGAGTTTGTGGCCAGCCTGGTCTATAAGAGCTAGTTTCAGGACAGGCTCCAAAGCTACAGAGAGACCCTGTCTTGAAAAATGAATAAACTAACAAAAGACTCCAGAAAACAAGAAAAGGTGGCAAGAAACAAGCCAAGCTAAGGTCAGGCTTCATAAGTAATAATAAGCCTCCAACTGCGTGGATTTGAGAGTTGGGTGGTGGGTCCCCCCAAAATGGCAAAACTGAGCACAAGAGATGTCAAATGGGCACACAAGAAAATAACTGGTTACCAGTTTTTGTGCCCAGACTCTGCAGAGTCCCCCAGAAACCAACAAGGAGACGAAGTCCCATGCATGAAAGCAGAGAGCCTTTATTCTACACAAGTTCACAAACTCTCCCGTATGCCCTGAGCGCAGTTGGAGTGGAGTTTTTATAGTAGCAGAGGAATTTCTAAGGTTCAGGACTCCTGACTGGCTAGCATTTGTCGGGGTGCCCTGGCGAAAGGGTGTGTGCTGGGCTAAGGGATGTACACAAGCCAGGAACTAGATTGGAGATTTAAAAACACAGGCAGACATGGAAACACAGATCATCCTTGAAACAAGAATGCCAACTGTATTGTGCTCAGGGGCAGCTTATATAGGGATCCTAACTGATAGCCATGCCCCAGCTCTTGGGATTTCCAGCTGTAAAACCCACCAGAATTCTCTCCCCTGCCATCAGGAAGTCATGAGGGTCTCGTGCTCAGAGCAGCTGCAGGCACAAGGAAACAAGTTGTTTTACTCCAGCAGGCAAAGGGTCTGAGGCAGGTGAAGAAAGTCAAGGGGCCAAGGTTCTGCAGTTCCCAACAATGGGACATCAAGTAATCCTATTTACAATAGTTGGAACATTAGGAATTTCCTTTGGGTAGTCTGTTCCTGGGTGGAGCATGGGTGGTGTTAGTTTGTGATTTTTCTTGCAACCAGGTGTTGCCTAAGGGTAAACTGAGACTCAGGCTGAGTTGTTGGTCTCTAGAGCCTGTCTTGGCTGGTGTGTACCAAGATGCCCTAGGTCCTACAGAGTCACCAGGGAAATGAAAAGCAATGCCACTTTTGTATTTTATCTTGTGTGTGTGTGTGTGGGCATGTGTACCACAGAGGATAACGTTTGGGAGTTGGTTCTCTCCTTCCACTCAGGTCCTCAAGCTTGGCAGCAGATGCCCTGCTCCCTGGGCCATCTTGCTGGTCCTGAACCCTGTTGGTGACAGTCAAAAATTACATAAGCCAGGGCTAGGGAGGCAGCATTGGTGTAAAGTGTTTTTTTTTTAAGTTTTATTTATTTATTATGTATACATGGTGTTCTGCATGCATATTTTGCCTGAACCCCAAAAGAGGGCACCAGTTCTCACTATAGATGGCTGTGAGCCATCATATGGTTGCTGGGAATTAAACTCAGCTGGTAGTGTTCTTAACCTCTGAGCCATCTCTCCAACCCAAGTAAAGTGTTTGTTATAAAAGCACGAGGAACTGGATAGAATTTGCAGCACACATAAAGAATATGGTGTGGCCATGTACCTAAGTTCCCTGCAGATGGCAGCAGGGAACAAAAGGGTCCTCCAGAGCTTGCTGGAAGCCAGTTTAGCCAATGAGTGAGCTCCAAGTTCAGCAAGAGACCCTGTCTCAAAGAATAGAGTGGAAGGACTGGGGAAGTGATTAGGTGGTTTAGAGCACTTGCTGCTTTTGTGGGGTGTGGTCGCTCTTTCTTTGGACCAGCAGTTCCCAAATAATGATGTAAGACTTCTTATTAATTTTGAATGCTTGCCCTTAGCTTCGGCTTGCTTCCAACTAGCTCTTTTTGTTGTTGTTTTGTTTCTGTTTTTTTCAAGACAGGGCTTATCTGTAGCTTTGGACCCTGTCTTGGAACTTGCTTTGTGTACCAGGCTAGCCTTGAACTAACAGAGATCCACCTGTCTCTGCCTCCCAAGTGCTGGGATTAGTGTGTGCCTCCACCACCTGCCTCCAATTAGCTCTTATAACTTAAATTAATATATTTATATTAATCTACATCCTGCCATGTGATTCGTTACCTCCTCCATAATGTACGTCTGACTGCCTCCACATCTGATTGGCTTAATACCAGGCACCTCAGATTCTTCCCAGAGTTCCTCTCTACCCAGAAGTCTCACCTATTCTCTCCTGCCTAGCTATTGGCCATTCAGCTCATTATCAAATCAATCAGAAGGTACCTTAGGCAGAGACACATCTTCACAGTGTACAAAAAGGTTTTTCCACATCAGTGGGGGCCTGAGTTCAATTCCCATCACCTACAAGGTGTCTCACAACCATTCATAACTCCAGGTCCAGGGGATCTGATGTCATCTTCTGACCACCAAAGGCAGCAGGCATGAACATGAAGCACACACACACATATGCAGATGAAATACTCATGCACATAAAATAGATACATCTAAAAAATAAAAAGGTAGAGAGCTATTGAGGAAAGCATCTAAGATTGACCTATGGCCTCCACATGAGCATGTGGAAAAGTGATACCTGCATTTAGTTTACCAATGTGGGCCAGCTGTCCTCAGAGGAATGAGAATACTTACACGCAAATGTTTATACAGCTGTCACCAGAGAGAACACCCGACCCCCAAAGAAGGTGTGCATATTCTCACTAATCCCCAGTACTTGTATGTTGTTACTATACCTACTACATAAGGGATTGGATGGGTGTAACTGAGGGACTTGATGAGGGATCTTGGATGATCCCAGCAAACCTAGTGGAATCCTCAGATATGACAATAGCTGCAGAGGTGATGGTTAAGGTCTTTGAAGGTGGGGAAGGGACCATGAGCCAAGGGACTGGCAATAAAGTCAGAACGCTTTGAATCTTTAAAGAAGAAGGTAGGGCCGGGCAGTGGTGGCACACACCTTTAATCCCAGCACTCGGGAGGCAGAGGCAGGTGGAACTTTGTGAGTTGGAGACCAGCCTGGTCTACAAGAGCTAGTTCCAGAGCAGGCTCCAAAGCCACAGAGAAACCCTGTCTCGAAAAACCAAAAAAAAAGAAAAAAGAAAAAGAGGAGGAGGAGGAGGAGGAAGAGGAGGAGGAGGAAGAGGAGGAAGAGGAAGAAGAAGAAGAAGAAGAAGAAGAAGAAGAAGAAGAAGAAGAAGAAGAAGAAGAAGAAGCAGCAGCAGCAGCCTGGTATTAGAAGTTGGGGTGGGAGGAAGGAAAAGGAGAGGGTCCCAAATGGCCTGAGAAAAGAAAACACCTGACAGTGTTTTGTTAGGGTTACTGTTGCTGTGTTGAAACACCATGACCAAAAAAACTTGGGGTTGGGCTTGGTGGTACTGGCAGATAACTTACCTTTGACCCCAACATTCTGGAATCAGAGGTAGGGGGATCTCTGTGAGTTCTGGACCAGCCTCATCTACAAAGAGTTCCAGGACAGCCAGAGCTATATAATGAGATGGTGTAGGAGGTTCTTTTGCATTTTGAATTGCTTTCATTGGTTGAATAAAGAAAACTGCCTTGGCCTTTTGATAGGGCAGAAATCAGATAGGCAGAGTAGACAGGATGGAATGCTGGGAAGAAGGGAAGTGTGGCAGACACCATGATTCGCTGGTCTGAGATGGACGTAGATTAGAATCTTCCCAGTAAGCCACGCCACCGTGGTGATACATAGATTACTAGATATGAATTAAAGCAAGATGTGAGAGTTAGCCAATAAGAGGCTAGAGATAATGGGCCAGGCAGCATTTAATGAATACGGTTTCTGTGTAATCATTTGGAGGGTTAAGTTAGCCAGGCACCAGGAACACAGCCTGCCCACTCCAGGAGCTGGGTGGCAGGACACAGCTGCCCTCCTGTAACAGTCTCAAAAGAAAAAGAAAAAAAGAAAGAGACTTGTGGCGAAAAGACTTTATTTGGCTTGCACTTTCACATCATTATTCATCACTGAAAAAATCAGGACAGAAACTTAAGCAGGGTAGGAACCTAGAGGCAGGCGCTGATGCAGAGGCCATGGAGGGATGCTGTTTACTGGCTTCCTCAGCCTGCTTATAGAACCCAGGACCACTAGCCCAGTGATGACCCTACCTACAATAGGCTGGGCTCTCCCCTATCAATCACTAAATAGGAAAAATGCCACAAGCTTGCCTATAGATGGATCTTATGGAGACATTTTCTTACCCCCCACCACACACACAGGGTTTCTCGGTTTAAACTCACTCTGTAGACCAGGCTGGCCATGAACTCACAGTGACCCATGTGCTTCTGCCTCCTGAATGCTGGGATTAAAGACTTGTGCCACCACTGCCCAGTGAGGCATTTTCTTAATTGAGGTTCCCTCTTCTCAGATGACTTTAGCTTGTGTCAAGCTGACATTAAACTAGCCAGAACAGAGGGTGACAAAATTCCTGTTCTGGGGCTGAGGAGATGACGGCTCAATGGCTATAAGAAAACTTGCTGAGCAAGCATGAGGACCTGAGTTCAAAGCCCCAGTAACCAGGTAAAAAGTGGGATCTGACTCTCTGTGCCTATAACCCCAGTGCTGTGGGGAATAGAAATAGTTTATTTGGATCATATTCATGTCACTCTTCCCAGGTCCACTTTTCACTCCTATGTTGGTGGAGGGAGTCTCCTTGTTTCATTCCCAGCTGCTTAGGCCCGAAATAATCACACAGAAACTGTATTAATTAAATCACTGCTTGGCCCATTAGCTCTAGCTTCTTATTGGCTAATTCTTATATTAATTTAACCCATTTCTCAAGTCCAAATGGATCAAAGACCTCAACTTAAAGCTAGCCACACTGAACCTTATAGAAGAGAAAGTAGGAAGTACACTTGAACGCATTGGCATTAGGAAGGGAATCACTTCCTAAATAGAAACCCAGCAGCACAGACACTGAGAGAAACAATTAATAAATGGGACCTCCTGAAACTGAAAAACTTCTGTAAAGCAAAGGACATGGTCAACAAGACAAAACGACAGCCTACAGAATGGGAAAAGATCTTCAC